>JAVIWB010004775.1:0-595000 GCA_031893035.1 Dermolepida albohirtum | reverse complement strand
ATTAATACATCGGTTTTGTAATATACAGTCAACAATCTCTTTTAAATATTTCTGAGTTTAATTTAACAAATTATTTACACTATAAATTTAATTGGAATCACTTAGTATTGTTTATATATATAGATTTACTCTGAATTATGTATGTAGGGATAAATAGAATTTATTAATTAAAGATAAGGTATACCATTTGAAATACCATGTATTTTATTTTATTTACTTATTGTATGGAATATCACCATATAATGTGAAGTGTTGTTTTCTTATGATTTCGTTCAATATACGTTGCATTATCATATTCACGTTCTTGCTAGCAACCAACTAAGAACCCGTGCTGCTGAAACAGTGTAACAATTGATCTTGCATTCTTCATACCAGAACCAAAGAATTTCTACAATGTGGAAGAAACCCGAAAACCGACACTTTTCATGAATATATTCGGGTTCCTTCCGCGTTGTAGAAATTCTTTATATACGAGGGAGCGTTTTTATATTCGCGGAATGGGGGACAAGGGGTGGAAATAAAAAAACCAAATTATTTTTCTTTTTCAATATATTCACCTGTAAGACGGATACATTTTTCACATCTTTCAATTAATTTATTTATACCCTCATAAAAAAATGATTTCTCTTTATCTGCAAAATACGCCGAAACTGCTTCCTTGACTTCATCATCGGCAGTAAATTTTTTACCCCGCAGCTCTTTTTTCATTTTCGGAAACAGGTAATAATCACTCGGGGCCAGGTCTGGGCTGTAGGGTGGGTGATTCACAATTGCGAAGCCCACCTTATGCAGGGCAGCTAACGCAACGCGGCTCTTGTGGACGGGCGCGTTGTCGTGCAAAAGCAGAACACCTTTTGTCAATTTTCCCCGTCTTTTCTCTTTAATGGCTTCTTTTAGTCGCTCTAATATTGAAGCGTAATATTCTCCGGTTATAGAAACACCTTTATCTTTATAATCAATCAACAATATTCCTTCCGAGTCCCAAAATACCGTTGCCATGAGTTTCCCAGCTGATTGTGACACTTTAAATTTCCTTTTTATGCCACTGCATGGAGTCTTGTTTGGACTCAGGTTCATAATGATGAACCCAAGTTTCGTCTCCAGTAACAATTCCACTCAATACACCATCCTTGTCTTCATTACAGAGGTCCAAAAATGCACGCGAACACTCTACGCGCTGTTGTTTTTGCGGCGGCGTGAGCATTCTCGGCACCCATCTTGCGCTGACCTTAGACATGCCGAGATGATCGTGTAGGATTTTAAAAATTGTTGTATCGGATACTCCAACCATTTCTGCGAGTTGTTTCTTCTTTAGTCGAGCATCTTCGAGTACAATTTGTTCGACTTTTTGGATAAGTGCTGGCGTGGTCACCTCAATGCTCCTGCCCGGCCTCGGGTCGTCTTCAAGGGATTCCCTTCCTTGTTTAAATAAACTATGCCACTTGTACACCATGGTTTTTCCTGGACAAGAGTCGCCGTAAACCAATGACATCTCATTCATTATGGTCGCGACTGATTTTCCTTGCCTGGTAAGGAACTTTATAACGGCACGATATTCGATTTTTTCCATATTTCACTTTTCACTCCTGATTATGTTACTTGGTTGACGATAGCTCAAAGACTAACAGTCTAATATCAATGAAACTTCGTATTTATACTAATCATGAGTCGCTGCACAGGCCACGCCCCCAATGCGCCTACTCACCCCTCTACAACCCGCTCATTCCACGAATATGAAAACGCTCCCTCGTATATATCGAGAATCTAATAGTACCATATACAATATATATATATATATATATATATATATATATATATATATATATATATGACATTCCTTAATGTCGTTTTATTATTATAATCAAAATAATTTAATAAAGATATAAATCTCTTTACTTCAGATCTTTTATATATTTTTTGCCAACTGCATACTTAAATTACTGAACTCGTTGAAATAAAAAATTTCCGATTTTCAAATAAACTGTATATTGTAACTCTGAATAAATTAAAATCTTATATAATTAATATTTTAGACAATTCTTATTTTATTAGTCAAACTTTAATTAAAACAAAATAGCTCTTGTTTATAAATATACGTTTTAATAATTAATTTCTTTCAGATACTTAAAAAAAATATTCAAATCGATTTTGACCAAACCTTTTTATCTTCGACCAGTATAATTTTATTTAAATAAATAAATTAATTTTTTGTCGTCCTCCCCATGATTTTTCTATAAATATTCCTCCAAGTTGTACATGCGCACTAACTACTGAATGTTTATCCAGTCACCATCTATATGTTTACTTGCACATAATTTCAAAATAGTAGTTACTCACTTTTATAAATTTAATAATATTTATTACTATAATTGCTTTAACATAAATAATATCGTTCTTCTCATCACTTTTATAAACGTTGTATCTTTAAATCTATTTTTCCTCACTGTTTGCTTTCAACGTATTTCAATTGCTTTTATTTTAGCTATTCAATACGTGTTTATTGGTCAATTGAAGAACTGTCGGTCTCATTTATAAGATCTAAATCACATTTTAAATGGACCAATAAGAATTACTAAATAAGTAAAAGATATATTTTCTTCTTATTCCTGTGAATGGTTAGTAAATTCAATTAATTATAAATCATTGAATTCTATTTATATTTCAATTTACTATTCAATCCACATAAATCTACGTTTTTTATCATAAATTTTACTTTTCATATAAATTGCATAATAATACAATATTTCTTTGAAATCTTTGCATTATTATTTTATACTGTGTGTATCAGCCAAATGGAATAAATTCGATAATATTAAATGGAAGGGTGTTCGAAAAAACGCTCGGACATGTCGATTGGGATTTTTAGTTGTGTATTTTTTTTGAATAAAAAGTTTATATACAGGTGTGTCATGTAAAAGTGGTCAATACCAACTTTCTTATTTTAAATGCAACACCCTGTCAAATATTAAATTTTTGGATTCTTTAGAAAATTCCAGACAATGTCCTATACCTATCTTCAACTGTTTCGGAAATATTAAATGTTTTCAGATTAATAATTTTGTTTACAATTAAAATAAGATTTTCACATAATAGTTTGTTTACCGAACTATTAAGTGAAAATCTTCAATTGTACTTGTACTTCGTTTTAAAATACCTTGCCTTAGCAAAGTGTTGTCAGTGTCATAGTGTTATCAGTGTCATAACTGTTTGAATTTCGTTAACTACATTTCAGCAAAATGGTTCATTTAACAGAAATGCACAAAATAACAAGTCTGCAGATGATTGGTTATGGAGAAAACACACGGACACAAATGGAAGTTGTTCACTTATTTCATGAGAAATTTCCAAATTTGCCGCCTATATCCCAAGGAACAATTAGTAAAATAGAAAAGCAGTTTCGCGAGTTTGGACATGTAAGGCAAATAAAAAAAGCAGCTGCGAATGCAGTAAGTAATGATACCAAACTGGATATTGTGCTTGAGTTTGAAGAAAACCCGCATACTTCTAGTAGACAAGCAGCGTCAATGTTCGATGTTTGCCATTCATCGATTACTCGCACATTAAAAGAAAATAAAATGCATCCCTATAAAATTATAGCAACTCAGGAGCTCATGGAAGACGACTTTGATAGGAGTACGTATTTTTGTGAACAAATGATGACAATGTGATCCAATTAGAACATATTTTATTTTCTGATGAGTGTACCTTTACGCTTCACGGTCATGCTAATCGTCAAAATTGCCGCTATTGGTCCAGGGAAAATCCTCACTGGATGAGGGAAGAACATACGCATACCCTGAGAAGGTTAATGTTTGGGCAGGAATTGTTGGAGATCATATCGCAGGTCCTTTTTTCATTGATGGAAATTTGAATGGCGACAATTATTTAGCATTGCTTCAAAATAATCTCGTGCCAGCTTTGACAAACTTATATCCTGATCTAGCAAACCCACAAGTTCCAACAAATATGATGTGGTTCCAGCAAGATGGAGCACCACCCCATTACCAAATCAATGTCCGGCAGTACATCAATCAAATATTCCCGAATCGGTGGATAGGTAGGCGAGGATCGATGGAATGGCCAGCACGATCCCCTGATCTAACGCCATTAGACTTCTTCTTATGGGGATATGTCAAGAGTATAGTATACAAAACTAAACCCCTCGCCTTAGCTGACTTAAGAAGACGAATAATAGTTGCAATTAGATCGGTCACACCTGAGATGTTGAGCAACGTTAGAAAAAATTTTTATTTAAGATTAGGATGTTGTCAAGACGTTTGCAACGAACATTTTGAACATCTCCTACAGTGACATTAATGTTTTTCTTGTTATTTTTTACATTATCAAAAATTTTTCAAATTAATCTGAAAATATTTAATATTTCCGAAACAGTCGGAGATAGGTATAGGACATTGTACATGAAATATGTCTGGAATTTTCTAAAGAATCCAAAAATTTAATATTTGACAGGGTGTTGCATTTAAAATAAGAAAGTTGGTATTGACCACTTTTACATGACACACCCTGTATATAAACTCTTTATTTAAAAAAATACGCAACTAAAAATCCCAATCGACGTGTCCGAGCGTTGTTTCGAACACCCTTCCATTTAATTATTATCGAATTTATTCCATTTGGCTGATACACACTGTATATGTTATGTATTGCCACCTTATCTTTTCAATTACTTAACTTTAATTCTATATTTGATCCATATAAATTCATTATAAATTTTCTATATCTTACTATTCCCTTATAAATGAATTCATATTAAAGTCTAAAGCTTCTTTTCTATTAAAATTAAGTTGTAGTTATTTTTACTGTGATAATTTTGAAATTTATTTTTAGTACCTAAAATCTATGACATTTGACTTCCGATTCCTATCTCTACCCAATATTAATTTACTTTGTATTAATTTTAACTTATTTTCCTTTAGTCTTATTGTCTACTATGAACGATTTACAAGGATCGTCATCCATTCAAAATTTACAACAGTTATCAATTCTTTAACATAATATAAGGCTTTATTTTATATCGACACAAAGAAGTATATTCTAACATTTGCTAAAAATATACATATACAGAGTTTTTAAATTTAGTGACTAATAATTTTGTATATTTTAATTGCAAGTTATTGAATTAATTTTTCTTATAATATGTTTCGTTATTATAAAACTAACATATGTATTCATACGCGTTATTTATAAGACTATAAAACACTTACCTTTCTAAACATTGTTATCAGCTGGTTTTGCACGATTGAACATATACAGCATTAAGTACAGTTATTTCAGCGAAGCTTGTTCGTTTCGATGAAAAAATTATTGTTTCACTAATAGATGTTTAACAATTGCTATAAGTGGAGACTGATTCAGCACCACAAAGCAAGAATATTTGGACACCATGCATGAGCGGCGGGCGAAACTAGTACCGATGACTTCGTCTGTTCAAGACCGTCACCGACGTATATCGGGCATGTTGTAGAACATGGTAAGTTTAGTTACGTATGGGTTTTTATTGCGTTGATAATGATCAATATATGGTATTACATTGTAGTGTAATTATGAGTGCAAAACGGAATAATAACAGTCCGCTGAGTGAGAATAGTGTAAATCAATTTATCGAACAATTTCCAGACCTAAAATACGATGGTGTTAAAGTAATTTTAGTAAATTTTGTGTCATATATCGTTTCTCTATCGGAAGAAAACAAACTACTTTAGACCTTTAAGCACACAAAAGCACAAAGATATAAAAATCTCAAAAAGAGTTTGGGTTACATATAATTTACATGTTGACGGTTAGTAATTTACAATTTAGAACAGTGGAGAAGGAACCGTACCGTCAGTTTTGGAGTACATACATTGCAAACTACGTATTGCCAAGCGCTTGAACGCTAAGAAACTATTCATTCTCTAAGCGCGAAAAAATGGACATCAGCATTAAATCTGCTCTAAAAAATAAACTGTGGTTAAGCTGTGATGAGTGAGACTACAGATTGTAGAAACATTCTATTCTCAATATCATTGTACGAACAATACAACCTCATCAAATTTGCAAACGAAATATATTATATTAGCGAATGCCATAAAAACCTTGGCAAATACTTCATTAGCATTAGTAGATCAAATAAAAGTAACGGATGAAGTGGAAACAGTGCTATGTATGTACTTATAATACTTTAGATGATGAAAGAAGTGTTCGTGTATTGGAAAGGCTTTGTAGTGTATTACGAAAAAATCTATATTTTGCCAGATTAAGAGACATTTACAGTAATACTTCTTCCACAGATACGCTAACTTAGTTCAAATAACATTTTAATTACGCAAATATAACATCAGTAGAAACTGAATGATGATTCTCTCTACACAAGAACATCTACAACGCGATGAACATCATTTAACGAGAAGACTGCAGTCTTACGCTATGTTGTAGATACTTTCAGATTATTAATACTTCTCTCGTAGGTAAGTGTTTAACAACAATAATAACAAAATATATTGCTTATTATTTATTTACACTGTATTGCGATATTTATTGTACGTTTTCGTATATCTCACAATACACTTTTGATATAGCTACACCGGATATACGGCAATGACGGTAGTCATCGGTACCAGCTTCGCTTGTCGCTCATGCATAGTATCTAAATAAACTCGCTTTACTTGTAACTTACTCTTGGTGCTAGAACATTGCTCTTACCATCTGTACGCTGATGATACACAGTTGTAGGAGTGTGTATTTTTAGCTGTGCTTTCTTTTTCAACTTATTCCAAACTGATGCGTGGAAAATTTAGGAGTGTGTCTGTGCTTTCATGAAAACGCCTTTGAAGTCTATCTATGTGTAAAACATGATATTAGACGTGAAAAGATGGGTCAGAATTCGTGCATGAGATTGATTTTACGGAATCAGGGAAGCGCGGAGTTACACAGCTACTAACAAATATCTACAGTCTTAACATGACCGACAGAATCTTAATACACAGCATCTTCCTAAATAGGAAAATAACATTTGAACGGAGTTTTTCTTATTGTATAGTAAATAAAGTCAAAAAGTATGTATTTACAGAAGGAATTATTATTCACTTTTTGATATATGCTAAAAAGTGTAAGATTAAATAAACAATGATAATCCTTAGTAAGTATTGATCTTACAAATTTTTAAGGATTATTTGCAGAACTAGATGTTCTTACGAATGGGACATTATATACAGATTTATGGTATTAGGATTTTTCTTTCTTTATTGAATGTAATTGAAGTTTAAAATTTAAATCTTATTCCTACTAACTTTTTCTCGCTTCTATAAGGAATATTTTCTTGATATTTTTTTAAATCTAGAAAGTTAAAGATAGAATGCCTAGATGCATACATGTATGCATAGGGTCGCATGCAGTCTTTTTGACAATACGTACATTATATTATACATATTTGTAACTGTATTTCTTTTTCGTAATTGACAATAAATACATTATTATGTATAGCACACTCCTGAGGAAGCTGCAAAGGTTTGGCAGCGAAATATAGAGTATTGGAAACTAAAATTGTTTGAGTCTTTGTTCAACAGACCGATACACCTGATAATAGTTACGTTTAACTTTAACTTTTAATACTTTATTATTTCAGGAAGACACGTCATATTTAAAATTATACAAATAGATTGAGAGATAATCTCAATCATATCTAGGAAACAAACTTCTGGTACTAAAGCCGTTCATATTTTCCAACTTTGAGGAATAAGTATTATGTATGATTGGTAATGCTTCATATTATCTAACTGAATTCAGGTAACTTGAGCATGTTAATGGATTAGCTCATAGTTACACAATTTTAACTGAATTTCACTTTTTTTTTAATTACAAATCTGATTTTCGTTTCTTCATAGTGTCTAACTTTTTTCGCATAAGGACTTAATTTAGCCTGAAAAGATGGTTTGTCAATTTCTTAAAATATTATAAAAGATTACGCACAGTTATATAATAATGTGAATAAAAATATTTATATCTTGTAAAAAAATGCAGAATACTGCACAAATATTGCATAATTCCAGATGATCCTTATATAAACAAATATGAGTCGCGTGCAGATAAGCAATCAAAACAAATTTATAGTTAAAAGGACAATAGATTTGATTACTCGTTAGGTAATATTGATATAAAGAATGAAGGTTTCAATTTCTGCTTTATTTCATCGTTTTATATTTTCCTGGGGTATATTTACAGTAATATGCATTTGAAATTTGTTACATACTAACAAATTAGTAGATTTAAATTAGTATCTATAGGTAACTTAAAAAATATATTCTGCCTCTCACGATTAAAAACTGTTAAAATTTGTGGGGTAATGCTGTTAAAAGATGATAAAATGCAGAAACTAAAGAGGTTATTGTCTTAAAGATGGATTGTTGAATAACTGGAGATGAATAAAAGTTCATTTTTGTAAATACATATAATTATGAATTACGTGTTGTCCACGTACTTACATAAATATCTTATTGTCATATAAGTACATAATGAATGTAATTAGTATTTATGTGAAAAAATATAATTTGTATAATAAAATAATATAAAGAGCGTAGCACCGGTTTGCATGAACACATTTTTCTTACGATAAGTAAATGTTTAAAATTCTTTATGATTAGCGTACAAAACTGCATCGTGAATAGTGGGATATATGTTGATTTTACTAGCTTTACCTTCGTATCTATCACATTTCGCAAGAGTTTCAAAAATTGGACCTGAAAAAGATAGATAATAACTTCTTAGATATTAAACAAATTATGCATTCACACTAACTTGAACAATTGGTTATATAAAGAGCTATATGCAATTCGTTGAATTCCGAGGCCATTGAAGTTAAGAGTTGGGCACCGGCTGGATCTACGTATGTGATTGCCGAAAAATCTAAGATGATGCATTTGATAAGTAGTTCTTCTTCGACTTGAGAAAGTCCACGTCCTCGATGTTCCGTTCTTTTCGTTAAAATTGCCGTTGGATCTATTCCAACCTTTCTTATAAGTTGTTGTTTAAACATTGCTTTTGAAGCAAAATTTAATGCGCCACTGTAATGGAAAATCTTTATTCCATCCATTTCGTGTACCTATAACACAAGTATCTTTAAACATTATAAAATATAGAGAGAGAATTATAATAAGTACCCCTTTATATCTCTTACAATCCAAGTATAAGTCTGTGTTTGGTACAACACCGAGTAAACACGTGTATGGTCTATATCCTTGGATAAAAATGCTTAAAAGTGATACCACTACACCTGATACTAGACCAATGTCTATTGAAACTATAACAGTCGTTAAGAAAGTAACTATCCATACTAGAGCGTCCCATTTGCTTAACCGCCAATACTTCTTTAACATAGTAGCTTGCATTAACATGCCTTTCAAAGCTACTACTATAATACTGGCCAATACACACTGTAACGTACATGTAAACATTAGTTATATTGTTCAAATACTGATAGCGTTAAAACTGAATATGACATGAATATGAAGAGTTTATAATATATTTAACAACACATGTTTAAAATATAATATAAATTTTGAGAGGGGGTTATAGCATGAGCGAGGGCAATAGATTATATTATTTATAAGGTCTGTATCTTCACTTTAGTGTATCTTACAATTTACAATAAATCTAGTAATAAATTGGCACGTAATTTTGACTTATACTTTAACGTTATTTCTATATTGAATAACATTGTCGTTTTCAGGGAATAAATGCTTGTTCATAAAATGATACGGATTGATGTATACATATATGACTACTCTTTTAACATATTTAGGTATGCACTATACATAGCTTCACATTATTATTAATACAATTTTATTTTATATTATTTTTATATTCGTGCTTTTATTTCGTAGATTTTTTTGCTTCCAGATAAACTAAGAATCAACGGGACGCGTACACAGACAAATGACACTACAAATCTATAAAATGTAGTTTATAACTAGGTTACTGTTCCTAGAAATATTAATGTTATGTGATAAATAGGTAATAAATAGAAACCAACCCTCATTTTGAAATGTAAATTTGTAATCCCTGCTCTAGTTGTGCTGTACTTGGCGAGTGGGGAGCAACATTTATTTCTTATTTCGCAAATATAGGTGTTATAAGTATTCGCCGATCGACGAATGTCCAAGTATAGAACTAGTAGTGTTATATTGGAGTTCAGCCCACCTACGCTCACTGGCAACGCAAACAAGTTTACTGATCAAATATGCGATCGTGTGTTCTTCCTGCTATTTTTCTCGCATACCTATATTTTCATACTAAATTCCGATTTCTTCTGTATACTTAATTATCTACGGGTCCATATTCTATTGCGCACTCTATTAATATTAACATCGTTTTTAAATCTCTTTTGTCATCCAAAATCATTTACATTTGAAATAGAACTTTTACCATATGTCCCTTGCAATACAGTTGTAACATTTCAGTAGTGCATTTTTTCTATTCCTTAGGGAGTATTCGATTATGACAGTCTCCAAGGTAATATAATAACCTTATCTGGTTTATTGCGTGTGCTTCCAGCATTACTTATTGTATCCAATCCAGTACTCCTATGCCTTGTACAGATTCAGGGTAAGTTGGCTGCTGCATGTTGGCAGGTTTATTTTACGTTGCTCATAAGTGACTTGTTTCTTGTAATCCAATGTCTCACATTGCTGCAAGATATGGTCAGCCGTTTCCTAAGTTTTACTGCACAGTCTGCAATTAAGATATTCAATATATCTTCTAATTTTATTCAAGAATAAATCTTATATACCAGTGACCTATGAGGTATCCTGTCTAAGCTAGTTTCGTTCCATCGGAAGGCAATTCCTCAGTCTCTTTACTGTTTAGTCGCCGATAAGAGCTTAGTCATGTATGTGCCTGGGTATTCCCTCAGTATGTTCCTTTTGACTTTTGGTTGATTTACTTTTTCTGCTTTCCTTTACTTAAGGAGGCTATGGTTATTTTGAAGCCTTAGTAATATATATACACTTTCTCAAATACAATTTTAAAAATCGTATTTGATTATCCTGTGATCTGCTAAAATTTCGAGGCATTTATTTTTCCCATATCTACCCTAGTACTGGCAGGTATGGGAAAGACATATGCCTTGATATTGTAACCTAATGTAATCGGCATATTCATAGAATAACCTTGAAGGCACTATTTTTATGGTAATTAAGCGTATACGTATGGATGTATGTGCGTATGTATATATGTATGTATGTAAATATGAGGGTAACCGTTTATATTTCGGGAATAGCAAACAAAAAAAATTTATTATCGAAAATAGTTTTATTGCTTTTCAAAATATTCTCCTTAAAAATCAATGCAATTTTGCATTCGTTTAAATCAATCCGAAAAGCACTGTGAAGGCGGGTGTCTCCAAAATATGAGTTTTGAATGCCTCAACTGCCTCTTCCGGCGTAGAAAACCGTTGACCACGAAGCTTATTCTTCACGTGTGGAACAAAAAGAAATCACAGGGTGTTAGATCAGAGTCGCACGGTGGATGGTCTTGCTCGGTCAAATATTCAATTGTTTGAACCGACCTGTGAAAGCTCGCATTGTCAAGGTGGAGAATGATATGTCGTTTTCGGTTCGTTTTCCTTATTTGTTCAAAAAGTTTTGGCAAACATATAATTGTGTACTATTCGGAATTGACCGTTCTACAACTCTCTAAAGGCACGGTTTCAGCGTGACCGGTTTTTCCGAAAAAACAGGTGACCATTTGATTTGATGTGCTTCCAGCACGAACAACATTTGTTGGTTTTGGCTCATCTTGGAATACCCACCCAGTCGACTGCTGTTTACTATCGGGCTCAAACGTATAGATCCAAGATTCATCACCTATGACAACTTCATAAATGTTCTTTGAAGCACCGCCTTTGTACTTTTTGTGCATTTCTTGGCACCAATCGATGCGAGTCTTTTTTTGAGCGGTTGTCAAATTATGTGGTACCCAACGTGAACATAGCTTCTGAACGGCTAAATGTTCATGCAGGATCTTATGCATGCTGGTGTTACTAATACCTAGAGATGCCTCGATCTCACGGTATGTCACATGACGGTTTTGCATTATCAATTCAGACACTGCACTAATGTTTTCCGACACAACGACATTTGTGTGTCTTCACAAATTTCATCGTCCAAAGAACGCCGTCCAAGTTTGAATTCATTATACCAACGATTACTGTGGTTTTCGACGGTGCTTCATCACCATATAAAGAATTCAGCTCGTCGATACATTCTTGTCGAGAAAATCCACGCCGAAAGTTATGATAAATAATTGCACGAAAATGTTCGCGAGTTAATTCCATTTTTTCGCTGACATAAAATTTTCAAGTTACTGTCAACAATAAAAATAGCGACCGGATAATAAAATTGTCAAGCTAAATATACTGTCAAAAATGACAAACTTTACGATGCAATCATCAGATCAGAGGCAACACTAACAGTGTTGCCAGTTCCCGGAATATAAACGGCTACTTTCGTATATATATAAACATATAAACATGGTACACTAGTTGTATACAACAGAGATGTATCCAACTCTTAATTATACATTGACAGAGTGGAGAATGAAAAGACATTGTTACTTAAAGTGATGGTAAAATACATAGCTAGACACAAAGATTTGTTGGCCTTGATATTAGAGGTACAATGAAAAGTGCAGCCATGATGGTTCTACTGGACCATCCTTCCTTCACTTCACTTTGTGACAAGTGTCGAAACAAGGATGAGCCACATGGATTATAAAACTCCCTGAATAATTTTTTAGTTACAGGTAAGTTCCTAATTCAAAGCTACCTCTAGGTATTTACCTTAACTCTGTTCTTTGGAATCTCAGAAGTTATACTTCCTTTAGTTTTCTTTAATGCGTGAAAGAAACTATAGTCGATTTATGTGGATTAATATTTATGTCTTAATTTCTTGCCCATGCTCATGCTAAACTTGGGATCGTATTGCGCCAGTAGTATCGTTTTCGTAATTTATAATACAGCCTACTAGTTATTGCGAATACTTAATTTCTAATTATCTAATTAAAACAAAGATGTGTTAAGGATTGCATAAATTTTAAACTTATAGCTTTTACATAAAAATAAATCTTGGCTTTTACCCTAGGCAAACTTTCAAATAATGGTCCTATCCACAATAAAACTACCAGTAACAAAATACAAGACACTATTGAAGCGATCTGTGTGACGCCGCCGACATTAAATTGAATCATCGATCTTGCCAGAGAAGCTGTCACAGGCATTGTAGAGAAAAATGAACCAAGTCCATTGCTTAAGCTCTAAAAATCATGATAAACAAATTATTTATTAAGACAGAGATTTATATTTTACTTTACCAATGCTAAAAGCTCTTGGTTTGCCCTGACTTCATAATGTGCCTTCTGAGCAAATATCAACGCCATAGATATAGTTATAGTATACGAGACGATCGTAATTACAAAGCAATCAACTGCTATAGAAGGGATAAGTGAAAATGCTGGCAAAGCAGGCGCTGGTAATCTGCAATACAAAAAAATATTTAGATTTACGAACACTATTATCAATGAAAATTGTAATATTAAGAGATAAAACAAAATGCAAATAATATATTTCGAATCATTGTAAGATTGTGTACTAAATGATTAATTGCAATCCTGTACGACACAGTAATCAGCTAAGACACAATTCTACACTTGCCAAGATGTCCTACGTAATTTAGAAACTGCTTGACGGAGAGGTGGGTCAGGCTGTAATGTATTGAAGCTTTAAACAGAGAACAGATCAGAAACAACAAATGTTTTATGAACGAATATATGCATTTTAGCATCGTTATATTATCAGAATATATCTATCCTACCAAAATGATGTAACTTGTATAAGTCGTGAAGCCAACACCGTTCTATGAACACGAAAGTATGATATAGGTCTAGTAGACGTTAGGGAAATCGCCGGACAGTTTAGTACGAATTTAAGGTAGTCATTATTGTCAAAGTAAAAATACTGAATTAAATAAAATAATATCTAAACTTTATTACTGGCACTTAGCACAACTCCAAAATTTAAAAATCCAAAACCACTTCAACATTTATAATATTATCAGTGGCGACTTCTCAATGGCCTCTCAATCATTTCCGAAACAATATGAAGTGTAACAAGTTAATTAATTTCAATGTAAAATAGTAATTATCTAATTCTATTCAGTTCATAGATGCTGTTAGTTGACTAGGCTGATCGTCGCACACGATCGTTTAGGAAATTTGACCGAAGTTCGGATGTACAATAATTAAATGTATAGTCTTTAAAGACCGTTGTGAGCCAACGACCAAGTTATCAGGATTGCTGTTTACGTAAATTACAGATTATACAATTTTTGTATATTTTATGTACATCAGTATAATAGTATTGCATGTTTTTCATAGGCCATTTCTAAATATTAAAAAGGCGATTATAATTTATTCGTTTTCTTCGACAACTTTTAGCTATTTTTCGATTCCTCGATAATAGGACAACATTAAAACAAGCGAAAACCTGACGGTGCAAGGTCCGGCGAGTATAATGTATGTGGTAACATATCTCATTCAATAATTATTGACAAACGATCAAACTATTTGGTGTCATGTGGTCGTGATAAAGTACCACTTCTTTGCGACTAACGATCTCTAAATTTTTCTCGAAAATGGATTTGTCTAAACTTGCTCTCATTACTGATAGTACACACTCGAACTAATTGTTTACGTTCTTGGTAGCAGTTCGAAAAATATAATACCTTTAAAACCTCGCCACCTTGAGAGCATAATATTTATCTGATTAATGTCTGCTTTCGATGATGTTTAAGGCGAATTTCCAGGTCAAGACCATAACTGTTTTCGTACCACATTTTGTAAACAATCCACTTCTCATAACCAGTTATCAATCGCTTAAAAAATGATCGTTTAAGGAGCATTTTGCCACCCACATGCGTCGTCAAATGAACTTCCCTGAGTTCATGAAAAATCCAGAAATCGAATTTGCTAACGTATCTTAGCTTTTTCTTGTGGTCGTAAAATGATGAATGTTTAACGTTTATGCAATCTATTGTCCTATGCCATTCGATCAATGTTTTTATTTTGTTATCAACCTTAGCGAGCCTTATTGACCGAGGAGCTTCGTTAAAATTAAAATCACCAGCACGGAATTTCGTGAACCATCATTGGCATTTATGTTCTTGTTAGAGCAGCATCATCGTAAATTTACATTATTTTTTACAAATTGGCACGCGTTCTTCCTTTTATGGTAGTAAAAGTGTTAAGAATGACGTAAACAGACACTTTGGTCTTCCATTTTCAAGTTTTTATAAAATTATAAATACAACCACATCACTCGATTTTTCTAAAACGACTCTTAGCTATCACATAGCCAAGCAAAATGATAAATAAATGAATGACTACAGCATTTGCAAAAATGAATTAGCGAAATCTGTCGCAAAAATGAGTTATGACTTTCCTAAGTCAATATATTATTCACATTGCTAATAACTATAAAAATCAACGATGCTTTTCAACATTCAGAAGAATAAAAAGATTTTTGCAAAATTCTATAAGTTAAGAAAGATGACTGTCTTGACAGTATTAAGTATAGAAAAATTGTTTACAAATGAAGTAGGTATTTTTTAGGGCGTGATAAATCATTTTACAAAAGGAAAAAATTAATCTCAAATGTAAAACAGTTTTAAATATTTAATTAGTGATTACAATATAGTCTTTAGCCTGGAAAGTTTCTAATAGACAAAGTTGGATATGGTTTCTAGAGTTACATTACGAGGTCTCATAAGTTGTTAAGGTTTAACACTATAAGTTGAAAGGCGATAAAATAGTGAATTTTTGAAAACAGCATGTCTGAGAAGAAGGCAGATTTCGAAAAAATCAAGTTTCGATCAGTTGTTAGGTATTTATTTTGTAAAGGGGTATCGGGTAAAGAAACTTTTATTGATATGATAGAAATTTTAAGTGATCAATGTCCTTTATATATCACTATTAAAAATTGTATTGCGAAATTTAACAGAAGATCAGACGTTAAAAATGAGAAGCGCTCTGGAAGACCAATTTCGGTGACCACTTCGGAAAGCATTAACTCCGTTTACGGCACAATTTTAAATGGGGGTCTAGCATACTGTAGAAGTATTGCATATTCCTATAAACGTGAGTTTCACATTGTTTATAGAAAAAAACGTCGCGGAAAACTTGTCAAAGGTGTGCTCTTTTAGCAAGACAATGATTGTACTTCAAAAATTAATGAAACTGGTTTTGAATAGTTAGACCAACCTCTTTACTCTACGGATTTACCACTGTCAGAATATTATTTGTTCCTGAAACTTAACAAACATTTGAAGGGAAAAAAATCTTCGACAAATGACGAAGCCATATGTTCCGCAGAGGAGTGGTTTGCAGATCAGAATGAAGAATTTTTTTAATAAATAAAAAAACATTTTGATTCGAAATAATGTGGCGTTTTATATGGTAAGCTACGTGCTTATCAATATCACCCCTGTATAGATATAAAATATAAGGCGATGAAATAATTGAACATGAAATGCTGCCCTAACTTGAAACCATAACAAATATAAATATTACTCTCATTTATTTTGTGGAGAACTACAAATTATATTATTAATTTTATACAGTTGGATAGTTTTCCAATGTAGGTGGATAGTTTTTCAACTAGAACATTTTAGAAAACTGAAAGTCAATAATTAATTACAGACTTACATTATCCTTACCCTGTTGGTATATCGCCTACTATATTAACGTTATACTTTTTGTTAAAATCAAAGAAATAGCAGACAGTTGTCCCTGTTAATACTGCAATAAGTTCTATAGGAAAAGGTATTTTGGTCTTTTTTGCCAACCAAGGCTGAAAAAAGATAAATTAGTAATGTTAAATAAACTGATTTAGCAGCAAATATTAGACACACCTTAAATATTTCATTATTTAAAACCATTATAACGATAGCAACCATAGAAATTGAAACTGCCGCTCTATTTGCATTGGGCACTGCTAATACGGCATCGTATACTGTCTGAAATAAATAGATTATTATTCATATTCTTATAAAATTTTTATGACGTATGTACATATAAAATGCTGAAGTACCCTCTTTTCTTTTTTATATTTAAACCAAATAAGTCCTTTAATTGAGATGAGACCACATGGAATGCGGCGCCACATGTAAATCCATTTACTAATGTTTCGGAGAGTAAATTGGTGAGTATGCCCAGTCTTAAAATGTACATAATCATCTGAAATATAAAAGCATAAATACATGTACACGCAACATTATTGTTAAAGCACAAATCTATAACGTCTAGAAACATATTATGTGGTAAAAAGCGAATCATCTAGTAAAAGTACATATTTTTAAACCAAGTTTTGTGCAAATGCTTACGGTGTTAAGAATAATAAATGATTAAATTTTCGTTGAAAAATTGGCCCTTAGATATATGGTAAAGTGAATAGTGCCAGAATTTGTAAATGTACTTTTTAACATTTAAATGGCCTCGAAAGCATATGAGATAGGCCATAGAATAACAACGCATTCCATATATTGTCGTATTCATTCGTTTGAACTAATTTCCTGTCGTCCAAGTTTGATACTGCAACTTAATAGTCGGCATCGTGACCTTACATTAGAATGGTGTAGTGAAAGGACATATTGTGATGAAGAGTGAAGCAATATCGTTTTTTCAGAAGAACTCGTTAATGTACCTGTGAGCATTAAAATGATCTCGAAGGAATGCTAGAGAAGTCCTACTTCTTATGTTAATTCCACCTCAAACCATTAATTCTGCGAAAAGTGCAATCTCGTTATATGCGGAAAAAATCAAAAACTGCCTTTTTTTACACCATTCTAATTTAAGGGAACAATACCGATTAGTGAAAGGCAGTGTTAGTTTTGGGCGATAGGAAATCAACACAAATTGTTATTTTATGCCCAATCTACAAAAAAAAAGAAAAAACGTTTCCCTACTAGGGGCAAGTGATCTTATTCTCCTATCTTCCTTGTTCGGTGGTTACTCTAGTCTCTAATCCTCCAGAACCTCTTCTGCGATGTTGATTACCTTCTTGAGACCGATCTCTTCAGCAATGAATAACTGTAGCAATATTTTTTTGTATCTACCTAGCGATTTTACGAATTGCAATGTCCGTCCCATGTAGTCGAATGATAGGACTCCTTTTGAAGTAGTTTCGCTGGCAATAATTTGCTTGCCTTCGAACTCTTTTATTTTTATTACACTAATTCATAACTATAGACTGTTATTAGAAGCATGAATGGGGAAATAGCAAAATGTATTCATCTACGTGGAGCGGCAACTCATTAAGTTTTTTCTATAAATGGTACGAATTTATTGTCCTCAACGGAGTAAACGTTTGTACAAAATTTGCTTGAAAAGTATACACTTTTGCTGGTAGAATTATTTTTTTTTGTCACATACTATATTTATGAAGCAAACGCAAATCATTGTTATAATTAGAATCAACGTATATTTAATAAGATGGGGGCAAAAAGAGAAGCTAAAATATGGGAATGCGCGATCTGTCATCTAAGTTTTTGGACTTATTTGTTTCGATAATGCAAAGTGATAATGCATGAGGATATTTTATTCTTAACTTATGCATTCTACATTTTCAGTATTAATAGCGGTTTTGATTGAAAACAACTTACACTAATTCACTAAGAGCGTAATATAATAGAAAGGACACTACAACATTTTTGTGTGTGTGTGTTACGACGCAGTTTCTGGATAATGATCGCTTATTATAGCCTTCTCGTTCGTGAAACTTGTCATCAATAGAACATATGTGGGATATGATAGGACAGAAGATAATGATTTAGAACCACTTCCAAATAATGTACAAGTTTTTCAACAAAGGATTTTAAAAGTTTGGGATAACATACTACAGGTTACCCTTGATTCGCTAATTTCAAACATTCCTAATAAAGAAGTCGCTTATAACAATCATATCTTGCTGAGATTTTCATAGTTTCTCAATACGAATATAGTACATTTTTACTCTAACTTCAGGTTTTCGACTTTCATTTTCATTAACAATCTTGACAACTTTATCGTGTCATGCAGATGATCTGCTATCTACAGTCCCACAGATAGTGAGAATTTGCAAAGTAATATTAACGTTCTCATAAGGTGGTGTAATGAAAATCATTTAATCTTAAATTTTTCCAAATATGCTATGCGTTAAACACGTAGGGTTAAGTTTTCTCCAACAATTTATTTGATGGTAATGAATCTCTTACTACTAATGCCATACTGTTTGACTTTCATCTTAGTTTTGTGCAATATGTCAAAGAATTGTATTTGTATGCAATCAAATCATAGGATCTGTTTTACGAACTGCCAAATATTTTAAAAACACTTTTCTTTCAACTACTAATAAATGTTACAATATGTATTGATTATTTAACCTACACAGTACGCAGCATATCAACTTTTGCCGAGCTAATCTAGCGTTGTTTCATAAAATATTCATTATCGAAATTCATAGTAGGTACCTATCGTTCCAGAGGGTATGAGTATAATTAACTCTTGGAAAAATATTAAATGCACGCACTTACATTTCGAAGGGTATAGGTTTCCTCACACGTTTTTTGTGGAAATTAAGAAAGATTGTCTGGCCTGAGTCTTTTTTCACATTCCTTGTTTTGCTGCTCGCTCAGTAGTAACCTTTAATCTTCTTACAATGGGTACGAACATCATATGGAACTCTGCTAATTAATACGTGTTGCTTCGCACATCATTATTATAAAAACACATTTCTTGAACATACGTATGTAACAATTATATGTTCTTATTCTATTTGTCTTATAATTTATATGGTTGGGCGAATAAATATTACTATTATTATGATTACCGCTATTATGACATGCCCATTGAAACACAAAACAAAATTTGACTCCTTGAAGGTAAAGTTGTGTCTGTAAAATAATCTGGATCCGTTAAGAAGAAAATCATTGGCTTCTTTACTATGAGAAGAGTTGTGGATTGGAAATACAAAAAGTGGTACAGTGAGAAGTATCCCTTTAGAGACACTTCCCAGCACTCGAAAACATTCATCTACGCCGAAATCATCACTCCAACGTATTTAATAGAAACCAAATTGAGGGTGCTGGAAACATCCTAAAATTTCGATGCCGTTCCATACGATTTTACTATGTTTACTCATGGGAAGAACAGACTAGAATGTTTTCCAACAATGAAGATCTTAGAGTTTCGAATGACGAATTTGTCCAACGTTCAGAAGAAACGTCGGAGAATTGGTTTAATGAATAGTTTTGAAGAATGGACACATGCATAGAATGTGATACAAATTGTTTTCGAAAATTGTGAAAATTGAAGCTCTGGTGTAAAATTTTTGCTGTTCCCTTTGTAATAGACAGCATAACTACAGAAACAGTGAACGATATGTTTTATGAGTAGGGGAATATTTTATTTCTTACATTCGTTTATTATGCGGCAAAAATACACAACAAAAAATGTATTTATCTGAAGTAAAATTAAACAAAATATAAGTACACTTAAAAAATACTTAAGTAACAATGATTCAATGTCTTCTATTTTAACTTTTCCTTACTAAGATTTCCGTATATAGAATGCTATTAAATTCAATTTCTACTGAAGAAAATGTACCAAATTAATTTTATCAGTGATTAGTTTTTTTTAATTTGTCTTTCTAATTCATTCCACAAATGATATACAAGATTACAGTTCGAAACTTATTGTAGAGTTACGATTTGGGCTAAGCGTTTTAGAAGACCGTGAACATCCATATCGCCAGTGGTATGACTCTTATTGTAGAAGATAAGGTGGAAGCTCTCACAGCATGTTCTTAATTGTGAGATCTCATCGATTGTTTTAGTTGTTAAATCAAGTGATGAAGACGTTGGCACTTTATGCACGAAGTGGAAAGAGTAATACACGATGTAGCCATTTGTGATAGTATCCATTTCTGTCCGAGAGATGGGATTATAGTTTTCTCGTTTTTCCGTTTTTCATTGAAAATGTCTTTATTATGCTTAATTAAAGTAATTCTTCTATAATAAATAATAGTAATACATACATATCATTTCAAAATAATATATAATATTCTTTTATGGTGATGACATTTATAAAAAGTATCACTGTCTCTATATTAAAATTTATAATTAACTAGCCTTTGCATTAAAAATAGCTACTATGGTACAGTTCTGCATTTTATTATTAATATGCAAATATTTGCGAAAAGTAAATATGTAAGTACATAATATAATAATAAAATGTAAGTAAATAGTGAGCACAACAAGTTCATCATAAAAATTACGATATGAAATTAAAGATATATTATAAAAACCATTTCTAAAATTAGACTCTAAATAACATGCTCGTTTTGTTAAATTATTTAAACATACAAGTACATTTACAGTTAACATTGATTTTTCAATTTTTCTGATATAGGTAATTTTGATGGAGCCTGTGGTTGATTCACTTAATCACTGAAGGTTGATATATAACCCCTTGCCACATTAATTTTTGAATTCTGTATACGTATTTCGACAACTAAGTTGTCATCATCAGCAGATAATTAAAAAGTGTCGCACCTGGTAAACTACGGCGAAAAACACCCGTACGAAAATAAACTTCGTAGGCGATCCGTGCCGTTGGGAACCAAAATGTACACTTAAAAGTTAATGTGGCAAGAGGTCATATATCAACCTTCGGTGCTTAAGTTTTCTGATATATGTAGTTAAAAACAAAAAATTGAAAAGTACAATGTACACTATAAAATAAATTAAGTGATAATCGATAACGATATGTCCCGAGGTTCAATTTAATTACAAATGAAATCATGAAATTCAAATTCCGTCATCAAAGCCGTCATCATCCTACACAATTATTTAATGAATCTTTCACACTGAAACATGTACCAAGTACCTGGAAAATCGCAGATGTTATGTAGCAAAAACCAGGTAAGTGTTCAAATGTAGTTACATCGTACGGACTCATATTAGTGTTACCCAATATTTGTAAATTATGTGAGAAAATATTACTGAAGACACTGGAACTTATCATTAAAATAAAGGAACTCATTTAAAATCATTAATTCGAATTCAAGTAAATACATTCTACTATGGACTAAGTGTATCGAATCACCGATGTTGTAGAAAGATCTATCTCTATACGAGGGTAGTTTGACAAGCAGTGAGAATGGAAAAGAAAAAGGAATTTTTTAAATACAAAATAATTTTTATATTTTTATTATATTCTCCTAAAAGAGCAGTACATTTATTCCAACGGTGCTCCAATGCCCTTATGCCATCTCTAAAATGCGATTCCGGAAGGCTTGCAAAATACTCATTTACGAAGATGATAAGCTCGTCGTTAGACGAAAATTTCTTTCCACCTAGTGCCGTTTTCAATTTTGGAAAAAGGTGGAAGTCGGAAGGGGCTAGATCCGGCGAATAAGGCGCATGCGGTACTAATTGGAAATGCAACTCGTGGATTTTGGACATCGCAACTGTGCTGGTATGCGAGGGAGCGTTGTCTTGGTGAAACAGAATCTTTTTCTTTGCCATTCCTGGCCGTTTAGCACGAGCCTCAGCATTTAATTTTTGTAGAAGTTCTGTATAATATTGTCCGTTTATTATGGCACCTTTCTGAAGGTAATCAATGAGCAAAATACCCTTTGAATCCCAAAAAAATCGATGCCATCACCTTGTTTGCTGATAAAGTGGTTTTCGCTTTCTTTGGAGGTGCAGAACCACGTTCTAACCATTGTTTCGACTGTTGTTTAGTTTCGGGTGTACTGTATCCAAGTTTCATCGCAAGTAACAAATCGCCTACAAAAATCAATCGGATTCCGCTTATAAAGGTCCAAACACTCATTGGAAATGCGCAAACGAGTGAACTTTGATCAGTCGTAAGCAATCGCGGCACCCATCTTGCCGAAAGCTTGGAAAGGCCCAATTTTTTCGTTAAAATGTGGTTTACGCGTTCTGTTGAAATGTTTACCATGTCTGCTATCTCTCTCACTTTGAGTCGTCGATCTTGCGTAATAATATTATGGATTTTTATAATCATTTCCTTAGAAGTCACAATTTTGGGTGCTCCAGAGCGCGCGTCATCAACACAGCTTGTTCTACCACGTTTAAATTCATTTACCCATCTACTTATTGTAGCGGATGATGGAGCAGATTTACCTAATGTTTCCCGTAACTCATCTTTTATTTCGGTAGCTTTCATACCCTTAATTACGAATTATTTAATCACCGCACGATACTCTGCTTTTTCCATTTTAACAAAACGACGTGTTGCTTTTTTTTCAATCAGCTGTCAAAAATAAACTAATCAACCGATTTATCTAAATATCGGAAAGTAAACATATAAATAGGCAACCTAAATGCATTTGTTTTACCAATTAGAGCACCACCTATGTGTCATTCTCACTACTTGTCAAACTATCCTCGTATATCTAAAAAACTATCTTTTGAATGCAACTCAAAATTTTTATAGAATCTGACGTGAAGGCTTTGGATGAAAACTGAAAAATTTATTATCGAGATCATATGAAGTCGTGTATATTTCTTCCAGAGTAAAAATAGAACAAGAGCATTCAGGGTTAAAGGAGATTAGAGCCTTTGAGTCAGTCCTTTCTTTACAGTATAAGACTGATTTACTAAACTTTTCGGATGCAACTGTCCCTGCGATTGCAAATGAGTGTAATCGAAAATTTTGAAAAAAGAATCACTATACGTAAAAGGAGCTGAGGCGCATATTTATCAGGTATTGTGTTTAACGTATAATGTTTAAAGTTTCTACTTTGTATTGATGCCAATTTATTAATGAGTTCTAAGAATTAAGAATTTTATTCAAAAATAAAATCCCCAGGTTCCTGCTGGGACACCTTTCAGTTAAGTACTGAAACCAAACTATTTCAGCAGTTTTGTTAATGCACTTCAGTACGTTCGGGAGTCCGGAGCGATTAGCGAAATACGAAGACTCGTAGCGAAACATGAAGCAAAACTGAATTAGTATATTAATATTGAAGCAATTTAGGCCACCGACGTTCGAAATCTCTTTAAAAGATTACGTAGAGCACAACCATACGAGTTTCTTTTGCGTCTTGTGTTTAATGACGCTATTAAAAGCAGATCACAGTGTACGAGTGTTACATACCGCAAGACGAATTTAAAAAACGACATTGGGTCAATTTTAGACAATAAGTTTGTCTAAATATAAGATTTTAGAAATAAATTATCAACCTCCCTTTGAAATATTGACAGCTACATCAATCGAAGTAAAATGCATTTGCCGTTGTTTATTTTTGATGCGTAAATCAAAAGAAATCGTTTGGTGATAGTAAGCGGGCAAACGTCTTTTGAAGTACTTATTTATGTATTTAAGTCCACAGTTGCAATGTACCAAATGATGTAAACGAAATTAGCGACCACCTTTTTGTTAGAGCACTAACTTAAAAAACGCTAAACTCTAAAATTAATTTTTGTCATACTTATGTATTTGTTGCTTAGCTTTTATGCCCCATAAAATCATAAAATAATGCACTACTCTTGTTGTGAATTACAGCCCGAGTTTTCCAAAAATTTTAGTTTGAATTTTACATTTAATTTAATAAGTACAAAATATTTAATAAAAATTGATAAAATTAAATTTTAAAATAATTGACAAATATCATTGTATATTGCTAACCATCACTAAAATTCCCAAATTTTAAATCTATTATTATTTATTTAGAAAAAGTCATAAAAGAGATAAGTTAACAGAAATAACATAAAGAACTTTATCATAAGCCTCTTATCGCGCTGAGCCTTTAGGGCCCTCTTCGTTAATTGGCTTTGTGCGGTAATATTTGTCATATTATTAGAATTGGATAGTCGTGTCTGTTCGACAGGACGCAGGCAGCCTGCAGCGAGGAAGATCGCTATATATATATATATATATATATATATATATATATATATATATATATATATATATATACGTACGGGTGGGTGGAAGACCTTGCTAGATAACGGTCGGTCATGTCACGATTATCCAGCTCTACTTATAACGTTCGTTCTTTAATGTACTAATTATGTGCTGTGATATAAAAAGTAGTTTGATCTCCTTAAGTTTAACTTAACTCTTGTTATTGGCAGGTTTTGAAGATATTCTCGTTTTCATAGAACCTTGTGATATTTTCGGGAAATGAAATGAAATGAAATTGAGACTACACTATAATATCGTATCATTCAATGAACGGTAGAAATGAGAAATAAGTTGTAGAACTTTATTGAAATATAAAATGTTTTGGACTTAGTTGCTAACTATAGGACACCTAAGTCTAAAACCGTTCTATATTAAATAGTTGTAGTACGCACGAGAAAAAACGGAAATCTAACAAATTACATTTTATTGAACATATTTTTAAACTGTCTTTTGCATTCTTTGGGAAGAATGTAAATATAATTACTTAATCAAAATGATCATTTAGCAAAGCTAAATTAAATAACTCACTCTGGGCGGCTTCAGTTCTACGAATAAATAAGCTTCAGACTATTAAATTTAAGCAATGGAAAATAGCAGATGAAAATATGACATAATTTTCTTTTGTGTTTGTTAACCATTAAATACTTGTCGAAAAAAATTTTATGGAAAAAAATCTGCTTTAAGCCAAATATTTTTATATTTTAAAAAATTAATGGCTTTTCATCGAGGACTAGCAAAATATTGTAAAAATACCAAGTTATATAATATATTAGTAAAATATAATCAATACCTCAAATACAGCTACCATAAATGTAACTGTCGTCGCCACTTCAATTGGAGTATACTGAAATTCCTTTGAGTCAATAATCGAATCAACCTTTGACGTCAGATTTCCTACTGAACCATCGGACGCTACTTCTTGTGTTGAATAAGTGCTCACTACTTGTCCAGTCATTAAACACACTATCGCAAATGTACCTGGAATTGATACATGAAATGCACCTCCAGTTAATCTACATATATCATTTCTTATAGACAAAAAACGCTATTACCACGAAAATAAACATTAACGTATTTCCAAAGTCATTTAGATATCTTTAGAGACAAAGCACCCGGTAGTACGCAATATTTATTAAACATAAGAATGTGAATTAAAAGGGGCTGAATTGAATTGAATTGATCAAGTAAATAATTGAGAAGATTGGATCTCCATCTCGTTTGAAATGTTAAAGCATTTTTGTCTTTTTTGTGACAGGGTCCTGTCTATAATAACTGGAATATTATAGACTTATAAGGTTACATATATAATAACTGGAATATTATATATGTAACCTTATAAGGCTGTGGCGATTTATATCTGTTAAACGAGAATTGAGGCCGTCCGAAGAGTCTTAATTAAGACAAAACAGCCGTTGCAGTCATGTCCTTGGTCAATAGATACTTACAAAGAGTACTAGGAAAGTTTTGCAATACAGCTTTGTTTATTTAATTTTTTCAAAGTAATTTCCTCTACACTCAATATACCTCTCCATCCTCCGAAACCAATCATTAGACCAGTTCTGCCAAGTTTCACATTTTCACATGCGGGTGAGCGCGGTGAGCTGGAGCATTATCGTGATGGAAGAACCAGATGTCCATTCTTGACTTTGGCCGCTGGTTCTTCATAGATCCGATGTCTTTAGGCAGGCACTGTTTAGTATACTACTTAGCTGTGACTATCTTCTGTGTGTCCAAAACGACGCGTTCCACAATTCCGCTCGGTTTGAAAAATAGAGCTATCATTTTCTTCTTTACAGATCGGGATTTTCTGATAACTACGGGTGTGTCCTCATCATGAAAGACCTAAACTTTGTTTTGAGCTTTGGTCGGCA
Source organism: Dermolepida albohirtum (assembly GCA_031893035.1). Taxonomy (NCBI): domain Eukaryota; kingdom Metazoa; phylum Arthropoda; class Insecta; order Coleoptera; family Scarabaeidae; genus Dermolepida; species Dermolepida albohirtum. Next base: position 568,112 of record JAVIWB010004775.1, on the reverse strand, counting down.
CATCGTAATAGTACAGCCAAGTCTCGTCACCTGTCACAATGTTGTTCACATACCGAGATTATCTCTTATTAAACTTTTTTAGCATCTCCCGGCACCAAGTCACACGTCGTGTCATCTGCTCTTCAGTCAGTCGATGCGGCACCCAGAGAGAACAAAGCTTCTTCACGTGCAAATGATCATGCAGAATTGAACGAATTGCTGGTGCATTTAGGCCTGAAGTACCTTCTATTTATTGTAAGTCACTCGCCTGTCCTCGCCAAGCATTTTCCTCACAGTAGTAACGTTTTCCTCCGTAACTGACGTTCGTAGCCTTCCCGGCTTCTCAGCATCCTACACAATTAAATTTCCCCTTTGGAATTCTCTATACCACCTAAATATCGTTGTGCGATATGGACAAATATCACCTAGTGCAAGAGTCATTTCTTCGAAGCACTGGTCTATGTTCAAACCACGCACGAAATAATAACGCAAAATTGCCCTTATCTCATTGCGTGACCACGATGCCATCGCAAGCATTTTACACTCTCACTGCTAATGAATAACTGAGCCCATCGACATGGCGCGGCGGCTACTGTGCACGTATGAACATGTCTCAACATGCAGCAACAAGCAGCTTCCTACGATTCATTATTGCGACATATTGTAAAACTTTCCTAGTACCCTTTGTGCTTGTTTGTACTTGACTGGCTTCAGATTGCAGTTAATATAGACAGTGCCCTGCCTTAACTGCAATGTAAAATAAAAGTGTTTTTTTTCAAACAAAGATGGAGATCCAATCTTTTCAATTATTTACTTATTATACAAGTCACCTTATATGGCCGAGGCGATAATACCTGTTGAACGACAACTGAGACAACCTGAAGAGTCGAAACGGCCGTCGCAGTCATGTTCTCGGTCAAGAAATACTTACTTGATTGAAATTAATTAAAAAATGTGTTTAAGATTAAATATTTTATATTAATAATTTCATTACAGGTTTAAATTTATTTGAATATGAATAAGTTTTAACCAAACAGAACTGTATTAAAGCCAATCAGATATGCAAGCAAAGGTTGTTGGACATTGCGCTTTACGAAATATTGACGAAGCAGTTCTTGTTTTATGGAATTACTGAGACGGCTAAATATAAATTTTTCAATGAAAATAACTACTGTCTAATAAATCAAAGATTACGACAATCTCTAAATTCCAAAACTCGTTAGATAGTCTGACTGCTCGGCTAAGTATCTGGTATGTGTTATTATCGAAACAATACGAACTTCATCTGCAATTGAAATTTTCTGTGCATGAAGTGGAAGTTTTGAAGCATGTCTTGCAATTCTGCATCTATATATATTATCCCTAATACGTTCTTCCTGAGCTGATCTGTAATTATTAATCTATCTAAAAAAGTTTGTGTCTGTTTTTTTATGAAATGCGAAGAACGCACATTTAACGGTTGAAGCTTGTTTCTCCGAGAATGTTATTTAATTTCTTGATTTTCAGTATTTGAATTGCAGTAATGTTATTCCTTTAAATATTAAATGAAATCGAGAAAACATTCAGATTTCAGATATTCAGGCGGAATACAATATATACTGCAAGGCAAATTTTTCATAATATACAAGTAATATTCCCCCGTAACTATTTGACCACTGGGAACGAATCATTTACGAAAACTTTCTTTTGTAAAAGCAGATCAGAATTCTTTCCACTATCTGCTCTAAACGGCTTTTTTGGATCTTCCTCTTTAAGCGAATGTCATTCAAAAATCTGGTATATTTTTTAAGTTAAAGCAATATTTTTCAACAGTTGACAATATTTGTCGACTCTGATTAACAATAAGTGAATGATCAAAGAGGTAAAAAACACCTACCACATTAATATTTGTATACTATATACGTGTTTCGACAACTAAGTTGTCATCTCCAGTAGAAAATAAATACAGTGTTGAACATGGACGGTAAAATTGCACGTCAAAAAGCGGAAATAATGGCGATGTCCATATAAACATTGAATTTCATAAAAACTAATTTAGGTTTTACCCTTTCCTCTCTTAAAACTAACTCTCACATTTTTAACTCCGTACACTGTGTTCACCACCTGGTCTTACTGGTCTTACCTATTCCAGAATGTATATATATACATATATGTTCTTACGAGTTACTATTGCATTTACTTTGACCAACATATTTCTTTATTTCTTTTTACTCTCACGAAAATTTATTTTATATATTCTAGAGTCGAGTTAACTTTATTTTTCTGGCTTCCTAAAAGACTTTTGATAGAATTTCCGGGCCTAAAGGTAATTTCTAGTCAGAGTAGAAAAAAATTCTGCTCGCGAGCACAACTTTATTTAATTCGTTCGTTTTAAAATTTGTGCTCGCGAGTTTTATTAAACTCGCGAGCACAAACTTAACTCGTGAGCAGAGTAGGAAAAAATTCTGCTCGCGAGGACAATTTTATTTAATTTGTTCGTTTTAAAATTTGAACTCGCGAGCACAAATTCAACTCGTGAGCAGAGTAGGAAAAAATTCTGCTCGCAAACACAATTTTATTTAATTCGTTCGTTTTAAAATTTGTGCTCGGGAGTTTTATTATTTAACTCGCAAGCACAAACTCAACTCGTAAGAATAGTTCTTTTTAATATAGAAAATATAACTCGCTCGAATTGAATTCGTTCGCGAGCGAGTTTAATTCGAGCACTCTCCGTACTCTGTTTCTAGTCCATATTATTTAAATTTTTCATAACAAGATAATACGGAAAGCACATAAATTGTCTATTAAAATTTAGTTGAGATAACAGACAGGCATGACTGTCTTTTTTAATTTGGCTTTTCTAATTAATTTATTATTTTTATTTGATATACAGCACAGGTTGCGAAGTATACTTAATCCATATTTTTAGAAAATATTTATGATAATTTTTAAATTTCACCTCAAAATGATTTATAATTAAAAATACTATGAATGGAGATAAGCAGTATGACAATTTTGGGACATACATAAGGTTGTCAATCGCGAATATTCATTTACTTTTACCTGTCCAATCTTATTTGTATAAAGCAATAAGCTGTAATATTTTAAAGTTTCTGGAATAGATACTGAAGGAAACAATAACGTACGTCGAATGACATTAACATTTTCACGTCCACCAGTTTACAATCTTTAATTGTATGAACAAACCCTAAGAAATCTGTTTATAGTGAAAAATAAAAATTATGTTTTCAATAGAGACAGAGCACCGGTTCCATACTCATTTATACGAATTTCTAGAATAAGTACAAGTAGAGAGGACCAGTGTTGAACGCGGGGTGGGTGTGTATGTAGGGGGTCTAAGAATGTTATTTTTAAAGTGAAAGTGACATAAATGAGTTTTTGTGAAATTCAGTTTTTGTGTGGATATCGAGTAGAGTGTTTCGCGGTCTTTTCTGGGTAACCCTATTGCGAGCCATGTTTAACATTATATATATATATATATATATATATATATATATTCTGCTGAAGATGACAACTCAGTTGTCGAAATATTATACGTATCTAAGATACAAATATTAATATGGTATGGATTTGTTTACCTTTTTAATTAGTTACGAAATTATAAATAAAGTTCCAATAGTTTCCTTCTTATCCTTGTCATGTACTTTTTCAATATTATCTTCAATGACTCTAGTTTTAGATCGACCTTGGTGTTCATTGTGAGAGTACTTAATGTTAGTTCTAAAGACTTAATAACTAGAGTGGTCAATTTTGATCGTCGCAACAGGAAAGAATCTGATGTAGTAAGTGCGTAAGTTCGTATATACCAATAAACATATAACTGAGGAGAGTGATCAGTCTTGGATAAATCCTGATATGCAGAGAAATGTGGTTGCTCTACTAATAACTTCTATGGATACGATAATCTTGTTTATGGCTGTCCGAATGTCATACATATTTTTTATATATGTATGTATGCATGCATTTTCTTGTTTAATAGACGGGGTTAAGAGAAATATTGCGACAGAGTTTGTAGTAATTATTTGCTCTAAATAAATTCGACTCACGTAATTTATAAAAGATATAAACTGTCGATACCGCTGCATAAAAAATTATAAATCACATATAGCGAGCCTGCTATAACGTTCAACATGGTACCGAAAAAAAGCCACGTAATAGGAACGCGCGTTATACCATGCATACTTTAGTTAGGAATATTATATATCTAATAATAAAATAACATCCGTTTTTAAAATATAATTAACGAATTAATTAAATTTAATAATAATTATAATTTTCTTAAATCTAATGTACTTGTTGTATTTCACAGAACATACCTCGGAATAGGTTAAACGACTAAACTTCTACCCTATACATCCACAGTCACACGTAGTATATACCAGTCGGGACGAGCAAGTGCGTGAAATATCATAATGGGTAAGCAAAAACTTGGTATTCACATTTTTTGTGTAATTTTAATGAAGCGCGCATTATAACAGGCTCGTTTGTATATTAAGCTTTCCTTTCAATCTTTATCATTTTAAATAGTTTTTTATATTTATCTATATGGGGTATTCATAAAGTTTTAAATCATACCTATTGATATATGTCTTGAAGTACCAAAAAAGAAGTATACAAGTACAGGGAAAAATGCCATATATATTCCCACAACTGGATGTACGTTTCCTAGTAATGCGTAGGCGATTCCCTAAAATATAGGAAAATAGGAGATTTATTTATAACCAAAACATAAGTATTAAGTCGGTGGTTTTGCAATGAGCTTTTTTAGTTAGTATTCTACAAAAAATCTTTTAACTTTAAAAATTGTTTTTACGAGGACGATTTAGTAAGAATTGAAACTAAACTACCAACACCGTCTTTTGGAAAAATTTAGTATTATATTTTTAACATTCGATTTTATAGTTATACCAGTAACGTAAGTGAATAACGTGTCTAAGGGAAAATCCTCACGATTCCTCTTTCAATTCTCTATTTATTTTATAAAGAACTAAATGCATCTGAAAGTTTGTTGACACAACAAACTTCAAGTGATGATGCCCCTGCGAAAGTTATAATTTGTCGTTGGGAACAATTTACACGTGGTGATACGAGCATCAAAACAATTGAATGACCGAAGAATGGTCATCACGGACACAGCTAACATCGTGAGTATATCCATTGAACGCGTAAACTGTATTTTCATGTAGAACTAACTATGTTCAAGCTGCCAGCATGGTGGGTGTGGCGAATCTGAAATTGTAACCGTGAAAAATTGCGAATGTAAAGCGATAATTTGAAACTGCAGCGGTTTTTGAAATTTGGCTTTACTACTATGTTTCTGAATATAAACGACAATCTTAACACTGAACATATCATGGCAATTCTTCTTTCAAAGGAAGTCAAGACATTTCCATCTACATATACGGTAACGGCTACTTCTTTGGTATACGAAGGGGATAATTTTCATTGACTTTTATACAAAGAGTTAAATCGTATTATGCTAATTTACTAAGCAAATTGAAGAAAACGTTTTCTGAGAAAGGGTCTGGAATATCATATTAAAATGTTCTTCTACATTACAGCAACCCGCCTTTTCACACCGGTCAAGTGTTTCACAAAAAGATCAATCAAGATTTTAGGTCATGCCTCGCCTATCCTTTTCACTAATATTAGTTTCTCTAATTTATCAAACTCTTTTTCTTGCTGGAAAGAAATTTCTGTTGAATAAAAAAATTTATTATAGCTACGGAGCAGTGTTTTGGGGTGTTGAGAAAGTTTATTACATATGTAAATGGCACATTAGCATTGTAGGTCCAAGTGCTTTGACGATTAAGTAGGAGAATAATTGATTTAAACAATGTAGAAAATATACACGAATAAATTTCATAGAATTCAATTCTATTTGTTCAGTAATCAGCATACTTTTTCATATAATGTATTTTATAAGTTTGTCAAAAATTGACAAGTGATTTTATATACAAGGAATGTCGATGGAATACCAATATTTTTAATAAAAGACTGTAAAAATCTTCACATGAACATATTTATAATTTCAAGCTTCAAGACGGAAAATGTGTCAAATACTATCAGATTTTTCTCCAAGATATTCCTAAAAATGTTGTCAGAGGAAGACTAATTTGGTTTTCATAACACGAAGATCGAATGACTAGTGTCAATTCAAATGAACTGTAGTTAATGTAAATGCAATATTTATATTTTTTAAACATAAATGTTATGACACAAAAATGTTAGTAATTCAATTTCAGAAATTACGTCTTCATAACCTACAGCCATGGATAAGTCACCCAAATTTTAATCTTATATTAACAAAATACTAATTTAGTTACCAAAGATCAGAAATGTATTTTACCTGTGGTATGTGCATTATAGCTACTGTAATACCGCTTATAATATCAGCCAATATATCCCTCTTCCAATTGTATTTCGGCAACCATTCCAATACTGGTATCACATCGGAACATATCGAACAAAAACTAACTGCATTTAATCTCGAATTTATTGCATTTCTGACTAAAATAAATCATAGTTTATGAAAAAAGATTGTTTCATTTTACATCATCTCTACTTACAACTAGAACGGGGTTTTTCGTAGCTTGATGCTTCATGTAATTCTTTTTGATTGTAGACAGGCCTGGCGACTTGTAAATCTGCTTGGGGCTTTCCATTTGGGATACTGAAAAATAATTTATTTTAGCCCCTGTAGTTTTGTTTAAATTTGGTATAGTGAACAACTAGGGTACTTGAAATCATGCAAGGAACAAAAGGATGAGAGTCAATTTCTCAAGGTTTTAACAGGCATTTTTAGCTGACCATAAAGAAAAGTTCTAGTTAATTACTATGTAATGTGATAATTTGAAAATATTAACGAATCGATAGCAAATATTTTTAAAAATTATTTATGTATTATACACTCCGGATAGAATATATGTACATATGTGAATATAATAACATACAGAAAGAATAAGTTTATACGAATGTAATAGAATGTTCATAAATAAGATAAATATCGTGGATTTAAATTATGTGTCTGAAAAAAATTATTAACTTGATTTTAAGATGTGCATTATTTGCGTTATTCGAGAGCTTTTGGGAATATTTCTGGAGATATGAAAGACGCTTAAAAGCAAGTCAACGAATTTATTTTTTTTAAAGTATACGCTGTTAACATCAATACCTTTTGCATACGTTCAAACCAAATTGTCAAGTATTTGATCTGATACTTTGGAGATTAGTGTCAGAAATTTTTAGGGGGCAAAAATCGCTCCCTAGTATTTTATTTTTGTGTTTGGAAACAAAAAACATCAAAAGTTGATAAGTCTGATGAATGAATCATTAATTCAACATTTTTACTGGCTAAAAGTGACAGTTGTCATGCTGAATGGGCCCTGATATTGATGATGAAGAATTCGTACATTTCCATTATTTCTATTTATTCATAGATAACATTCGGCAAGTAAATTCTGATATATTAGTAAGCATTTATCGATACTCTAAAATTACGATTACCATATGTCTGGCAAAACTGAAAAAGCAAGCGATGATTTGCTTTGTAGAACTGGGTGAACGAACAGGTTTTATTAGTTCTTGGATCATTCCGGAATATTCGAACGATGGATTGTTGCTTACTTTCCTACTCTTACGAATAAATCCAGTAGTGATGATGTAAAGTAAATTTGAACGATCGCGGTTCAATGTGTTCAACATTTTTCTGCTTTGAGATGATCTCGTTTTTTAGCTTCTGTCAAATTGTATAGCGTTCAACGACTACAAAGCTTACGTAAGTTCAAATGTTCAAAATCGTGTGTGTTGCTTTCTATAAATTTCGGCAAATTTGCACATGAGAGTGGTGTGTGATACGCTGAAATTCGGCAAAGCAATAAACACTGCCCTTGGATAGTACACTAGTTCATTTAAGTACGAAGTGTCAACAAAATTACGGGTTAGATATCTTGAATTTTGCGATTATAATACTTGAAAATGCGGGCATCACTCAAACTACTAGATCCCAGAAATAGTCACAGGAGTCCTCATAATTTATTGATGCTTTTATAGTAAATATTACTTAATTAGGTTGTTTAGATAATTGCAGACAAGTCACATCCAACACATATTGGGCGTCAAATTTATTTGAAATACACAATTTACGTGCCTACATTGTTTACATTTCTAATATGTTGAATTTGAATTTCAATAATTTGATTTTATGTTTGATATGACTTAGCATTAATATATGTATTTTATGCAGTCATCTACAGGTAGAATATTTGCATTATTTTTTATATTTTTAAATAATTTAAATAATTAATTAATTTCCGATTGCATGCAGAAGAGCAATTGAATTATCCCACATCTGCTTGGAAAAAAGAAAACTCAAGAAGCTGTGAAAAAGTACTTCCCAAAATTATACTATATTCTTCTTAGTTCAGTTACAAAAGCATATGAAAATGTATTAGAAAAAAGGTTTAGAGCAATTATAGAATCACAACTAAAATATTCACACATAGTAAAATTTCATATCTACATAGCGCTTTTACATCTCTTACCAATAAATTTAATATGTTACAGTTTATAACAAACGAAAGCCCATAAGAAGGTAAATATAAAAGCTGTTTCAAATTGCGCGGTTTTTTTAAGAATAAATAAAATATAGATGGCGCACTGAATTTGTCAGGGTATGTGGGCATTTAAAAAGTGTGGTGTATGACATTTAAAAAAATGGCTTCGTACACGGTACAACAACGGGTTCAAATTGTTGAATTATTTTATGAAAATCAGCGTTCTGTGAAGAGTTTTTAGAAAATTACGTGAATATTATGGTTTACATAATCGTCCATCTGAAAGCATTTTTGGTCGAATTATTAAAAAATTTCAAGAGACCGGATCCGTGGAAGATCAAAAAAGTGAAAAATACAGTCTTAGTGGTCGTTCACAAGAAAATATTGTTTTGGATCGTGAAAGTGTTGCTGAAGATCCTGAAATGTCCATTAGACGACGTTCACAACAACTTCGACTTAGTGGATCAACATGGCGTATTTTACACAAGGATTTAGCTCTGAAGGTGTATAAGGTTCAAATAACACAGGAACTGAAGCCATTAGATCATTTAAAACGTCGTTCATTTGTCAATTTCATCAATGAACGACCAGTTGATTTTACTCAAAAAATAATGTTTTCCGATGATTTTTTTAAATTTGGAACTTGGTAGTTATGTTAATAAACAAAATTGCCGTATTTGGGGCGAGAAAAATCCACGAATTATTCATGAGAAACCCATGCATCCTAAACGAGTTACTATTTGGTGTGTATTATGGTCAGGTGGTGTAATTGGACCTTACTTTTTCGAAAATGTTGCTGGTGAAGCTGTAACTGTCAATGGTGATCGATATCGTCGGATGATAACCGAATTTTTGTAGCCTAAATTAATAAATATTGATCTAGAGGATATGTGGTTTCAACAGGATGGCGCTACACCTCACTTTGCACACGAATCAATTGATTTATTGAGACAAAAATTTCCTGGACGTGTAATCTCAAGAAACGGTGATGTTAATTGGCCACTAAGATCATGTAATTTGACACCGATAGACTATTTTCTTTGGGGTTATGTGAAAAATCAGGTTTATAAAAACAATCCACAATCAATTCCTACTTTGAAAGATGAAATTATTTGTGTCATTGGTGAGATAGAGCCTCAATTATATCAAAATGTCATTGAAAATTTTAACAAAAGAGTGGACGTCTGTGAAGCTGCAAGAGGAGGCCATTTGGCAGATATTATTTTTCACATATAAATGTCATAACTGATACTTCAATTACCAATAAAAAGTTTTTGAAAGTGAATGCAAATTATGTGTTTTATTTATTTATTAAAAAAAACCGTGAAATTTAAAACACTCTTTAGTACTGTTAGAACACATCAATAGTCGGTCGAATTTCATGTGAATAACGGCATACGACAAGGAACTGTTAGGCTTTATACTGTGTATTAAATTAAGATATTAAGCATAATAATGTATAATTATATTATTAAATTAAATGCTACTAAAAGTAAATGAGATGGAATAGAGGAAAATGAGTACAATGTACGAAAAAAAATGATAGTACATTGAGTTTATGGAAAGTGTCCTAGAAAAAAAAATTCTTGCAAATTAATGTCAATAGGCGAAAGTAATAACGAACAATGAAGGATAAGATGTCAACATCCAAATAGATGGCAACACAAATAGGCAACAAATTGAAGAATTAAATTACTTCGGAATTGAAATTGATAATGAAGGAGAGCTACTGAAGTATACTATAAGTGGAGTAAACCAATCATTAGGAGAAAAATAAATATGAAGAGAAAATGAAAATCGATGCATAAATGTTCTCTAATCCATTTTGATGTTTGGAAGTGAAATATGGAAACCTTCAAGTAATATGAAGAACCAGGTGTAAACAGAAAGTTTGAAGTATAAGCTAAGATTTGGAAGTTAAGCAGTTGGTGGAAACTTTTGCAAAGATTAGAGGATAAAAAAAGGAAAAGCTACTGAAGTATACTATAAGTGGAGTAAACCAATCATTAGGAGAAAAATAAATATGAAGAGAAAATGAAAATCGATGCATAAATGTTCTCTAATCCATTTTGATGTTTGGAAGTGAAATATGGAAACCTTCAAGTAAGATGAAGAACCAGGTGTAAAGAGAAAGATTTGGAAGTTAAGCAGATGGTGGAAAAATTTCAAAGATTAGAGGATAAATAAGTTAAGGAAATATGAGAAACTAAAACATTAAACAAGTGCAAAGACAAATCTAAGATGCCCTGGACTAATGTTATTAAGATACTAGAAAGAAGAAATATTAATCGGCAGGATCAAGAAAATTAATACCTAACAAGAAAGAAAACTGTCGATATTTAGTGGTAAAAGGCTACATATACATTGGCAGATGGTTACGTATACATATCGTTAACCCAAGTCTTAAAGAGAGGAACGCTTAGGATCGCTTTATCGCAGTTTCATATAATTTGTTGCAGTGATAGAATCAATGCCCTCTGAGATACTAGTAGTCCAGATTTATTTGATATATTCTTTTCACATATAAATTGAAATTTTGTTCAAGTTATTTATTTAGTAGTTGTATTTTTAATATGAGGGATTTTTTTATTATAATAATTTGATACTCCGAAATTACATTTTGCATAAAATCATGCTTTATAAGCAAGCAAACCTTCTTTACAGTAAACCACTGCTTATTTTCTATTAGGTTGCACCTCGTATACGAGAACTTCTTTCAAGTTCGAGTGAAAATAAAAAGGAATCGCTAATTCTCTATAAATATTTTTACTAATTTTAGTTGCAATAGTAACGCCACTTCACTATTTTGTAGAATACTAAAAGATGACTTTTACGAACATTATCTTGATGGTGTCTCATGGTGGATAGTTGCAAAAAGTCGTGAAAATCATGACGTGAAAGTGTTCTCTATTAAATTTATTTGTTCTATTTTACATTGACAATGAAGTCATATAAAAGACAAAACAGTGTCGAAAAGAGATTAGTTTGAAATGCTTTTCTTGATTTTTCAATGTTGGCATTATTGAACACATGAGTGAGATATCTTATTAGTTATTTGGTAAATTTAATCATAGTTTTATGGACTGCTTCACGAAACTCAGGTGGAGTGCAACATATTTTTGTTTTTATATCACTCATTTCTATATTTTTAAAGAAAATGTAATGATAGTACTTGATTTTTAAATTCTCAAGCGTCAATGTAACCAACTACTTCACGTAAAAATAAAATTCCGAACTATTAAATGAGATAATTCAAATTTTAGGTAAAAAATGCAAAATAGTGTGAAAAACTCGTTTCATGAGGCCTTTTGTCGCACTCGTATTTTCGAAGACTCGTACGACAAAATAGTCCTTCATGATATATACATATATCAAATTATTTTTTTGGCTAAATTTAGATTTGCAAAAACAGATCTCCAAATAGCATTCAAAAATAAACATTGATAAGATATACAAGACTGAAGTTAGCAGTACCTATATTTATCACGTATAACGATGATGTATTTTTCTGTTGATACCGATGTTAAACACGTTATTAACGTTCAAAGTCTACTTTAGTATTCAATTTTTTTGTTTATTATCGTTAAATTATTATGAAAAAACATTGCCTCCCTTTATCGTACAACACACGTATGTACTGAACGACAGAACAAGGGCGCGTTTATCTTCCTAAGTCAGCAACAAGGTTGTCAGAGAGTATGTAGACAAACAGTCTCAATCTCGGCGATTGGCGAAATAGATGAATTTTTAACATTCGTCTATTTGGCAAATTGCCGAGAGTTGAATGTTTGTTTACATACGCTCTGCTAACCTTCTTGCTGATTTAGTGAGATAAACGCGCCCTGTGTTATTTTTCTGAATCGAAAAGGTACGATAAACTTACAAAGGAGTCGTTCGGTAATAAATACAAATTTACCTGATGATAGGTGTTATTTCTTGAAACGAACAACACGCAACACGCAAAGGGATGTTATTAATATTTGAATGATTCCCTTTAACATTCGTTAAATTATTATGTTTATCAGACAAAGGTTTTTTGACAACCTCCATTCAAATTCTCATTTATAATACATTATGTCTATCGTTAATGTTTCTATATGGAACTTATGTTAATTAAAAACTACATATATATAAACATAAAAAATGCGATATTTAATCACGCAAAAAAAATGAATTTGTTGTCATGGTCTTGGAATTTTTTAATCAAAATTAAAACTGCTACGACCTTGGATAAACGAGGCTTGATAAACTAATTAATATATTTCAGAGTTCAACCAAATAGAAGCGTGGTATAAAAATGAAGAGGCAATATACACATATTATATTATTTCTCTCTAACAAAATGACAACAGCTGCAAAATACGAAATTAAACGACTCATATCTTAATCCAAAGAGTTTATAAAGAGTATAAAAATATGAAAGAGTTTAAGATTATGGCTTTAGTCTTGAAACATTTTATATATGAACTTGGATCTTGAACTAATGCTAAAATATTATAGAAAGTGGCAGCATATTTGGAAGTCTACAAGTGTTTAAAATATTATTTTACTACTTCACAGGGAACAGGAAGCATTCACGTAATTTTTATGATGTAATTCTTGCCATCTCCTTTTTAGTAGTTTGTATTTCATATAGTTAAATTAGGCTTTAGTTTTAATAGTTTAGAGGTCTCGAAATATATAACTTCTGCATTTTTGAAAATAGCGTTTATATGAAAAAATAAGTTTTATTGATATTCCTCTAATGATTTTGAAAGGGGAACATGTAGTACGATAAAGGAAGAAAGAAGGTAGGTTTACATAGAGATACTTGGTTTTCTCTGTTCACCTATTTCAAAATTTACAATTGAAATATAACAATTGTCTAATTATATACATATATTGGAATAGAAATATTGAATATGTTGGCAAGGTTTTGTTTTTTCTCATGGGAGTTGTTAGTTATATTTTTAGTCAGCCAACCTCATTGGTTCACTGTATGCTTTTTTGTCGTGATTTTGAAAATTAAATATAAATAGAAATATTTTCGACACTGTCGTTTTTTATACCAAAAAGATAAGAACACAGTCTAAGGAAGAAGTAAAGTTTTGTGAAATGTGAGGAGAAGAATGTCAATATCAAAACAGATTTCCAGAATTTCGTTTCAGTAATTTTGATGTTAAAGATGTACTTCGTTTTGGAAGACCAGTTGAAGCTAATGATGACAAAATAAAAGTACTAATTAATTGAATTTCTGAATAACAAAACGAAAAATTACTACGAGATTAAATTTGTCGACGTCAACCGTTCATGAAAATATGAAATGATTTGATTTAGTATTGCGTCTGGATATTTGAATTATACATATTTTCAAAGAAGATTTATTCCGTCGTACTAACGTCTGCGATTTGCAACTAAAACTTGATGAATATGGTCCATTTCTGAATCGTATCACTCATTTACAACAATAACTCAAGCCATCATGGAGTAGCAAAGATACGTCGCTTCTACGAGACTATTCCACAATTAATGTGGAAAATATACTGCCACCAATTGAAGAAACTGAACAATTCCATGAAATAGAGACGGCCAGAAATAATTAATAGAAAAAGTATAGTTTTTCACCATGATAATGACCGACTATGCACGTGGAATCATGCGACTATTGGACGTATTGGACCAAACCGTTCAATATACAATTAAATATTTATGTAGTATAAAATAATTTTTGTTCATTTCCATGAAGAAAAACTTTCCGAACAAGAAGTTTTTTCAATCATTTAATTTTATTTATTTAATTTTAGGTAATATACAAATAATGCTATTTACGTTTTCGTATTTTTGCTGTTTGTTTCCATTTGGTAATAGGATATAGTATGCCTCCATGAAGATAATGTTACGTTTTCCTTGAAAACTGAAGCTAGAGAATTCTCTTTCTAATGTTTTGTAAATAACGCAAACACAATTAGGTCATCAATCTCGATTCGATTAAGCTGCTTTCGCTTTATTGTAATTTATGTTATTTGATTTTGTAAAATTTGTATATAGACTATATAATCTATTTTTTTTTCATCCGACATAAATGTGTATTTTACTTTGTTTGTGCCTAATATGTACTAGTAATCATTATACCATTAAGCCGGCGAAATTCAGTACTTTTTTTTATAATTTCATTCCTCTATTTCCCCTTTTTTGTTTCACTGATTGCCATTATTTGAATTGCATGACTGTATGCAATCTTTTCTATTTGTTCATCCTCTTTATCTCATAATTATGTTATTCCTTTTTTATTATTTTACGTTTTATTATAGTTTTAATTTGCTTTTCCTTGTTCGTTACTTCTTTTCTTATTAGTTTCCTGCTTTCTCCCTGTTTTGGATTGTTCGATATTTCTTAGGTCTGGGGATGACTTGATTTCTGTTTTTGTGGTGACACATGAAGGGACAACTTTTGGATAGCTTACGTTAATATTAAGTTTTATTTGTTATAAAGAAAATTATATATAAAATAATATAGTCTTAATAAGCATGGCTGAAATATAAAAATAATATAATTGTTACTCAAAATTTAATAAGGGGAAACGACGAAAGTTGTTGAAAGTTGTGGTGAATTATACTACAGACCGTCACTTAATTCTAATAGGTCATAAACAATTCACCGTCGTATGAAAAGGAACAAACTAGTAGATTCTTCCAAAACATATCTAAAAAGGTGATGAGGAATATTAGAGAATTTTCATAAATTTCAGACATGTTTCAACTTTACTTAAGCAATAGTTGTTCTTTATTTTTATCCAGAACAATTTATGTTTTTATTAATGCATTTAAGTTTTGTTTTGATTCAAAGCTATTGGAAATATAAAGTGCTATTTTTGATCAAAGGAATTCGAATAGGTTGCATATTAATTTACTTCTTGTGGTTGTTTTAGATCTATAGTATTAAATGTTAGTGTATTGTGTATCTAATAGGAAAAGCAATATATTCTCAGATGATGATGTAAAAGCCTGCAACTTCGAAGTAGGGGAATGTGATTTTCTTAAAAGCATACATCAGTATTATCAGGAATTAATTTTTCACGCAAGGTTATATTTTATTTAACTTTTTAAAAATATACGGCGATGATAATGTGCAAATTCTCCAGACATCATCAAAATTAGTAGTAGTTGAAATAATTTTTTTGCTAAATAAATCCCAAGGAAAGAATGATATTTATTTTCATCTTGAAAGCAGACGATCTGAAATTATCATGATTCCCTTCTTCTCTGATTTGTTTATAAATTTCAAGGCATTAACACTGATCAAATTATTCTATGCCGACCAATACCTTATTCAACATATTTATGTAACAAATTATCCAAAATTGTATTTTCCCGTAGTTATAATTCCAAGAACTTGAACCGTTTATTCCTCAATCGCCAGATCTATAAAACTTTACAAAATTTTAATTCATAATCTCATCTGAATCGATCATTACACCACGCAACGAGTTTTGAAGAGGACAAAACAAGTGCGAGTTTAAAGACGCAAAATCCGGTGAGTATTATAGATGCGGGAGTGCATTCTTTTCTAGATTCAGTAATTTCTTATGGACGGTCTAACTTCTGTGTGGTCTCTTATTGTGACAAAATACCACTCGATTAACGCGCTCTGAATGTTTCTGAATGATGGATTTGTTCGAGCTATCCAATTGTCGACAGTACACACTTGAATTAATTCTTTCGTTCCTTGATAGGAGCTCGAGATGATGTTTGAAGTGAATATTCAGGTTGAAACCAAGACCGTTTTTGCATCGTATTGCTGTAAATAAACTAGCAACTATCTTGCTATGGTTATCGTCACGAATAACTTTTGTTGGAGCAGATTTATTTTGCAATACCCTGACAGTGAACCACTGCTTTTTCTCAAAGTTATATTTTATTCCACATTTTGTTGCTCTTTACAAAGCATGTAGGAATGGTTTTGTGTCTATCTTCTGAATTGATATTAAACTGTGGGGTGTCTAGCGAGCACATAGCTTCCGTACGCTCACATGAACATGCTAGATAACATTTATATCAACACTTAAGGTTGCTTATATTGAGTGAACAGTTATGTGATGTTCTTTCGCGAGGTTTTTGTTAGTGACAGATGTCAATACAATCACAGAAACTGAATAACATTATTCACTATTAAACACCTTCCTCAATTCAGAAATATTTGAATATTTGCTGCCTTAATCCATATATGAAGTGCTAAAAAATGCTGCTTATTTTCATATTTTTTAATAGAGCTTCGCACCAAATGACTGCAACTGAAAACGCGACGTCACAAAATGACGATCTTACGCACTTTTAAATACACAAGATTAAATGAAAACGTCACAACAATAATTCATCGCCTTATGATATCCAAGATTTAACATTAGGAGAACATTCGTTCACCATTTCCCGGTACTGTTGTGTGCAGCTTAAAGCAGCCAATATAAATGTTCATACATAGTTCATATTTTCTTTGTAAAAGCATTAATCAGTAAATTTGTATAGTCTGTACATGCACTTTTTTAATACTAAGTATTATTTTAAATTCGTTTTATGTAATAATACAAAAATAATACCTTTGAAAGTAATAAGAAGTGGTTCTTAATAGCAGTGGCCGACGTTCATCATCCATTATTAAAAGAAATTCCAAGAAAACAATTCAAGTTGTTGATCAAATCGAAACTTCCAATATAAACAAGATAAACTTTAGACTAATAGATAAATAAGATAAAGTTAACTATCAAGACACTATTAATGAATTATTATAGGAAAAATAGACACATGTTTGCCAAGAGAGAACATAGAACTAATACGCATTTGAAATGGAAACCGAATGTATTGTACAAAATGTTTATATCGACTGGTAATTGATTGTATCGAAATATATGCCTTTATACTGTACAGACAAGAATAAAGAGTGAAATCACATGCGACGATTAGGTTTATCGTTAAATGTTATTGTAACTTTACTTTTTGCTAAATATTATCTCTTGCAATGAATGATTAAGTAATAATAATATCACCAGTTTCTTATTAAGAACAGCAGAAAGTCTTAATTACAGCTACGAAAAATTATTGAGTTTATAATATTAAAATTATAATAATAAATAAAGTTTAAATGTTTTTTTATTTACTGTAATTTAAAAACCCTTCAGAATGTAGGAAAGGTACACCATAAATAAGTTGGTACTCAAGTATTTGGTCACTCACATTTAACCCGCAAAATGTAAGAAAAATCAAAGTTGAAATACTAATATTTTTTTATTATTTACATATATGAAAAATATATATTTTTCGTCTAAAATAAATGGTTGTATAATATATTTATCTAAATTTTAGACTCGTCTATATGCCCTCCTTTATTTTTAAACACTGCAACACACAATCGAGGCATTCTTTCGATTAATTTTCGTAATGGCTCAGGTTTTATTTTACCCCGTGTTTCTTGCAGGTTCTTCCACATATTAACAGCAGATGTGGGGGCCGATTTTCTCACCTCTCGGTCAAGTTTTTCCCACAGCAACTCGATGGGATTTAAATCGGGACTCTGGGAAGGCCACGCCATAACTTTTATGGTCCCCTCGTTCTCCAATTTCTGCAAATATTCTCGGCATAGTCTGGAAGTGTGTTTTGGGGTCATTATCTTGTTGAAGGATAAAATTCTGAGCCGAAATTTTAATTCCAGGGGGGATTGCGTTTTCCTCTAATATGCGTTTTCCTGTACTTTTTTGAGATCGCCCACATTTGATTCAGAAAAGCAACCCCATATCATGACTGAACCTCCATCGTGCTTAACAGTAGGGGCTATGCATTCTTTCCGGGTACGCTTACCCACAGGCCACCTCACGAAAACACGTACTCGTGAACCGAAAATCTCGAATTTCGATTCATCGGTTCACATTTCTTTATGCCAGTCTTCTAATGTTCTGTGGCAATTTCGCAGTTGCTTTATCCATTTGTATGGTATGCAGTTTCTACACGTAATTCTTTCCGTTTAGGCATTTCTAACAGATTGAACTTCGAAATACACGATGTTATCACTATAAGCACCTCACAAAAACTAACTGCAATTTTGCCAAAATGCCCAAGTATAAATACGTAATAATTTACAATAACTTAAAATTAAATCATAACAATCGAAAATTTCCAAGAATTGAGAGATCTTATCCCTTAAGTGCAATTATTCTACCTAGAATTTTATTAGGGTATTATCATTCATTGTGAATAGTAGGGTATTCGCATAATTATTTTTAAATAAGCTTTCATTGATTTTAATGTTTACTATGAAACTATTTCTTACTACAGAAATAAATTTTATAATTACAACTTTTCTACAGAAACTGTAATGAAACAACGGTGACCAAATACTTATCAGCGATAGTGTATGTATATACAGGTATACGAGGGTAGTTTGACAAGTAGTGAGAATGGAAAAGAAAAACGAATTTTTTAAATATAAAATAATTTTTATTTTTTAATATATTCTCCTAAAAGAGCAATACATTTATTTCGACGGTGCTCCAATGCCCTTATGCGATTCCGGAAGGCTTGCAAAATACTCATTTACGAAGATGATAAGCTCGTCGTTAGAGGAAAATTTTTTTCCACCTAGTGCCGTTTTCAATTTTGGAAAAAGGTGGAAGCCGGAAGGGTCTAGATCCGGCGAATAAGGCGCACGCGGTACTAATTGGAAATGCAATTCTTGGATTTTGGACATCGCAACTGTGCTGGTATGCGAGGGAGCGTTGCCTTGGTGAAACAGAATCTTTTTCTTTGCCATTCCTGGCCATTTAGCACGAATCTCAACATATAATTTTTGTAGAAGTTCTGCATAATATTGTCCGTTTATTGTGGCACCTTTCTGAAGGTAATCAATGAGCAAAATGCCCTTTGAATCCCAAAAAATTGATGCCATCACCTTGTTTGCCGATCAAGTGGTTTTCGCTTTGTTTGGAGGTGCAGAACCACGTTCTAACCATTGTTTCGACTGTTGTTTAGTTTCGGGTGTGCTGTAGTGTATCCAAGCTTCATCGCAAGTAACAAATTGTCTACAAAAATCAAACGGATTCCGCTTATAAAGGTCCAAACACTCATTGGAAATGCGCAAACGAGTGAACTTTTGATCAGTCGTAAGCAATCGTGGCGTGGCACCCATCTTGCCGAAAGCTTGGAAAGGCTCAATTCTTTCGTTAAAATGTGGTGTACGTATTCTGTTGAAATGTTTACCATGTCTGCTATCTCTCTCACTTTGAGTCGTCGATCTTGCGTAATAATATTATGGATTTTTATAATTATTTCCTTAGCAGTCACGATTTTGCGTGCTCCAGAGCGCGCTTCATCAACACAGCTTGTTCTATCACGTTTAAATTCATTTACCCATCTACTTATTGTGGCGAATGATGGAGCAGATTCACCTAATGTTTCCCGTAACTCATCTTTTATTTCGGTAGCTTTCATAACCTTAATTACGAAGTACTTAATCACCGCACGATACTCTGCTTTTTCCATTTTACAAAACGACGTGTTGCTTCTTTTTCAATTAGCTGTCAAAAATAAACTAATCAACCGATTTATCTAAATATCGAAAAGTAAACATATAAATAGGCAACCTAAATTACAGTGCATTTGTTTTACCAATTAGAGCGCCACCTATGTGTCATTCTCACTACTTCTCAAACTATCCTCGTATAGCCCGTCAAGATCAGATTCGCAGAGAGTAGAACGGGACGATAAATTATTAAAATAAGACACGCTTGAGAACAATTATTATTATTAAGTATATAATATAATATAATGTTGGTGCGTATGAATATCTTACATATAAAATATTTTGATACTCTACTAAAATATAAAATTTTGCATTGAATATACAAAATCAATCATTTATTATATAATGTATAATAAAATAATACCTATAGTTTAGACACAACAATTTAAAATAAATTCAAGGAAGCATTATAAAAGTTATAACGTACGTAATTAGATTTTAGTCAGTATGTACGATACCTGACCAGATACAAATACTTTGTGACTCCTTAAAAAACAAATGCCGAGATTCTAATGCAATTCCTATATTTCGAAAGCTGTCTCAATAAAACACTACCACTGTCTTTATATACATATGTACGTCTCACCTTATTTTCATCGAACGGGCTACATTTGAGGGACTGTACTACATAGTATTTTCAAAATAAATGACAAACAAAGAAGATTTCTTACATATCCTTCTATGCACCGCTGTACTGTGAGTTGCCGAAGTCGGAATTATTAGCGATATGACATTGAAATATTCAATTAGAGGATTTAAAATTTCTTCCTGTTATTTGATACAGACTTGGTGTTGGGTTTCTTACGATGCATGTATTGTATAACCTAGGTTGGTCTTATTTTGTATTATACCTTGTCTCAGAAAAAGAAGGAGTGATTCAAATATACCGTTAAAACGCGGAACACATAGCTTAAAAATGTAACTTACAATAAAAATGAAACATAAACAGTTGTGAATGTAGTAGTTTGTCAACAATCTTAATCTTTTTCTTTACTATATAAAAGTAAATGAAAAATCCAATTTAATGGAAGTATGATTGTACGAACGTTACTTTTTGGATTAATATGTACAATCTATCCAAAATTAAGATTAAATATTATTAAAATAAAACAATGCAAAAATGAAATTAAACGTTTACAGGTTATGAAAAATGGCGGATATCCGGCATTCATTTATTCATAAAACTTGCCTGTTCAAGAACCAATGAAATCTCTTAAAAACATGTACTATTTTAGCGCAATATTTGAATCAGTTCTTCTTATTCTGAGACAAGGTATAGTTAGTGTATGACAAAAGATTTTCGCTTCTTTACGAGAATAATCTGTTGTAATTGTAGAGGCTCGGCGCATAGGCTCTACACATCATTCTTCTACAATGAACAAACATTCATTTAATTTCAATATTGAACAATAAGTAAACAAAACTCATATCAACAAATTATGAGTGTTATAAACGTACACATATCTATAGGTTTCGCAAATAATTCAAAGCCTATTGTTGCATTATGATACTTGTTGTAGAATGGGTAAAAAATTGGTTCTTTTTGACGATAATGTTCTTAATTCTTAATATTTATCGAAAATTGTCATTCAAAGCATAAGTGAAATAAGTTATAATGTAAGAGTGTTGTTTTTGGAGATTCTCGCTTGAGAATATTGCAGAATATCTAAATTAGAATTTTTAAAAAATACTATTCAATTTTCGAAAGTGGTCACAAAGGATTTACATTCAGTGAAAACGTCCGCATCTCGAAGGTGAGTTTTTCGTATGTTTTAGTAAGTTGAAAGAAAAGACTTACAACCTAGCTGGGTGTTTACCATACACACACACACAAATATATATATATATATATATATATATATATATATATATATATATATATATATATATATATATATATATATATATATATATATATATATATATGTATATATATAACGGCAGGTAGTGTATTGTTAAACATAAAATATGGTATCACCTTATGTACTGATAGAAAAAATATTTTGTTGTTGTTTTTGAAGCTAATATTTTAAGTCATAAAATATACACGCAGGCGCAAATAAAATCTATATTTGCGCTTTCAAAATATTTGATATTAGTCATTATTATGTTCATTCTCATTGATTATGGTTGTCTGATTTATTTCATTTTTGAATATGATGTTATAGGTAAGCATTTAAGAATACCCAAAATATTTATTATTGGATCATTATTAGATGATTATAGTAACACATTAAGTATTTGAAAATGGAATCTATTTCTTTGTTTTTAAGATATCTATAATTTCTTACTATTATCTTTATTCTCTTCGTCCATTCTCTTTGAATACGTTGGAAACTAAAGATTCGTGTTACTTTTTTTTAACAAGGTATACACGTATACATGTTCAATATTGTTGAAGATCTTGTTTTTATATTAATATACTAATTTGTATGTATTCAGGAATTTTTGCAAACCTTTGAAATAAAGAGAAATAGTTAGATGCACGTGAGTTATTCTTTTATTTATTCCAATCCGGTGTTTATTTTTGTTAAAACCAGATGTAAAACAATGTGTGAGACATAAACTAATAAAAATTCTAAAAAAAGAATTTTTAAAAATCAATTTCAATATTGAAAGAAATTAACTGGTGACTCGCAAATTACGACAGCGTTGTCTTTTCCAATACCTGGTATACAAGGCATTTAATTTACAGTTCCATATAATTTTGTGTATCTACATATGCGGTCAGTTAAATGTCCTAGTACTAGTATGGTTGATAGCTATATATTTTTAAGTCTTCTCGAAATTTGATTTGGATTTTCTTCCATTAAGGTCTTTAAAATATTGTTAGCATAGGCTGTGGGAATATTGCCAGGTTCAGAATATGTTGATCTTAAAATCTTATAGAGTATAAAGGCCAAAGGACTTATAATGGGTCTCCCAAAATTAACGCAAGATTTGAATTTGTCGCCATTTGTGCAGTAAAGTGTTGGCAACCCTAAAAAAAACAATTCGACAGCTGACAGTTTAGGGTTAGTAAAAATGGAGCATTACACGATAGAACAACGTGTCTTTATTATTGAACAATATTGAAAAAATAAAGAAAGCTTGGCGGCCGCAGTTCGAAAATTTCATACAAAATATGGTCGGAATAGTGTTTTAACTTCGTCAACTGTGAAGATATTAATTGAAAAATTCAGGGACTGGAACCGTTAGAGACGCAAACGCACTGGTTGTCCAAAAACAAGCCATTCAAATGTCAATATCGAAGCAGTGCGTGAGAGTGTCGGTGACAATTCAGGAACCTCAATTCGGCGTCGTGGGCAAGAATTGCAAATTTCAAGAAGCTCTCTGCCGCGTATACTCACTAAAGATCCGTGTCTCCATGCTTACAAAATTCAATTAACACAACGACTGAAGTCTAATGACCATGTACAGCGAAGATAGTTCGTTGAATGGATTATTGAACAGCAACAAATAGATGCTGATTTTTCGAGCAAAATCATCCTAAGCGATGAAGCACATTTTCACCTTGATGGCTTTGTTAATCGCCAAAATTGCCGCTTTTGAGGTTCTGAGAACCCATATGTGATTATCGAAAAACAAATACATCCACAAGGTGTCACTGTTTGGTGTGGATTTTGGGCATAATTGGACCATACTTTTTGAAAATGAGGCTGGTCAAGCACTGACTGTTACTGGTGCTCGATATCGCGACATGATAACACAGTTCTTTCTGCCGAAATTGGATGATATTGATGCGGCCAATATGTAGTTTCAACAAGACGGTGCCACATGCCATACAGCTCGTGAAACAATTCAATTACTGCATGAGCCATTTCCAGATCGTGTACTCTCTCGTTTCGGTGATCAGAATTGGCCTCCTATATCGTGTGATTTAATACCATTAGATTTCTTTTTATGAGGTTATTTGAAATTACACGTCTATGTCAACAAGTCCACAACCACCCATGCATTAAAGGAGGAGATTCAACGCTGCATCAACGAAATTCAGCCACATTTATGCATAATGGTCATGGAAAATTTCGACAAACGAGTGCGTATGTGCATGCAAAGCTGTGGAGGCCATTTGCCTGATGTGTTATTCCATAAATAACCCTATTCTATGTACTTTATGATTCAATAAAAAAATAACAATCAAAAGACTAAAAACTGTGTTTTCTATTTAATTCAAATCTTGCGTTAATTTTGGGACACCTTTATTAGAATTTCGTTCTTTTAATATAAGTAGGGCATTATATCACACTAACTTGACACGAAAGGAAAAACATCGACATTTCATATATATTGATCCAAAACTGTGCCGTGCCAGTGATGTTTATCTTCATCTGAAAAATTTTAGCATGAAAATTATTAAAAAAAAATTAATTAAAAAAATTAGAACCCTCGGAGACTGTCTTTATGATAACGTACATATTTATCATTTTTAGTTTAGTATCTTATAGTAGGGTTATTGGTGCTCTAATTTGATACTTTATATTTTTATAACGAAAGATATTCCAAACAGTGAAAAGATTAGAATAGAAACTTTATTAAGGACTAGTTTATGAATTGTTAGAAAGTTTCACGGAACGGTGACAGTGAACAGGAACAGTGGCAAGAATTGCATCACTTATCAAAGCAGATTTGCTTTCAACATCAAGCGGTCGACAACTTTTTCACCGTTTACACAAAACCACAGAAAGGGAGGATAGAAAAATTATTAAAATTGCTTCGCAAAATAGACAAGCTTTCATCACAGAATTGTTACATCTTCTGTAGTCCTTTAATACAAAGGTATTAGAGTGGACTTTGCGAACTCGATTATACACTGTTCGATTAAAATGTCGGCCCGCGAAAAAAACGCGTTTAGCCGAAACAATGAAAAAAAAGCATCTAATAGATAAGATGCATCAACATTTTGCTGTTAGAGAAAGGAGAAAGGTCTGTATAAAATTATATCACATTTAAAAATTTTTTTTCTTATATTACGTGCTAGTTACTGTTTCTCAATCACAGGTCATACTCAGTAACGAGTCGGGACTCGAAGCGATTGCAGAATCTATCAAATTTGTGAGGCGAACACATTCGAAATGCTATAGAAAGTAATGTGTAGCGCATAGTGTTAAACATTCCTCTGCTGTGATGGTATGGTGAGGCATTACTGGGGCTGAAACAGGGCCTCTGTTCTTTGTCGAAGGGACAATGAACCAAATGTAATAGAAATTGTTTTATTGCCCTTTATTACTTCATTAGATGCAGAAGAAAATCTATGTAGTATGAGGCTTCGTGCCGTACGGCGAAATGTGTCCAAAATTGTGCCCTGGTTTGGAAATTCACTGGGCTTCAATCCAATCGAGAATGTTTAGAGTGTTTTTGAATCTATTGTTTACTTGTTTCCAAATCTTCATTTAAGTGTTTTTAAAGACAATAACGGAAAAGCTTGAAAAGAAAACAGAAAGTTTGCAAGATATCGAAAAGCCTGTATCGACATGCTGAAGAAAATTCAAGCAGTCATTCAAGATAAGGGAGATCTGACCAAATATTGAAAGAAATAATCTTGTAGTTGTAAATATGTGTTCAAATCTGTACCAGCATGTGCAATATAGAATATGTCTTAAATTTCATGTGTTTTGATCTTATTTCGTTAAAACTCTAAAATTGTAGGGAGGGCTAATTTAATTATCACTCTAGGTCATTAGGCGAATTCAAATATATATATAGGCATATATTATATGTAGATCACAGATTTGTTGGATCGACTACAGAAAAAGTAAGGGGAAAAATAAAAATACATTTTCAAACTTTAAACGCGCCTTTCCCGAAATGTTATTTTTTAAAATTCGGGAACTTGCTGGTTTAAAAATTTCTGTGAAACTTTATGAAAAATGTACATCTAAACATCACTGAAAAATGTATGAAATGAATGCACATAATTTTAGAAATTAAAAGACCACGAGTTCATAATTTTAAAATACTAATTTATTCAATATTTACTTCTTGTATTCATTTTAACTATTTCAATTAAACAAAATAGGTTTAGATAATTATTTCATCATACAATAGCTTCTTCAATTTACAGTTATAACTCAAGAAACTACTGTGTGGCAAAACAATTGTCTTGCGTAAAAATACAATCCAAATATAAATATCGAATCTGCGTTTTAATTGACGCAGTTATATTTAAAAATATTTTTAAGTAATAAAAAATTAAAAATATATAACTTTGTATAAACTCATGTTAGGCAATAATCTGAACGTTTAGCGTTAGCATGCGATAATATTATTATTGAAAGAAATCGCCTATAGACCACAGATTTAACACATATAGCTTAGACAAAATAATTTGAACGAAATAAATTAGTAAATATTGTCTTTGGATAAGTTAAATGACGTGCATAGAGTCAGTATGAGTAGAATCCGTCGCAGGATGACTTCACAAATACGCAACTTACGGAATTAAATTGGGTCACATTCTTGTGGGACGGTAAGAATTGTGCAAGGCAATGAGATGTACCATAGTATTATTATACCTTAGACCTTTATAATGTTAGCCGGACACTTTTAAAGAACCGAAAATGTACCATATGGAAAACTTGCCGTAAACTATCCGCGAAAGTACATTTTTTCCATAAAAAACCGACCACCGTATAGAAAACCATAAAGAGTAGAGGTACTAAGAAACTAGGTTCAGAATTTTTATTGTACACGATAATTGCCCCACAGATTGCAAAAAAAATTTAATTTGCAGTAGTCTGCTAACTTGATATAAACTGGTACAATTGTAGTAAATTTACTTGCATCAACATTTCGCTGCCCATACAACCAACTTCTTCAGGATCTACTTCAGACTGATTATTTTTGTTGTCGCTGCTGTCGTGCTTCATTGGTCGTGACGGATTCTTCTAGTAGGCTCTTCCAGGTGATGCATCTATAACCGGCTCACGGTTGAAGTTTGGATATTTCTCTGATAATTTTTTGATGGTAGTTCTTCGTAGTTGCTAATACTTTTGCTTTTACAAAGTTTGCTTTATGTCTGTTGTCATGAACATGTTCTGCAACCACTAATTGTTCAATTTCTTTCCTTTGTGAATCGCTCTGACCTTCTTCTTCGTCAATATTCTTTCTATCTCCATGGGGACTCCAAATATGGAAAGTAGACATGCGAATCATCTATCTATTTCCATTTCTGTTGGTGGCGTTTCCGTTCCGGGCTTTCTTAGGGCTCTTTTTGTTTCTATATCGCTATATCCAGTTTTCTACGGTGCTTTCTTGATGAATTGCTGAATGTTCCTTCTCTATGTATTTGTGCTTTGATAAGAGCTCTCTTCTGCTTAGGATTTTAGGGAGACGTGATATGCAAGTATCTATCTGTATGGGTCTTCTTCTTTAGTACTCCGCGTTGTAGTTTTCCCAATTGTGTGCGGTGTACCATTACATCCAGGAATAGTAGTCATCGTTTTTCTTTTGCTTCCATTGTGAACTTTATAGAGGCGTGTTATTTGTTGATGTGATCAAAGAATTTAAAAACTATGTGAAGGCTTTTGGATGAATGATGAATATGGTTATCAGAGAAGAATATCAGTTATGAAACCATTAATATAAAATAAAGGTAATTTTAACAGATGAATTTCAATTTGAGCAGAATTACGTTTACTGTCTAGATATCAGAGGACAAACTTATCCCTCGTATCTACGACCGGCATTTAAATTTGAAGGACATTGGGTAACAATATGTGGAACTATTTGTCATGGTGGAAGGGGGAATGTTGAAATAATTACTAAGCGTTTCAATTACTAAAAAAGTGTTGTCTTCGATATCAGCAAAATATTTTAAATTTTCAAGAAAATATTTTGCAAGAAGACACCGTACTGCCATGTCGCAAAAAATGCGCTAAAGTAGAAAGAAGAAAAGTATTTGCATCTCCCATGGTTAGCATAAAGTCAGAATCTAAATCCAATAGAGCATGTTTAAGCCTACGAAACAAGTATTGAAAGTATAAGTCCTTGAACATCTAGTAACGAAGAATTATAACAAACTTTAAGAAAAATTTGACCAAAATGATACTAATAACATAATCATTAGTATGAATGCGTTATAAAAACCTTATTTTTTTTCATAAAATATGTGTTCGTGTTTTGGACTTGGGGCCATGCAGTTAGATTCACTCATAGATACGGGAATGGAATTTTATTTCCAAAGGAAGATTTTATTTTCCTACACAATCTTCCCTTCCAACACTAACTACTTAATACAGTGACGGTGCTTAAACTTTTTACCTTCCATATAGTGAGATTGTTTAAATTAGTTTCAGACTTTATTTCGTCATTTCAGCTAAATCTCTTTCTAGTTAGTCGCTTTTTCAATTTAGAGAAACAAAACATTTTTGCTTATATAATTAATGATTGCTGATGCGCAGTTGTCATGAAATAGTGGTTGTTTGTGTTTGAATGCTGAGTAATACTTTGCTTTGACGACTCTCCATTTCTCAAGGTAGCCGACTATATTATGTGAATTCCAAAAAGCAGTAATCATTCTATCTGGTGCCACCAGTTTCAGTGCAGTAGTTCAGCCCTGAAGGTGTTCCATACAAATGGGTACGAAACGTCGGCAGATATACAAATGACGCGGTTCCAGCCAGGAAGCCCAGAAGCAGTAGTTCAGCCCTGGAGATGTCCCAAACAAATGGGTACGAAACGTCGGCAGATATACAATTGACGCGGTTCCAGCCCGGAAGCCCAGAAGCAGATAGCATGGACCACAACCGCGGAAGTTTACGTACCAGATTAGCAGTAATCATTACCTTCTTAACCGATGAACAGTTTTTGTCTTTTTCGAAAAATTTGAATCTACTTCTACTCATTGCCTCAATCAATGTTTTGTCTTGGGTATGTAGTAACGACTCCCAATCTCGTCGATAGCTATGAATCCCCTTAAAAACTCTGAGCGATCGCGTTGGGAAAATTCTAATGATTGTTTCGAAATCATCACTCTTTGACATTTTTGGTCGATTGTTAATTGTCTAAATAATCACGAAAAATGTATCCTACCCGTTCACTTCAGACTTTTACAACGTGCAATAACTTTCGCGCCTTAATACAGCAAGCTTTCAGAATTATGTATATACGTTGCGATTTTAATGATATAATTAATTGTGGCCAATTTTGTCTTTCTAGAACGCTCATCATTTTAAATCGAAGTATGACTAAAATTCTACTTTTTTATTGTTGCCAACAATATTTTTAAAAGTTGATTTAATTTCAGTTTCTATTTCAGTCGGTATTAAATTTTTCAAAAAGTATTTAATTACGAATGTACAACATACTTGGATGAAAAATTGATAAGAAAGTTGGCAAGTCATGTAATAAAGTGTAGAAAATAAACTGTTTGATATTCTCATCGCCACCTATGTATCAGGCTAGAAACGTTTTACTCTGCGTTCGTTCTTTAAAACAGCATTTCATAATATACCATTATTCTTCAATCCAAGCCGGAATCGCGCGTGATTAAGATTAATGGTACTGACATATATACGCATAGTAAACAGTAGGGTCATTACTGATTAAAATGTTGAACAAATCTCCGGGTTCGCAGTAGCATATAACCTCGCCGGAAAGACTGGATGAGTACGATTATGAATAAAATAAATAATATATGTAACTCTAACGTAAGAATCAATTCAGAAATTTATTTATACCCGTCGCAATTAACAGCATCTTCGCGTTAATCACATGAGGCACGTTTGCCCCTCATCGATTCCTGTTACCCGGAAGATTGTTCAACCTTAGTAATTAGTGTTAAATAAGAGATATTTGTAATTCACGTTTTGAGATTATTTATTACCACAGTTATTCAATCGTAATTATTGCTAATAATTCGAAAAAGTTATTTCTTTGTTTGATTTTATCATCATCAAAGAGTCATCCCGACAAATATATAACAATTTGTTATAAGTTGTAAAATTGATATTAGAATCCATTTTAGTAATTTATCAGGAAATAGTGAATATTTTAAAAACAAAACATCCTAACCTAAAAGTATTCTTAGGGTTTGAAGATAAATTAAACGAAATCTAGCAGCAAACATTTCTAGAATTTCTAGAACGGATCTCTATTTTTCAAGTTATTTATTTTCTTGAACTTCAGAAGAGACATTATCAATCTCAATGATATTTATAACAACTTAATATCATAAAAAAAAATTAAAAAAATAAACTGCCAGCGTCCCTCTGTATATGCAATCATCCAACAAATAAACATGCAGATGTACCTAACATGAAATAAAAAGAAAAGGAAATAACAGATGTTGCTTTCAAAAAGCATCAACTAAAAACATTTAGAATGAATAAATGTTTTGGCAAGAACACAATTGAAAACAATTATTAATTCAAAAATGCTTGCAAAATAAATTTTACAACATTAAACAAAAAAATATATGATTAACAAATGAAAGTAATCACAAATATTTACATATATAAAAAAAACTATTGTTCACAATTGGAAATATATTGTAAAAGGTATTGCAGGTTGAAGAAAATAAATAATTTGAAGAGGGGGCACCTTCCCCGAAACGTCGTTAATATAAAGTAAATGCTTTATTAACTCAATAAAAAAGAGTAAAGAAATACGTATATAGAATACGAAAATTACTGTGGCAAGGGGTTATATATTAACCTTCAGTGATCAAGTTAATCAACCACAGGCTCCATCAAAATTACCTACATAAATAAATCACGTTTTTGTAGATCCCTCAAATTAATGTTCGTTCTAATAAATTTAGACAAGATGTTATTAATATAAACTATGAATTTGCCTGTGTTGAAGTACACGTTTTTATAATTTAATGTGGTTGTTATAAATTAAACTGCACGTCAAATTCTATCAACTTTTATTTTTCTAATACAATTATCCAAGGGTATTACAGTATAACTCAACATTACAAAAAGAAAAATTAGGCGGAATTCAGGCTGCTACCGTAGTAGCGCCTGCTCTTCTACTCAACCTGTAAGCAAAATATCTAAGCAACCGCAAAAAAAAGAAAAAGTAATATAAACACAGCATTTACTCGTAACTAAAATATTTACAATTCATTTTCTTGAGAAGAAGATAATAAAAATATATTTTTTAAATGACTAGTTGAGACATTGATTTTAATATGCGCAGGAGTAGAATTAAGTGTTCGGGAGATTTGTACAAAAAACATTTTTTAAAGTACTCGCGTTTATTTGGCACACGTGGTTTTCGTAGCTTTTGCAATTTTCCAGTAACTGTATTATTGTAATATTCCAGTTTAAAATGTGAGAATAGGAATATTGATATAGATCATTTAAAACCGAATTTTGTATTATTATATTCGGGGTACTTCGGTCGTTGGAAAAAAATTTTACATCTATTAGTATATAGCACAGTATGTTTAAAATGTAAGTCGGAATTTTTATGGGTTTCCATAAAAGAGTTATAATTAGCAGTTATTATTACCCAATTATATTTAGCAATTAAAGCATCATCTTTGATATCATTTTTACATAGTTATGTGCAATATGTACATATGTACATGTGAAAATATATTTTGCCCGTTTCGAAGTGATCTGAATTTTACAGTTACACAATATTCTATTAATAGAATTATTGATAAATATACTAACGATAAATAAATAATTAACAACTAAAGGTTGATATACCAGGTCGGCTGAAAAGTCCCCGGTCTGACACATAGATGGCGTTACTGTTATTAAATCCATATCTTTTTTAGATAGTACTAACCTTCAAACGAAACGTGTCAAAATTTGACAGCAATCCGACTATTAGGTACTGAGATATTGCGTTAAGAGTGAAGCTACTTTTGTTATTGAAAAAAATGGAAAAAAAAGAATTTCGTGTGCTGATAAAGTACTGCTTTTTGAAGGGAAAAAATACCGTTGAAGCAAAAGCATGGCTTGATGAGGAGTTTCCGGACTCTGTGCCAGGAAAATCAACCATAATTGATTGGTATGCTAAGTTTAAACGTGGTGAAATGAGCACCGAAGACGGCGAACGCAGTGGACGACCAAAAGGGGCTGTCACCGACGAAAACATCAAAAAAGTTCGCAAAATCATTTTAAATGACCGTAAAGTAAACTTGATCGAGATAGCTGACATCCTAAAGATATCAAAGGAACGTGTTGGACACATCGTGCATGAATATTTGGGCAAGCGGAAGCTCTGTGCAAAATGGATGCCGCGCGAGCTCACATTCGATCAAAAACAACGAGTTGATGATTCTGAGCTGTGTTTGAAGCTGTTAAATCGTAATAAAACCGAGTTCTTGCGTCGATATGTGACAATGGATGAAACATGGATTCATCACTACACTCCAGAGTCCAATCGACAGTCAGCCGAGTGGACTGCACGCGATGAACCGGCTCCAAAGCGTGGAAAGACGCAACAGTCAGCTGGAAAAGTTATGGCGTCAGTTTTTTGGGATGCGCATGGAATAATTTTCATAGATTATCTTTAAAAGGGCCAGTCCATCAACAGCGACTATTATACAGCGTTATTGGACCGTTTGAAGAACGAAATCGCAAAAAAACGGCCCCATATGAAGAAGAAGAAAGTGCTGTTTCACCAAAACAATGCACCGTGTCACAAATCAATGAAAACAATGGCCAAATTAAGTGAATTGGGTTTCGAATTACTTCCCCATCCACCGTACTCTCCAGATGTGGCCCCCAGCGACTATTTCCTGTTTGCAGACCTCAACAGAATGCTCGCCGGGAAGAAATTTAGCAGGGATGAGGAGGTGATCGCCGAAACTGAGGCCTACTTCGAGGCTAAAGACAATTCGTACTATAAAAATGGTATCGAAAAGTTTGAAGAACGCTATAATCGGTGTATCGCTCTCGAAGGCAACTATGTTGAATAATAAAATCGAATTTTGCCAAAAAACTGTGTTTTACTATGGTAGACCGGGGACTTTTCAGTTCGACTGTTATAACCCCTTTCCACATTAATTTTCGTATTCTGTATACGTGCTTCGACAACTAATTTGTCATCATCAGCAGATAATTAAACAGTGTCGCACCTGGAAAACTACGGCAAAATACCCGTACGAAAAAAATTCCGCACACGATCTGTACCGTTGAAAACCAAAACGCGCACTGTGCGTTTTGTGTGCATTTTGGCTTTCAACGGTACAGCTCGTCTGCGGAATTTTTTTCGTACAGGTATATTGCCGTAGTTTTCCAGGTGCGACACTGTTTAATTATACACTGATGACGACAACTTAATTGTTGAAGTATGTATACAGAATGCGAAAATTAATGTGGAAAGGGGTTATACATATATCAACTTCCAATGATTAAGTTAATCAACGGCAGGTTCCATCAAAATTATCTACCATATAATTAACAATGTTTTACATTTTAGAAGACGATTTCATTTCAGACTTTTGTCAAAATTAATAATCTTAATTGTTGTCAAGCCCCTCGCAGAATTTATAAAATATTTATGGGAATATTTCAGTTGGCATCAGTGCCAAAAATAATTTTGTAATCTGATACACAATATTTTGTTAACGCAAGATACCTTAGAGAGAATGAAAGTAGTTAAGTGACAGAAGTATAATTTTGTCGCATTCACAACAACTTTTTTTATTTGTAATTATAATACTGTCCATTACGTTCTTTTTAGTATTTTTATTATAAGAAATTAATTTCAATACAATTTGACAGGATTGTTCATAAATAACTAATGCATAAGAACTGTGTCAACAAAAAATGAGCTCACTTTTTCTCACAAAAATATTCCAGATTTATTCATTTGCCTCTTACTTTGTTTGTACGCATTCCTTTAATAATTTGAATGTTTGTGGACAAACTATTCTTTGACCGTTAAAAACGTGGTCAGCTTGATTACATACTTTTCCTTTGTAAATTTATAAGCAACTCTTAAGCAAACATAGAAATTAAAATTTTAAAAATAATAATTCAAATAATTTTAACTACTCTCTAATTGTTTCGACTGCGCTTGTCTCACTGATGTTACAATATATTTTATAAAGACTCCAAGTAAGTGTCAGTACATATAAAACGGAATAGGGACGAACACTGAGCCAAAAAGAATGTATTGGCAAAACCAGGATTTCGACAGTAGATAATGACACTACGCTGAGACATAGCTTAAAGGCAAATTCTTATAGTACAACGAAAGAGGTTGATATAATAATAAGTTTTCCTGGATCTCTTACAACCTAGATACAAAAAGTTAAAAGAACCGGAATTGAGGAGTAGTGTAGCTGCTAAAAAGTCTCTTCTTTAAATTTTATTATGATTTGGAATTTTGGTATAAAGTAGTTTTTGTAGACGAAAAAGTGTTCAAAATCATTAAAAGTATCGAAAATTATAATACAATATATCGCCCGGAGAAGACAAAATTTGACCAAAATTACGTGAATGATGTAAAAAAATTTCTGGACGTTTTCCAGTGAATGTAAGGGAATGAATACGTTTATGACATTAGAATGTGTTGGAGATTGAATCTTAATGCGCAATATTATATCAGCATATTAAAAAAAAAGTAATGCTCCCTTCGGTCTGTCATATTTATCCGTAAAATTACTTTATTTACCAGCAAAACAACTGTCCGGTACATAAAGCACATGCTGAGACTAATTTCTTTGCAAATAACAACACAAAGTTCTGGCTCAAACTGCCAATAGTCCGGGTTCAAATTTGATTCAAAAGATATGGGGTATATTGTCGAAATGATTTACAAGAACTTCCTACCACAAAGTTCTGTACTCAACATTGTGTATGAAACATGGGGAATGAATACGTTTATGACATTAGAATGTGTTGGAGATTTAATCTTAATGCGCAATATTATATCAGCATATTAAAAAAAAAGTAATGCTCCCTTCGATCTGTCATATTTATCCGTAAAATTATTTTATTTACCAGCAAAACAACTGTCCGGTACATAAAGCACATGCTGAGACTAATTTCTTTGCAAATAACAACACAAAGTTCTGGCTCAAACTGCCAATAGTCCGGGTTCAAATTTGATTCAAAAGATATGGGGTATATTGTCGAAATGATTTACAAGAACTTCCCACCACAAAGTTCTGTACTCAACATTGTGTATGAAACATGGGAAGAAATTAGTTCAAAGAATTTAATTAATTCATGAATAAATTCAATGCCATTTAGACTTCAATAAGTTATTGATGAAAACGGAACTACAATTAAATATTAACGAGATCGTATTGTATTTTTCCTTTTTGTTATTTATTCGGTAGACATAAATGTCAAATATGCATAAAAAATGTTTCACGCGTTGTTAGAAATACAAAAGGTTTCTTCTATTTACATATACATATGTATGTAAGTCAACTGTACATATATAATACACACTTTCTTAAGTTGTTTAGATATAAAATCAAGTTAGAATCATATTTTAAACATAAATTTTTAAGGACGTTTAAGTAACAAAATTTATTTATAGAATAAACAAAACAGAGCTATATAACTTACCTAAGCAATTCATCTAAAACTGTGTCCTGGATTTTTTCAGACATTGCTTCATTTAATCGATCGATAACTAGTACTTGCTTTCGTTCTATTTCCACTCATTCACTCTTATTTAGGTAAGAAATATTCCTATAACGAGTATAAAAACATTCAATTGTTAGACTTTATGTAGAAATGAATGTAAAAAATTAAATATATGAAATGATAGCACCAGATAACTTCGACCTCAACACATAAAATGATTGGTTTGATATGATCATTTAATGAAGTATATAATAGTTGATTACACTTCAGTACGTATTACGAAAAATATTTTATCAAACTCGTGTACTCTTTTAGTAAAATATGTATAGTGTGAAATCGCAAAAATATTAAATAAAAAATATTAAAGGCTTATGTGTGCGAAATTTTAGTGGTAACCAACATTTAAAATTACATGTGTACAGTACGATTGTTTAATTTTCACTTATTTTCATTTGTAAATGTATATAAGAACTGCTATACGGCCCTTCAGATAGGTGAAATAAAGTTTTGAAGTCAATTGCGCGGCGAAATAATTGCTGAACATCAATTAATTTTTTTATTTTTTAATTCATGTCCAGCGAAAATTAAAGCAAATTTTATTAGTAATTTTCATTAAGTAAAATCCGAATCAATTCAATATTTAAAATACATTTACCATTATTTTTATACGACATTTATGAAGAATTAAATTTTTCATTCCTATTTTACAACACATTTGTTTGACAAATAAAGAGCATAAAAGTAGCAAACAACAATTATAATCTAATCTACTGCATATTCGCCATTATTTGTAATTACTTGTTGCCATTTATCAAGTAGCTTGCCAATGACATTGGCGCAGATGCAAAAAGTTTTTAACAAACTTTAATTTGGTAGAAAATTTTCTTCATAAAAGTATTTTGTGGCGATTGGAAAAGGTAATAACCACATGCAAGTTCAAGTGAGTACTAATAGAGTAAAAGAAATCATTCGAGCGTGTAGTATTGATTTTTTTCTATTGACAAGTGCAAGGCGTTTTTCGATTAAATTTACATGAATACGCCGCAGTTGACGAGTATATAAATATACATAAGGTGTTTCATTGCCATTTAGACCCTCAAAATAAACAATACCACGATGATCTCAACACACACCTATATTTTGCTTAATCAAAAAGATAAAAAATCCTTACTATACATTAATATTTTTACACTGGATACGTATTTCGACAACTAAATTGTCATCATCAGCAGTCATTAAGCACAGTGTTGCATATAGGCCCGCAGTAAAACTGAACAAAATAAATCGCGAAACACTTAACACGAAGATTAATTAAATACTTGAATGTTTCTTTGATTTTTACCTTTTTGATTATTCACTTAGCCTAGTCTCCGACATAAATTTAATATTGTGCTGCCTTGAAATTCAGCTTTTGGAGTCATTTGTAGAGATTTACCCTTCTTAATATACTGCCTTTTGCCATCGTAAGTTACACATTTTTATGTTTAAGAAACGAATTATTTCTTTGCCATTTAAATCCTCAAAATGAACAATACCACGATTATCTCAAAACATACACAACAATATTTTGCTTAATCAAAATGATAAAGAAATCCTTACAACACATTACTATTTTTACTCTGGATACGTATTTCAACGACTAAGTTATCATCAGAACAGAAAAATCGCAAAACACTTTACACGAGGATCAATTAAATGTTCGAATGTTTCGATGATTTTTAACTTTTCCGATTACTCACTTAACCACAGTTTCCAACAAAAATTTAATATTGAACCGCCTTGAAACTCAGCTTTTGGAGTCATTTGTAGATATTTACTCTACTTAATATACGACCTTTCATGTTAAACATCGTCATAAGTTATCAATTCTTATGTTTAAGAAACAAATTAGTTTTTTGTCATTTAGACCCTCAAAATAAACGATACCATAATTACCTTAACACACACACAGCAATATTTTGATTAATGAAAAAGATAAAGAAATCCTTACTACACATTAACATTTTTATTCTGGATACATATTTCGACAACTAAGTTGGCATCATCGGAAAGAAGGATAAACAAATGTTTTTTCATAAAGAGATGACGAACACAAACACCATTTGTTTTATTAATTCCATATCAAGTTTTGCTAAAACTCTTGTATAAATTCCAGAACTGGTCCATAAAATGGAAAACATGGGTTTATTTGGTAATATATTAAATGAAATAAGAGAGTAAGTTCTCAATATTGAATGTTGATTTATTTTGCACCAGTATAATGAATTACAACATGATACTAAATGCACACCAATTAAAAAATATTTTAAGAACGCTTACGGCTTGTTGTAGTGTATGCATTATATAATTATTTCTTGTGTATCAAATTAATTTATATCTTAAACATCTTATAGAGTATATGATATAAAATAATACTTATGGTATCTTAGCCAACAGAGTTTCCTATTTCTTATTGTAACAGCCCACTTTCTTGGTTATATTTTACAAGGAACAATAAAAGAATTTTATAAATTTTTGTTTGCTTCCACAAAACTTCGACTTTCAAAATTTTAAACCGTTTAGATTGCAGTAATATTTGTTTTTTAGCATACGCTTTTCTTTTAAATAAAGACTCTAAGAATAAGAATTTTTCCACAACGTTAATTTAAAATGTAAAATTAACAAGAGTGAAATTTTGATTTAAAAAATTTTAAACTGCAAGACGTGATATTTATGTTTGAAGAAATATAAAATATCTTATATAAAGGTGTCTCAAAATTAACGCAAGATTTGAATTAAATAGAAAACGCAGTTTTTAGTCTAATGATTGTTATTTTTTTATTGAATCATAATGTACATAGGATACCGTTATTTATGGAATAGCACATCGGACAAATGGCCTCCACGGCTTTGCATACACATACGCACTCGTTTGTCGATATTTTCCATGACTATTATGCATAAATGTGACTGAATTTCGTTGATGCAGCGTTGAATCTCCTCTTTTAATGCACGGATGGTTGTGGGCTTGTTGACATTGACTTGTGATTTCAAATAACCCCGTAAAAAAATCTAGTGGTGTTAAATCACACGATGTAGAAACGAGAGAGTACACGACCTGGAAATGTCTCATGCAGTAATTGAATTGTTTCACGAGCTGTATGGCATGTGGCACCATCTTGTTGAAACCACATATTGGCCACATCAATATCATCCAATTTCGGCTGAAAGAACTGTGTTATCATGTCGCGATATCGAGCACCAGTAACAGTCACTGCTTGACCAGCCTCATTTTCAAAAGTATGGTCTAATTATGCCTCCAGCCCAAAATCCACACCAAACAGTGACACGTTGTGGATGCATTTGTTTTTCGACAATCACTCCCCAGAACCTCAAAAGCGGCAATTCTGGCGAGCTTCATTGCTTAGGATGATTTTGCTCGAAAAAGCAGCATCCATTTGTTGATGTTCAATAATCCACTCAACGGAATCTCTTCGCTGTGCATGGTCATTAGGCTTCAGTTGTTGTGTTAATTGAATTTTGTAAGCATGGAGACACAGGTCTTTAGTGAGTATACGCTGTAGAGAGCTTCTTGATATTTGCAATTCTTGTCCACGGCGCCGAATTGAGGTTCCTGGATTGTCACTGATACTCTCACGCATTGCTTCGATATTGACATTTGAACGGCTTGCTTTTGGACGACCAGTGTGTTTGGTATCTCCAACGGATCCAGTCCAGAATTTTTCAATTAATCTCTTCACAG
Source organism: Dermolepida albohirtum (assembly GCA_031893035.1). NCBI lineage: Eukaryota > Metazoa > Arthropoda > Insecta > Coleoptera > Scarabaeidae > Dermolepida > Dermolepida albohirtum. Next base: position 528,780 of record JAVIWB010004775.1, on the reverse strand, counting down.
TTGACGAAGTTAAAACACTATTCCGACCATATTTTGTATGAAATTTTCGAACTGCGGCCGCCAAGCTTTCATTAGTTTTGAAATATTGTTCAATAATGAAGACACGTTGTTCTATCGTGTAACGCTCCATTTTTACTAACTCTAAACTATCAGCTGTCGAATTGTTTTTTTTTGTGGTTGCCAACAGTTTACTGCACCATTATTACACCATTATTATATGAAAATGCAAAAACAAATTAACTTAGCTAAATAAAATAAAAAACTGGAAAAGGTTGGAAGTGAATTCTTAATAATCAAGAATGTATTGACTTTTGTTGCAAATTTCTAGCATTCGTTTTGGCAAACTGTTATTGAAGTTTTTACCAACTTTTTTCACTCTTTATTAATTTACATTTTTGAGTTCTGATCTATCAAGTTGTCTTCTTTCATTCTACATTGTAAATGACAATCTACAATCACTTTTAATAATGTTTATATTAGGAGATTGTTTTAACTATTATTTTCTCAAAAGAAAGTTTTTATAGAACTATATACTTGGAAAATTGACTTTCGGCAGCAATTTTTGATGTGTGTTCGGAAATATTATCTCGACAATTTTAACATAATGTACTAATCTTTAATTTATCTTTAAGAAATTTCTGATTTGTCTTCAGAACCTTTTCCGTCTTTAACTCTAATAAACCGACATCTCCTATTTACCTACGGCCGTAGGTTACCTCATTCTTGCATAAATTAAAAAAGTAAAATTCACATTTGACTGGACTATTCTATTAAATTTTTTGATTGACGGATAAAATAAGTTTTTGTCAACGCAATAGACATATTTATTTAGAAAACACTTCCTTCCTCTTTGACGTTTGCGGCTTATCGATGATTTTCTTCGATTTTCTTCCATTATTTTATTTATTTAAAATGTGTTGAGCGTTCTTAGTATTGGTTTCAACAGCAACGTTTTCTGCGTTAAAACTGAGACTATTTTAAATACAGCATGTTGTTTTCGAGAAGAAAATTTGTTCACTTTGTCCATTGTAGGATCTTTAAAACCGTACCATTTCGCGACATCTACTTAGCGAAGCTAAAATTTTCGAAACGGAGCAATCATGACTTCGTACATAAGATAAGAAACTGCTTTGGGTGATCATAAATCCTATTGCACTATGAAGTCTTTTGATTTCTTTGCATTTGGCTGTTGTAGTTGACTTTAATTAGGGCTCATTAAGTCTCTATGTAATCTTGGCTCTGTTTTACCAGATTTTGCACTTTAACCTTAGACATTTCGGTACATTTAGCTTATCGGATCTACCTCCTATGCGGCGTTGACTAACTCTGGCAGCTTTATGTACTTTTAACTGTGTAGATGAATGAACTTGACTCATACTTGCCTTTTTGTTTGTTTTTATCATGGAGAATCCTTGCCTTGAAGCTATAGAACCTTTCACATGTTCTTTTCGACTTTTTTAGTTAGAGTCCTGCTATACAATGTTATTTCAGGTAAGGTGAAGTACAAGGGGATTTTACCCGATATCCCTAGATTAACGTTAAATATCACAATTGTCTGCGACCACGTAACTCTTGATACGTTATCTTACATCATAGTTTAGGTTTAGCTGGTTCTTCGAGAGCACTGATTCCTGTACTCGCACAGTAGGTGTAAACTCCTGAGAGAATCACGACAGTGTAACTTTAATATTAAATTACTTTCGTTATAATTTAAATATTTTCCCGGTTGCATTTTTCAAATAATCATAAAAAGCTGTGATGGCATTATTGTTGACACACATATTTTTACTGATCATAATTTCTTCTAGTACAATTTCGTTGTAGAAAGTGTATACCTAATTCATTGTTAGGTTAAATACATATACAAAGGGTATTAGGAAAGTTTTGCAATACAGCTTTGTTTATTTAATTTTCTCAAAATAATTTCCTCTGCACTCAATACACCTCTACATCCTTCAAAACCACTCTTTAAACTAGTTCTGCCAAGTTTTACTAGGGAGTAAAGCACACTCGCTGTCCCAAACCCGCAGAAGGTCATCATCACTGAAAAAGCGCTTACCTTTTAGCTTCATTTTCACATGCGGTGCAGTGCAAAGTCGCAGGGAGCAAGATCTGGACTGTAAGGAGGGTGCTCGAGAAGTTTTAATCCTGTTGTTGTCAAATATTCGATGTAGGCTTTGGCGCGGTGAACTGTAGCATTATCGTGATGGAGGAACTAGGTTTCCATTCTTGACTTTAGCCGCCGGTTCTTCATAGATCCAACGACTTTAGGCAGGCACTGTTCAGTATACCACTTAGCTGTGACTGTCTTCTGTGTGTCCAAAACGACGCGTTCTACAATTGCACTCGATTTGAAAAATACAGCTATCATTTTCTTCTTTACAGATCAGGATTTTCTGACAACTACGGGTGTGTCCTCATCATGAAAGACCCAAACTTTATTTTGAGCTTTGGTCGGCACATCGTAATAGTACAGCCAAGTCTCGTCACCTGTCACAATGTTGTTCACATATCGAGATTATCTCTTATTAAACTTTTTTTAGCATCTCCCGGCACCAAGTCACACGTCGTGTTATCTGCTCTTCAGTCAGTCGATGCAGCACCCAGAGAGAAAAAAGTTCCTTCACGTGCAAATGATCCTGCAGAATCGAACGAATTGCTGGTGCATTTAGGCCTGAAGTACTCTCTATCTGTTGATAGGTCACTCGTCTGTCCTCGCCAAGCATTTTCGCAGTTAAATTTCCCCTTTGGAATTCTCTATACCACCTGAATATCGTTGTGCGATGTGGACAAACATCACCTAGTGCAAGAGTCATTTCTTCGAAACACTGGTCTATGTTTAAACCACGCACGAAATTATAACGCAAAACTGCCCTAATCTCATTTCGTGACCACGATGCCATCGCAAGCACTTTACATTCTTACTGCTAATGACTAACTGAGCCCATCGACATTGCGCGGCGACAACTATGCACGTATGAACATGTCTCAACATGCAGCAACAAGCAGCTTCTTACGATTCATTGTTGCGTCATATTGCAAAACTTTCCTAGTACACTTTGTACATACATACCTGTCGTAGAATGTTTGTTCTCAGTTCTATTACTTTCTATTAAAATGGTTAATGCACAATGTCAATCACATTGCCTTTTGCACTTAAACATACAATTTAATTGCGTGTACACATATAGTTGAGCAGTTAATTTTATGTATATTTAATGTATATTTTATAAACATTAATAAAATAATAATTAATCATAATTTCTTAATTACATTTAAACTGACATTAAGATTTGTAAACAGTATCTTATCTAGTCAAGAAAGAGTTCTGAAAATATTTTTGCAAGATAAAAGAAAAGGATATCACCATTTGACATAACCCACTTTTTTGTTTTTATTTCTGATAATTACTATTATTGCAGATGTTGGTGTGGAAAGGGAACGAACGGTAAGCTTATGGAAAGTAACTGGTTATATAAAATGCAGTAACATTATAGCAATCATTTTCCTTCAGGCCATAAGAGTGGAGTGAGACGTTCCTAGATATCTTGGAAACTGTCGGATTTTATTAATTGTGTGATACATGTTCTCCACAATAGAGAATAAAATATTTAGCAACATTCTCGTTTGTATACAAGATCTTGAAAGTTGTACATATATAGTTTTTGCTATTCTAGCATATGTGTATATACATGTGTACATATATTAATAGATCAATAGATACCAGTACAATTAGTAATTTCACTGTAGTTTTAATCCCTTAAAAATGATAACAATATACATAAATATATAACAATTGTATAAGAGAAAGTCAGCCCCGAGATGAGAGTCAAAGAAAAAAGGATATCAATAATTTATAATTTCTTCCCTATCTCGAATAACTATACACCTAAAAATATAAAATCAGGGAAAATACGTTTAAGATTACCAAATAGCAAGAGAAAGGTGGTTTACAAGAGCAAATGGAGATGAAATCCATTAGCTTATTCGATTTCTGATTTTTAATGTATGTATCTAGTAAATAATCAAATTATTTGTAAATAGAATGTCAATAAAATAGATTAGATGTTCGATATGGCTAGAATACATGAGTAGTTAAAGATGTTCTATTAAAAATTCAAAATGTAGTATGAAATCTGCCCAACAGATGGCACAATCAAATTAAGAATTTTATTTAAATACATTAAAAAGTACGAATTTAATATAAAAGTGAATTATAAGTAAAAGAAAATAAATAAAAAGAAAAAATAAATTTGAGAAGCTTTACAAAAGTAAAACAAATTTATTAGACCAACAGCACTGCTAAAATACTAGTTGCGCGCAGGGTTGACACAGCAAACACGCACTTTTGCATTATTGCCCTGGGAATTTAAAGGACTCGTATATAAGGCAGACAGGCAATCAATAGAAAAAGAATATTATTATGGAAAAAATTATGGAAAGGATTGTGTTGCGTATATCCACAGAAAATTTAAAAATTTTATCACTATTAAGCGGATGATGTGTGTGTTAAATACATGATAAGTTAAATTTTATTTTTTATTTAAAATAAAAATGATTTGACGTTTTGCTATAAAACACATGAAATCATAATTCGTAAGAGTAGGTCGACGTTGTCCATGATTACAAATGGTACTAGGAAAGTTTTGCAATACAGCTTTGTTTATTTGATTTTCAAAGTAATTTCCTCTACACTCAATACGCATATCCATCCTCCGAAACCAATCTTTAAACCAGTTCTGCCAAGCTTCATTAGGGAGTAAAGCACATTCGTTGTCCCAAGCCCGCAGAAGGTTCTCATCACTGGAAAACCGCCTCCCTTTTAGCTTCATTTTCACAGGCGGGAACAGTGCAAAGTCGCAGGGAGCAAGATCTGGACTATCGGGAGGGTGCTCGAGAAGCTTCGATCCTGTCGTGGTCAAATATTCGGTGCAGACTTTGGCGCGGTGAGCTGGAGCATTATCGTGATGGAGGAACCAGGTATCCATTCTTGACTTTGGCCGCCGGTTCTTCATAGATCCAATGATTTTAGGCAGGCACTGTTCAGTATACCACTTAGCTGTGAAGGTCTTCTGTGTGTCCAAAACGACGCGTTCCACTATTCCACTCGATTTGAAAAATTTCTTCTTTATAGATCAGGATTTTCTGACAACTATGGGTGTGTCCTCATCATCAAAGACCCAAACTTTGTTTTGAGCTTTGGTCAGCACATCGTAATAGTACAGCCAATCCGTCACGATGTTGTTCACATACCGAGACTGTTTAGCGTCACCCGGCACCAAGTCACACGTCGTGTCATCTGCTCTTCAGTCAGTCGATGCGGCACCCAGAGAGAACAAAGTTTCTTCACGTGCAAATGATCATGCAGAATCGAACGAATTGCTGGTGCATTTAGGCGTGAACTATCCTCTATCTGTTGGTAGGTCACTAACCTGTCCTCGCCAAGCATTTTCCTCACAGTAGTAACGTTTGCCTCTGTAACTAACGTTCGTGACCTTTTCGGTCTCTCAGCATCCTCCACAGTTAAATTTCCCCTTTGGAATTCTCTATACCACCTGAATATCGTTGTGCGATGTGGACAAAAATCACCTAGTGCAAGAGCCATTTCTTAGAAGCACTGGTCTATGTTTAAACCACGCACGAAATTATAACGCAAAATTACCCTTATCTCGTGATCACGATGCCATCGCACTTTACACTCCCACTGCTAATGAATAACTGAGCTCATCACCATGGCGCGGCGGCAATTATGCACGTATAAACATGTCTCAACATGCAGCAACAAACAGCTTCCTACGATTCATTGTTGTGTCATATTGCAAAACTTTCCTAGTACCCTTTGTATGATGAGTATATATATATATATATATATATATATATATATATATATATATATATAAACATTTCTTTTTTTGACTTAAATGTTTAAATATATTTAATATTACAAATTTATCTTCACTAATCTAATGTATTTAATAAATCATAGTTTATAAGTTGACATCATTTCATTTATTTGAATGTTCTGCATAACTAGATGTTGGGCCTAGTTTACTAAAAAGAACCTAAACTCATCCATGAAAAGTTTATAATAGAATTTACAAAAACGGTCTCAATTTTTAAATAAAATGCTGCATGGGAATATTTATCTTGTGTAGATTTTATTATTAAAATTTATACATATATACTTCCCACAATATCCAGAAGGTAAGTAGAAGTTCAAAGAACATATCACAGCGATATGTAAATATATGGAACAATTGAATACTGTACTAAGTTATACTTTCTAATTCAAACTTTTCATCATATTGATATTATTTCGTTTTTAAATCAAATTGTCTTTGATTTAATTTCTTATTTATTTAAGGTTTTATAATTATGGACTCAGTATTTATTCAAATGAAGATTACTATGAAATATTACTATGAGTACTCTGTCAGGAAAAATTGTACGCTTATCTCATATTAAATTTACATTCTTTGTTATACATCGCTGCCGATAATTTGTAGTAACCTTGGAAAACACGTTTATATACTGATAAAATATATAATATAAGTCTTGGAATTGAATAAATATCGTTCTTGCAATTTAAGTAAATAGTCAATTAAATAAGTACAAGAGATTAAAATTTTCTGAATATAATAATAAAAATTTTGTTTAATAATTAACCTTCCTTGCATTTTCATTACCTTCCAATATTGGTCTGGAAAAAATAAACATCCTGTACATGATGCATTAATTCGGTGCGCTGAAAAAAATTCAAAAGATCAACGCCGTAAATTTTTTTATCGATGAAAATTGAAATGGTAAAGACTACTTATGGTTACTTCATCTTGGCTTCCTTCCGGATTGAAACTGCGTGATGACGGTTATCTCCTACACAATATCTGGCAATCCCTTATCTTCAAACAACCTTACCGTAACAGTAACCATTGACCCGTGACAAATAATACCCTTACATAAACTCGCCCGCAACCAGTTTCAGTACAACAACGACAGCGGTAGCAGCAGTTAAATACTGAAGATGATTCTTGCAAGTGAAGACAAAACGTGAGCAGCAGAAGTACCAAACACGCGGTTCTACCCCAGAAGCCAAGATAAAATAACCATGGACAACAATCATAGAAGTCTACAAGCCAGTTTCAAAGATATTTATATTTATTTCATGACATGTGGTTTTAACAGGATACTGATGACTATTGAAAAACATATTTGAAAAATATTAATTAAAATTAGTTGATGTATTATTCGTTAGTTCAACTTGCTTTAACACTATTTTTTCCGTGAGATATATTAAATTTTACGTTTATAGTTTTGAAATAATAGAGTAAATAATTTAGTCGAGCTAGCTATCGGTGTTGATTCATTAGTAAAAGTTTTACAATATATTGTTCTGTTCAATTAGGAAATCGGATTGACCACTTACTGTAACAGGTAAAGTATGGACATGCATGTGTAAAAAAACAGTGCAGTAGTCAAATTTATTAGGCAGTGGAAAACAAAAGGGAATCAGAAGAACATGGGCATGCCATGTTAGATTTAGCTGCATTCGTGCATGGTGGTTTGGTATTGTACATCAACAAAAAACATAAGTAGTTCCATGCTTTATTTCTCTTTTTGTACGTAAAACTAGTAATAGAAATCTTTCATTATGCATACTATTAAGTAAGTAGAATAAAAATGTAAAATGTAAATGTAAAATAGCAATAGGAATTAGTTTAAAAAAAAAATCTTCAAAACCAAAAGTAATTTTATCTTAATAAACCGTCGTGTGCTCCGCTTCTGCTTAGAGTATAAAAAAATTTCCTAAAAGCCATCTACTTTTGTTGTCAGAGGTACATACTTCTACTTATCAAATCACACTGATATTGATGTCAATAATTATATATAAACATATAATTAAGTTTACACGATGAGAAATTTAATGAAAATTACATTATTTTCTGCTATTCCATCGTTAATTAAATATACAGAAATTAATTAAAAATTTCTGCGCTGGAGAAGGACTCGAACCTCTATATGCCGTTTTCTAGACGACTGCTTTGCCAATTAAGCCACCAGGCTTAATTTGTAATTAATTTCTGTGTATTTAATTAACGATGGAATAGCAGAAAACAATATAATTTTCAACTAATATTATTTACACGTGCGTCCCCACGAAAATTCCCGAAAGTTTTAAACGGAATGACCTATTGTGTGACCCCACGTATTAAAGCTTATTTTTCGAAGGAATTCACCATTGTATTTTTTTTAATATACTTAATGTACTTGATTTACATGTATTCAGATATAATTAAAACCTCGTGGAATACATTAAAACGAAAGAAATGTTACCATAATTTATTTTTCAAATTAAATGCTTTCATCTATGATGATCTCACTAAAGATTGCCAATTGGCTTGTTCTAATTTCTTCGTTTATAAATCATGTTCGCGTTCATGTTTGTCTCAGTTTGTACATTGTTTTCAAAATAGCAGTGATGAGCATTACCTCTGCAATTAAATAATCACTTGTTAATTTTGGGAGATGCCTTGTATATGAAATATCTACTAAAAAAACTAGGTAGTATATGAAATACGTAACTCTAGACTGAATACAAAACACATACTTATAATACAGTGAAATCATGAAACGTGGCGTTTAAAATGTCCACTTTAAAATACTTGATTAAATTTAATTACTTACGTAACAATGTAGATAAATATTCCAAAGATGGGATATGATAAATTAAATGCTCGCGTTTATATAATTCACATGGTGATAAATTGTATGTAGTACAATACTTATAACACAATTGATGTATAGATATATACCTAATATGAAATTAATTGAAAATAATAGCGATTCAAATACATACATACATTATATGCATATTAAAATTAAAATATATCGATCACCATATTCAAAAAGTAAGTAGTAAAACACAACGAAAATTTTGCTAATATAAATTACTAGGTAGCGATCTTTCGTAAACCTCTTTAGATAGAATATGTCCTGCAACCAAAAATATAAAATCTTGCATTTGACATTGAATTGTTGACTTAAGTTTATGTAACCATTATCATTATGTGTAAGCGTAAATTATAGTAATATACGCCACATTTCGACAGAACATGTTAAGTGTTTTAGGTCACATTATGTATTATGTGAATTGTTCAATTAAATTTTTCTGTCTTGACTAGATGTGTTGAATGACACAATTCTATGTAAAGTAACGATGCTTACTTGATTTTGACCAAAAAAACATATTGTAATATTATTTACGGTTTGTCCTTTTATTAAAGGTAAACAAAATTTTAAGAAAATAGTATTTTTCAATTTTATCCCACTAGTAAACTACTCTTTATCGATTTTTGCCACAAAACAGAATAGCAGGTATACCGGCAAGTCATTAGCGGTTTTTTAACAGATGTCGCTAGTCTTAAGTATGCAATGTTATGATTTGACACATATGTCATTTTATTCCACTGACATCAAGTAACACTGTCATATATTTATACCTCTTTAAAAATATCGAGTTTCGTGCCTAAAAAGTGCATTTGCGGAACGCATTACTTTTCTTATTTAAACAAAAGAAAAAAGCCGCTGAAAGTCATCGTTTGCTGGTAGAAACTTACTGTGAGCATGCTCCAATAATAAAAACATATGAGGTGTGGTTTGAAGATGTGAAACTGCAGAAGTCAAAAACAATTGACAGAAGCATTAAATGTGGCCCAAAAAAAGGTTAAAGACCGATTACGAGCAATGGGAAAAATCCAAAACATGGCAAAAAGGGTATCACATCAATTGAATGACAGGCAAATGGAAAATCAAAAAATCGTCTGTGAAATACTGCTTCGAAGGTATGATCGGAAGTCATTTCTGCATCGAATAGTGACGGACGATGAAAATTGGATTTATTTCGAAAACTCTAAGCGCAAAGAATCATGGTTATCATCTGGGGAAGCAGGTTCGTCGAGTCCAAGGCCAAATCGTTTTGGTCGCAAGACAATGCTCTATGTTTGGTGAGACCAGAATGGCGTGCTGTATTATGAACTGTTGATACCTGGTGAAACAATTAATACTGATCGCTACCGACAACAAATTATCAGTTTGGCCCATGCATTGACAGAAAAACCTCTACAATGGGCCCAAAGACACGGTAAAGTGATTTTACAGCATGATAACTCGACTTCTCAGACAGCAAAACTGGTCAAGGAAATGTTGAAAGCACTTGGATGGGACATAATATCACACCCGCCGTATTCTTCAGACCTTGCCTCGTCCGACTACCACCTTTTCGCATTTATGGGCGAACAGTTTTTTTGGGATGGCATCCATAAATTACCTGAAAGATGGGCAAGATGTGTAGAATCAAATGGCCAATACTTTGAATAAATAAATCTTTCCATTTTCTTGGAAATTGTGTAGTTTTTTTTACCAAAAAAACCGGTAATGACTTTCCGGTACACCTGATAATAACCTTTTTTATTGAGTATTTATTTATAATATTTAAATAAACTCGTCAAAGTCGTTTTGACAAGATCGTATTATTTGGTTTTACTCCATGAGTAAACCAATTTGTTTCAATTATCTAATGATCTAAAAGAATCTATACCAGTATATTATAGTGCTATTTGCGGTTTATTTATTTAGCAAATTTACCCAATATCGCTTGAGCTGCTTTTGAGAAAATCGTACTTATTTCTCAATTTTTACCCCACTAGTAAATTACCCTTTGTACATACTACTTCAACCCGATAATAAAGTTTTTGAAATATCTCAAATGGTCTGCATTTTATTTTGAAAAAAAGTTGTCAAGTCCTTATTGGAAAACCCTTTATAAAAATGAATAACATAATAATCTTATCTATATTTCTTTTATTTATAAAGCATTTATGTAATTTAAACATCGTTAGAGCTGTTTTGAGAAAATCGCAAAGTTTGAGTTTCGATCATCAATAAAGTACTCTTATTTTTGAGAGAAAAAAAGAACACAAAAAAGGACTCTTTGGTGGTGGTGTATGGTGTGTATCTTGTGGTTTTATTAATTAGTAATTATTTAATTAGTAAATTCAACTCTTAATCGGTTTTCTTAATATTTGCTAGAGGTAGTTGTTGAATAAAATACGGATTAAAAATCCCTAATCTGTAATAACAAATCACTAAACTTAGTTAACGAATTAAACATTAAAAAACATTAAAATTGATATAAAATACGGCACATTTTGCACGTTACTTTGCGAATTTTGATGGTACTGTTGCACTGCATAATGGTTGAATACTTACATTTCGTTGTTCATATGAGTTGATACTTAGACTAATTGAGTATAACTTGCGTTAGTCTTATACATGATGCGATGTGATGGTTAAGCTAATTGAGTACAATTCATATTGGTCTTATGGTTGATGTAATTTGATGGTTATGCTAATTGAGTATGACTCATGTTAGTCTTTGGCTACTGATTGTTGCTTCTCGACACAGTCGTTCTGCCTAAAATTGTTTCTTTTATATAAAAAGGCCTAAGATACGGAAGTTTTATTGAAGGCTGTCGAATATTATAGAGCTGTCTAAATTCCCACTTCACCAAGGTGCACAAAATTTCCATTTCGTGCTCGGATGCACGATTCGACCGACGGACGAACGGAGAAACAAAAAACCAAATTGTGATTTTCACGAATGCAATAATTTCTGCTCCCTACTGTCGTTTGAAAGTAAAAATTAAAACTTAAAAACTCTTTTTAATGATTCTGATAAATCATAGTATTTCTCTAAATAGTCAATGTTGGGTTTTCTCTTTATAGTAATATAAATAGTAACAACTTTTGATTGTGTAAGCGATAATGGCACTGTCGTTTAAAATGCGCCTACTTAAAAATGTTTATACCATGCACTACAGGGATGAAAGATTTATTAACTTTTAAAAAATAAAAGAAAGTGCATTTGAGGAACACGACTATAATATGCATTGTAGATTTCAGAATAGTTTTCTTTAGTAAGCGAGAATACAACTATAATAATGAGTTCTGTCTATAAAAAAATTAACCTATATTTTTGTGCATTTGTACAGGAGCATTGACAATGTCTTCATTAATTATACCTAGATTTTCACGTTCCATATAAGAACTTTTCAACGCACTCTCAAATAGTGTGTTTTTTTAAATAAAAGTTTTATTTTAAGAGTTTCCTAAAATTCTTAACCAAAATTTTTTATATTTATTATATGTCAAAAATATACATCAATAATGCGGATAGCCAGTGTTAGGGCTAATGAAGAATAAAATAGAGGATAGGGTATCAGAAACTGATTGTTAACGGAAAGAAGGGGGTGTTGGATGAGTAACTAACCCAATCAAATTTATCATCTACAGGAAAAATAAAAACAAAAACTAACAAGCAAAGAGCTACAGGGTAAAGCATTGAAATTGACCAGACAATGAAAACATTAAAAAAATCAAAAGAAAAGAACCGGAAGGTAACAAAAAACTAAGAGATAAGAAACCAAAAACAGGAGCATGGAATGTGTGAGTCACATACAAGGAAGGAGCTCTGAAAAATTTAGCTGACATAATGATAAAATATGAAGTAGATGTCCTTGCCCTGTAAGAAATTAAACAAACGGGAAATAATATAGTTTAAATAGGAAATCAAAAAGATCAAAAGCGATTGAAGAAATAATAATTTTGGTGTCGGATTTGTGGTGAATGAAAGATAAAAAGCAGTGAGCAGTATCTGGTAGGATACGCGCTATTTGAGGCTACGATTTACACTTAAATTATTCTACGATAGTAGTTCGAAGTTACACATTCTTCTGGATATTTCTACCATATTTAGTTGTTTGCTTTTTCTATTTTAAATCTGTTGATAAAAACATCATTTCCTGTATAGTGCTACACAGCTGTTGTACTATGTCGTAAATCAAGAGTTGCGTTTTATAAAGAACAGTGAAAATCCAACTATTTCTGTAATTACAAAATGGTGATCATGGGGAAACGCATGTGAACTTTATTCTCAATATATTATTCGCCTGCAGAATTTTGTGCAATATCTTCTAAATAACGCCCGCAGAATTGTTGAATATAAATAACTTTTACAATTTCAAAGTGTTCAGAAACAATTAAAGTTTATTGAAGGTATATTTCTTCAATAAATTTTAATTGCTTTGGAAATCTATATGCTTCCATTCAATACTATGGAAATACAAATATTAAAATAACAGAGGCGCTGCACATACAGACAAGTTGCATTAGCAAATTAAGTAATATAAGTGGAAAAGTTGGAGTACAGCTGCAACAAAAAGTTGTACATATATTTAGAAGAATTACACATCTACATACCAAAATTTAAATAATAAAAATTAACTAATCTTCGTATCATTCAATCGAACATAATCTAGATGTAATAAATAAAGATAAAAACAATTAATTATTGTGAAGAGTAATATAGTCTTTCCTTATAATTAAATTATTAAAAGGCTTTGGTTTGAATGGATAACGTTTCCAGGCACGAATATTATACTTCACTAAAAATCGTGATTTACTAACTCATTGAAACCAATAAAATAGATAACAATTATATCAACGGATTGATCCTCTTTAGTGCAATTGATAAATAAGTGTTACTGCGATTCGTATCATTCTATTGACACAAACCTGTGATTATAGTTTTGATATACGTATATGATAGAAACTGGAATTCGGAGAGAATGAAAAATATTTTTGTTTAAAATAGGTATGCAATTGATTACAGAGGTTATTGCTCACACAGTAGAATACAATAGAAGGAATTATTATGAATGCACTTATACAGCTGGCTGTCTTTAAAATGGGTTTTATTTGCATGAGTTTATTTAATGATTTATATCTAAACAACGTTGTTCCACATACATGAAATCGATCCTTCATAAATTATTACGAGGGTTATCAATATAACGGGAAATATAACAATTTTAGTGAATTCGCATGTGAAGTTAAAGGTAATTCAAAGTAATCACCGGTGAAATTCTTATTCTTTCTTGTGTACGTATGTGAGGTAATTCATTACACGGATGGAATGTCTTGTTGCCCAGAACACTGGTGCAATGTCATAATTCCGAAGAGTTCTTTCAAATGGGAAAACAAATCGAAATCGTAAAGACTCATATATTACAAAATCTCTCAATCTCAAGTAACAGCCATAAAAACGATAGCGCCGCTTTCAACGTAAATGTGAACGTAGATATCTTGAAAACTGCATAACAACTTTATTGTCATATGTACGTCTCTAGTAGTATGACCTACAGTTTATTGGGTGTTTCCTGAATCTTTTGGGTAATGCGATTCTGTATAACATAATTCACTCGTTTATCTCATTAATTAGAACTTAGAGGTCCGTGCTCAGGTCTTATTAATAGCGACAATACGCTGCAAAGATTCTCTTTCTTTCATTTTGTATCTATAAAGGTGGACGCAACTATGTTCGTGATGCTTTTGCATTTCTGTAACGATTAATTGGATTATTCTTCAATATATTTTGCGTTTTTTTAATAACCTGAACAGATTTCTAAGGATAATTCTCAGAAATTAACTGTTCCGGGAAAGGAAGTCCCGTACTAACTCAACGTTGTCATCAGATATGGACAGCCCCCTGTGCGGGGTAAATCTATTAACACGTACTGACCGTCATGAAGAGTATTTTTGCCACGAGCTATTTAGACTTCGATCCATAATCGCTGTTCTAGTTTAATAAACTTATTTTAAAGCGATGCATAACGTTTAAGATCTTAAATTCAGGCGCATATACGTACGTCTGACATCATTATGTCAACAGCTACACTGCTTAATAGAGTCTGCACGGTATAGCAAATTATTCACGACAGAGCTGCTAATAATAAACTTAGTATTTGTAGATCGTATTCCTACTTCTTTTCAGATACATTTATTTTTCTGTTTAATAAATTAACTTTATATTGCGAAAAGAAGACAAGTAATTTTATATAAAATCTTTATATATTAGCATTTAATTGCTTGCATATACGTTCAATACGATTTCAAATTATATTGGGTTGCCGAGAAAGTTATGATACGTGCAACAGACGGCGCTAGATCGTTTTTCAAATGCTAAAGTCATTTGCATTTAAATCTTAATAATGCTCCTTAATCAAGGGGGCCTATTGAGGCTGATGATAAAATAATTGGTTGAATTAGACCCATAGCACACAACACAAGAAACTGCAGAAACGTTAAACATTCATCATTCAAACTTGTGTGATCGTAGGCAACAGGAATAATACGATTCGTCTGTGAGTAAGGAGGGTTACCTTCCCCAAGGATCCATCCTGGGCCCTTGTCGTTCGTATCCTATATAAACAATTTACCCTTTAATATTGGTGCCAGGACTATATGGTTTGTGGATGATACTTGTGAGAAATAATGAAGAAGGTAATATCGATGTTGTTACCGATGTTCGTCAATCAAACACATCGTTTGATGCAAATAAATTGAGTCTGAATGTTGCTAAGACACGTTACATGTGTTTCGAGGATAGGTCTACTAATAGCTTGATGAGTGTTGGTTTGTTGGGTACTCTTTTGGATCCCGAATTGGGCTGGAAGTGTTACATTGACAAGCTGTCTTCAAAATAATCTCCCAGTATTTATGCCTTGGCTTATTATTCACATTTTCACTCGTACATGTCCTATACTATTGTGACTTGTGGAAATTCTGTAGAAGCTAATAAGACCGTTTCGGTTCAGAAGAGAGCTATACGTAAAATTTTATGTTACAGAATTATGTTATAATGATCATTGTAGGCAACATTTTATAAGTAGAAGAATTATATTATTCTATTCAACATTTATTTACCGTACCTCAGTGCACAAGCGTATAGATGACTATAGAGGACTAGTAGTGATATTCACGGACATAACACTAGAAATACGGAACCATTAAGTAGTTAGTTCTTTAGACTTTCGGAAACTAGGAGAAATAGTATCCAGATTGGACAGTATTACAAATTACCGTTGTCTTTCTTCTTGGCACGCATATATTCAAAAAACGGATTAGGGTTCTACTGATTGACAGGTGCTACTACACAATAATTGAATATCTGTAGGATATGCTTTAATACATTTTTCTTATATACAGTATATGTATCCACACATGCATCTGTCTTCCAAATCGTGGAGACTGAAATCAGTTGTCAGTCACAGCAGCTCTATTATGTCGTGTTTTTTATTGTCAATATTGTGTAGTTTCTTGTTAGGAATTAGTATAGTACAGTTCCTTTTTTATACTTAATGCTATTTATTATTTTAATATAGTCAGTAACATATTGACAAGCTCTGTTACTTGTGCAGCACTGAAAGATAAATAAATCTATCTAATACATCTATCTATCTACAATAATAATATGGTGAGAAAATGATCTTGATACCAAGCAGAAGATTCGCCTTAAACGTCGTCAAAAGCAGATATTTATCAAAGGAAGATTATACACTCATTATGATGGGATCTTAGAGGTATCGTGTTTTTCGAGCTTCTGCCAAGGGACAAAACAATTAATTCAAATGTATAGTATCGGTAATTGGATAGTTTGACTGAATCCATCATCCGGTGGTCGTTAATCGTGAAAGAGTGGCATTTAGTTGCGTCAACATGAGACTCCACATATCTCCTGTCAAAAATGATTGTACCTTGAATGGGATGTGCTTCCACACCCACCATATTCGCCGGCCATTTCACCTTCAGACTTCTACTTCTTTCATTCTCTTTAAAACTCCTTATGTCGTCTAATGATTGACTTAGATGCGACTGTGAAGCAGCACTTTATAAAGGTTATCGAAGAAATATATGATTGATTAATCCTTTTACATTAATAAATGACTTATGAAAATCCTGAAACCTGACTTTTATTAACAGTATAACTTTTCCTCTCATTTAAAGATTAATAATCTGCCACAGGTTTACAATGTGATTTGGATCCGGCAATTGAGAGAAGCATTGAATTGACGTAACAATATTTTCTTCTAACTCAATCTAATTAATTAATTGTATGGAAAATAAATAACGAGATGTTACTCCGCCGAAAATGACAACACTAATTCTCTGTCAACTGTATCATTGCATTGGCAGTTTTCAAGAAATTCATTTTTTCTGTTGTTAGTAAATTGATCGAAAAATCCAAGACATTTTTCGTGGAAACAGATGAAATTGCTCACGACGTGTTGTCCAATATAGGTTTGCTAATAAGGAGTCTCGTTATTTAATTTCTGTATCTCGTATTCATTCTTTGCTTTATCGAGAAAAGCATTTCCTTTTTTCTACTTCTAATTTTCTAACATTCTAATTCTTTCTCTGTTTTTGATGTAATACCAATATTGTAATATACAAATGTAGGATTTTAATATATTGAATTCTGTAACAGGATATTTAAAATCATCAAAAAATTATGTATGTAGGTACATGAATCGGTTTATAATATAATCATAAAAGGTCAATATATATGTAAACATAATTAGTAATTAGCATACACAGTATGTCAAAGAATTTTTAAAACTGCGCCTAGTTATCAGTCTACAGTCGTGCTATCAGTGTAATAGTATATGTATGGTAAACCCCGATCATCAGCTGACGCACTACCAAAAGTTCAGCGCATTTGTTGAAGTAACTTAAACGAAATGTTGAATTATTAAGGTGGACCAAAGACCTTGTAATTAAATTTAACACAAAACTTGCTAAAAGGACACGGAATGCATCAAATAGTGAAACAAGTTTATAGTGTGTTTTGTTTAAATAGATCAAACGTTTTGCTGTGTTATAAACGTTTTTTTGGACGTAGGAGACACGTTAGAAGCTGATAAGCATATAGGAAATCCATGTTCATCTAGAACACTGAGTTTATTGAAAAAATGCGTGATTTTGTGGCTAACAATAGCTGTGCGTCACAAAGAATTATGTAGAAGAATCTTTAAACATCCACAAAGAAAGGATTCGAAACATCTTGCATGAAGATTTAGATAAAACAAAAGTCTGTGCTAGATTTGTCCTACACACGTCAACTAATGAAAATACAATCAATGAGAAGAATGCATTTAAAAAACATCATTTCAGCCGTCAGAAATGATCGAAACTTCTTGAAATCGATATGATTATAAAACAAAGCCAAAGTGCAGAATGGAAGTTAAAAAATTACTGAAACCAAAAAAAGGAAAGTTCCATCCAAAATCAAAACGATGTTCATTACATTTTTCCATATTTATCCACAAAAAATTTGTCCCAACTTGTCAAACAATTGGTGCGTTTTATTTAAATGTCTTGAAGCGTTTGAAGACCAAACTTCATCGTATTCGTTTAGGGCATCGGGATGAAACAGTAGGTGTTCGTTGCATGATACACCCGTCACTACTGACTTATCGTTCGTAAATTTTTGGCAAAAAATATAGTATGTGTGTTGAATCATTCACCGTATTCGCCTAATTTAACACCATACAACTTCTTTTTATTTCCGAAATCTAAAATAAAACTAGAAGGGTGTAGTTTTAATAATCTCTCGACCATACTAACAGCTTCGACGCACGCTTTGGAGGCAATTCAGTGAAGTGCACTGAAAGAGGTATTAGAATCATTATTAAATCGCTGCAGCAAGTGTATTGAAACCGAAGGGACATATTTTGAATTAAAAACCGAAGCAAATAATTTCTCATTTCTAATTTATCTTACAGATCCACTCATAAAAATTCTTTGACACACTGTGTATACTGATAAATATTATATAAACATTCCAATGGCAGAAATGTGATAAATAATTTGTAAGCATGGATAATATTTGTATATTAAACATTAAAAACATTTTGTTGTTTTTTTAATTGTAAAGCTCTACCAGACTGAATCGCTGCAATAATGTAAAAATACTTTTATATTTATACATAAACATAATTATTTCTTTATTTACCTGTAAATGTGCAAGCAATTTCATAATTTAATGCATTAATTTAATTTTCAATTTAATATTTGTCGTTTAAAAATATTTATTGTTATCTTAGAATATTGTGAAATATTTTGTTAAGAATTAAAAATTCTGACAAACAATATCAAAATAAAATGACTATTAATGTTTTGAAAAAAAATAATTACTTTATAGCCAGAGATAGACATACAGTATACCAGGTGTACTGGAAAGCCATTACCGGTTTTTTAATAGATGTCGCTAGGCTTAAGTATGCAATGTTATGATTTGATACATGTCATTTTATTTTACTGACTTCAAGCTTCAAAGCATACATATTATATCTTGCGAAAGTAACACTATCATATACTTATACCTCTTTGAAAATGTCGACTTTCGTGCCTGAAAAAGTGCATTTGCGGAACGCACTACTTTTCTTATTTAATCAAAAAAAAATGCCGCTGAAAATCATCTTTTGCTGGTACAAACTTACGGTGAGCATACGCCAACTATAAGAATGTGTCAGGCGTGGTTTCGACAATTCAAAAGTGGTGATTTAGATGTGCAAGACAAAGAACGTTCTGGTTTGAAGACGCGAAACTCTGCAGTTTCGCATCTTCAAATTTTTTCGGTTTACTAGAATGTTCTTCGTCTTGCACATCGAAAAATCACTTTGCCAATTGTTTTTGGGTTTGGGTTGGGTCTTCATCCAATAACTCCTGCGAGTTATTGGATGAAACGGTAAACGTGGCCCAAGAAACGATTAGCGACCGATTACGAGCAATGGGAAAAATTCAAAAGATGGAAAAATGAGTGCCACACCAATTAAATGACAGGCAAATGCAAAATCGAAGAATCGTCTGTAAAATGCTGCTTCAAAGGTATGATCGGAAGTAATTTCTGCATCGAATAGTGACGAGTGATGAAAAATGGATTTATTTCGAAAACCCTAAACGTAAAAAATCATGGTTATCACCTGGCGAAGTTGGCCCATCGACTCCAAGGCCAAATCGTTTTGGTCGCAAGATAATGCTCTGTATTTGGTGATACCAGCGTGGCGTGGTGTTTTAAGAACTGTTGAAACCTGGTGAAATAGCTAATATTGATCGCTACCGACAAGTTATCAATTTGAACCATGCATTGATAGAAAAATGAACAGAATGAGCCCGAAGACACATTAAAGTGTTTTTACAACATGATAATGCGCTGTCTCATACAGCAAAACCGGTCAAGGAAGTATTGAAAGCACTAGGATGGGACATAATATCGCACCCGCCGTATTCTCCAGACGTTACTACGTCTGACTTTCACTTTTTCGCATCAGTGGCACACGCGCTTGAGGAGTAACGCTTCGCTAATTTCGAAGAATTTAGAAAATGGCTCGATGAATGGTTTTGTTCAAAGGACAAACAGTTTTTTAGGCATGGCGTCCATAAATTGTATGAAAGTTAGGCAGGATGTGTAGAATCAAATGGCCAATACTTTGAATAAATAATTTTTCAATTTTCTAGAAACATATGCGGTTTGTTTACGAAACAACCGGTAATAACTTTCCGGTACACTTGGTACATGTACCTACCTAATAACTAATATGTAGAGACGCCTGATTTTTCCTTCCCATGTGGTAAATATTTTGCAATGTCATAAATAGTGCATATATACTTTTTATAAGACACTATAAAACACTCATCGCATGTTTTTGCAAAAATCCGATGTCTCTAGTAAGTACATAGTTGCCATCGCGTAGTTATAACTTCCATTATAAAAACAGTTTGTCTTCATTTTTTTAAATAATTAAGGATAAAAACCATTCGGAACAATACTGAAATTTGTTTAAAGGACTATCGAGAAATTTGGAGAAAGCGGTAGTATCAAGTACTGCTGAAGATCAGGCCGTCCTATATCAGTACAATGTCCAATGGCTATTAAAGCTGTAGATACAAGGATTTCAAGAACCTCTGAACCTAAAAGAAATGTATTATCAAGAGATATGAAAATGTCATGTCATGTCATGTCTATATCTAGGTTGCTTAAAACTAATTTGGGCCTGAGAGTTTAATGATGTCCTGCCGATCAATTTCTCAGAGAAAAGCTAAAAAAAATACATCAATGAAGAACATCGATAGATATTCACGATACGGAAAAAAAATTTTTAAAAATCGAGGAGGCGTTTACAAACAAAATGACAATCAGTATGCTACACGTCAATAGAACTCATAAGGTCGCTCCCAGGATCGAAAAAGCTTTCATCCAGCTTCAGTGACGGTATGTTCGGCAGTATGCTATGATAAGATTCATTTCTATAAAAAATGGGCAAAAGTCAGCCCGAGAGTTTATCAAAATAATTTCTTGGAAAAAATTTTCCAAATATTATCCAATCAATGGTAAGCACTATTTTTTTTAAGCACATTTTAGCAAGATTCAGCACTCGGACGCAAGAACAAGATAATGAGCCTTACTATCTGCTTCTGGGTTTCTGGGCTGGAACCGCGTCACTAGTATATCTGGCGACGTTTCGTACCCATTTGTATGGGACATCTTCAGGGCTGAACTACTGCACTGACACGTCGGCAGATATACTAGTGACGCGGTCCAGCCCGGAAACCCAGAAGCAGATAGCATGGACCACGACCGCGGAAGTCTACGTACCAAATTAATGAGCCTTAGTTTATAAGACATGAAAATTGATTACCTGGTAGTCAAAACTTTAATCCTTGGATTATAACTCTTATATATTTTAGAGGAAAAAGTTTGCTCTACTAGACATGCCAGTATTGCTATAACGCACAGTAGCTGATGTTAACATGAAATTGTCTCATAATATCATGATGAATGGCAACAATAGTCAAATCCATGTGTCACATGTTTTTGCCAAAAGTAGATATTTCGAATTAGGTATATACAATATATATATATATATATATAATAATTATATATAAAAGGTCGGCTGAAAAGTCCCCAGTCTGACACATAGATGGCGTTACTGTTATTAAATCCATATGTTTTTTAGATAGTACTAACCTTCAAACGAAACGTGTCAAAATTTGACAGCAATCCGACCATTAGTTACTGAGATATTGCGTTAAGAGTGAAGCTACTTCTGTTATTTAAAAAAATGGAAAAAAAAGAATTTCGTGTGCTGATAAAGTACTGCTTTTTGAAGGGAAAAAACACCGTTGAAGCAAAAGCATGGCTTGATGAGGCGTTTCCGGACTCTGCGCCAGGAAAATCAACCATAATTGATTGGTATGCTAAGTGTAAACGTGGTGAAATGAGCACCAAAGACGGCGAACGCAGTGGACGACCAAAAGAGGCTGTCACCGACGAAAACATCAAAAAAGTTCGCAAAATCATTTTAAATGACCGCAAAGTAAAGTTGATCGAGATAGCGGACATCCTAAAGATATCAAAGGAACGTGTTGGACACATCGTGCATGAATATTTGGGCATGCGGAAGCTCTGTGCAAAATGGGTGCCGCGCGAGCTCACATTCGATCAAAAACAACAACGAGTTGATGATTCTGAGCTGTGTTTGAAGCTGTTAAATCGTAATAAAACCGAGTTTTTGCGTCGATATGTGACAATGGATGAAACATGGATTCATCACTACACTCCAGAGTCCAATCGACAGTCAGCCGAGTCGACTGCACGCGATGAACCGGCTCCAAAGCGTGGAAAGACGCAACAGTCAGCTGGAAAAATTATGGCGTCATTTTTTTGGGATGCGCATGGAATAATTTTGATAGATTATCTTAAAAAGGGCCAGTCCTTCAACAGCGACTATAATACAGCGTTATTGGACCGTTTGAAGAACGAAATCGCAAAAAAACGGCCCCATATGAAGAAGAAGAAAGTGCTGTTTCACCAAGACAATGCACCGTGTCACAAATCAATGAAAACAATGGCCAAATTAAGTGAATTGGGTTTCGAATTACTTCCCTATCCACCGTACTCTCCAGATATGGCCCCCAGCGACTATTTCCTGTTTGCAGACCTCAAGAGAATGCTCGCCGGGAAGAAATTTAGCAGGGATGAGGAGGTGATCGCCGAAACTGAGGCCTATTTCGAGGCTAAAGACAATTCGTACTACAAAAATGGTATCGAAAAGTTGGAAGAACGCTATAATCGGTGTATCGCCCTCGAAGGCAACTATGTTGAATAATAAAATCGAATTTTGCCAAAAAACTGTGTTTTACTATGGTAGACCGAGGACTTTTCAGTTCGACTGTTATATATATATACATATATATAATATTTTCTATAAAATACTGTTAACTATTTTTGAATTTATTGAGTATATTTAAGCAGTAAACTTATTGACACATGTTGGTCATACAACAAACGCTATTATTTTGTGCGTTTATAAGTACATATGTGCACACCCAAATGGTTGGAAAGAATAGGCTTCATAGCATACCACATAGTGATAGTTATATAATATAAAATTTGGTATAGGACGACGCATCATGGTTTGCCCATGCGTATTAATGCGCGTAGTCTGTTGCTTCTAGGTGAGAGTAGAATATAAAGAGAGCGTTAGAATATGGTTCACAGCTTCTATTAACAAAATATTTAATGAAATTTAAAATTTTTAA
The DNA here is from genome assembly GCA_031893035.1 of Dermolepida albohirtum. Lineage (NCBI taxonomy): Eukaryota > Metazoa > Arthropoda > Insecta > Coleoptera > Scarabaeidae > Dermolepida > Dermolepida albohirtum. The sequence goes on along the minus strand of JAVIWB010004775.1, from coordinate 505,284 downwards.
ATAGTACAAAAAGGAATAAAGTGGTTAAAGTTTAGCCATGACAATTTCATTCCAAGAATTACACTAAATTAAGTATTTATAGTAGTTTTTCAAAAGTTATATTAAAAGGCTATAAAAAACAAAATCGAATGATGAGGCTAGAATAGAATTGAAATATGTCCCATAAAATGAGAGTAATAATTAGAGGAAGTAAAAGTGACGAGTACTAAAAACTATGTAAACAGATAAATAAATTAGTGTAGACCATGTACTTGTAGCTTTAGTTTTATAAAATGCAACCAAGGTTGTGTATGAATTATTAGCATTTACGTAGCTTTGCTTGCGTAAGGGATATATTTAAATCTATGCTAATGCGAATCGAATAAACGTTTATTTCGTGCATAATCAATGGAGTATAGTAGTGACGAGATTAATTCATTAGCTTTTTACCATGAAATTTACTTTAGTTGCATTTGTATAACATAATCTAAAATAAAATGAAACCACAATTCAATGACAGTACATTTTCACGGTCATAATTTAAAATAAATTGAAACGTTGACCTAATTTATACATAATTTTTCAAGGTCTTCTACAAATAATTTATATAATTTCGGTTTACCTCTTTCTCTCTCTCTCTCTCTCTCTATACATATATATATATATATATATATATATATATATATATATATACAGATATAGTGTTATATATATATATATATATATATATATATATATATATATAACACTATTCTGTATTATCCTGTGCAAGGGATACTGCAAATGTTACTGTGTTTTCAAAAATATTGACTTTTAAAGTGTTTATACATGTGTTACAAGTTTATGAAGCAATTTTTCATTTAGAACGACATACAACTAAGATTAAAAATTGATTATTATTGATTAATTAATGATGCAATATCTTTCACAATACGAGATAGTAATTCAATACTTTGGCACTTCAAACAATTGTCTATCTAACTTTTACTTGTATGATCTAGAACCTAGGATAAATCGGGTTCTCCAAATGTTACTTTCTTTAGACTGCTTCTGCCTAATTCCATAGTTTTTCCTCAATTTTTTAAAGCTACAGTAATAACAGGGTCAATCAAACTGAGAAGCAAAGCAATCATTCGTTTTGGAAGCACTCTAAGCTTATGTGGTTTCAATTTATTTTGGATAATATAAGTTAAATTGAAGATCTACATTTTATATTTCTGTTTACTTAACTAATTAATTAACTACGTTACCCTTGTATATAAAAGGGTAAATACACACTTTTATTTTGATATAGTTTCAGTTTGTTTTAATTTAAATGATATATTTTTATTACAAGATGTTTTCTTAATCCAAAGGATTAATACCGTCATGAAATATTTGTCTACAAAAGAAGTAATATCATGTGCAATTGAAATAAAGATTTGTTGGAAATAAATTATTATAGAATATAAAAAAAACTACCTACCATATTGCTCTATGTTTAGTTTTAAGTTGTATAATTATATATTAAGGTTTGTAGGTAAATGTTGATGGAGAGTGTGGATGATTGATATACCAAAGAACGTTGATGGTTAAAATTCTAATGTCAAAGAAGATCCAATATTTTTATTTTAATTAAAAACACAAAATTGGCTATTTTCAAAAGCAACGCACGATTTATGCAAATTTTCTAGCTTCAAAATAAGCCGCGCGAAATGAGATAAATGACACACCAATATAGGTATATGCGTTCGGAGAAGTTGAGAAGATTTTATTCAAAGTAGAGATTAGTAGGTGGGATTATTTATGTGTACTTGGAGGATGAACGATCTTCCCATAATATTGTAGCTAGTCACATATATTTGATCTTGCAACACTTAAGTAAGAGAGTCAACAAAAACTTCCAAATTATTTGATTATTTTTCTAATCTAATGTTGATTGTAAATTTTCAGTGATTGATCTGTTGTAAAGGAAAATGTGTTTATTTAATTCTTTTAAATATAAAAATTCAATACAAAGAATAGCTATTTCATTTTTAATGTACATACATAGATATTTACATAAATATAAGAGATATATTAATTGTGAATAAATTAAGAGTTTTCTTTTATTTTCTTTTATTTATTTGGAAAATATCAAATCTGTGGATGTTGCAGGTTTTTAGTAAAAGAATTTGTCTTGGGAACTACAAATTATAACTAATATACTAAGGCTATAAGACCCTTAATACAATATGTTTTTCTTTCTAGTTACTTAATCTCACACTTAGTAAAAATTTAAAGTTTCTATAAATACATAAAAGGAGGAAATAATGCTTGGAGATCTACCGTTTTAACTTAATATGCAATAAACAAGCGATCTTATACGGATAGATTCGAAGATCGTATGAGCGTCGTATTCTCCTGATTCCGCATCGTTTTTAACTCACTAATAAATCCCACCACTCCATAGCTTCTTTTACACATACTTTTAGTGGTACGTAAAACGAACTAAATTTGCTGATATACTCATTTTATTCTAACTACATAAACACTTTTCTTTTTCGTATTACATACATATGTATATTCGTAACTCTTGTTTGGGCAAAATATTCCAGAAAATATTTGGTCAATTTCTAATATAATTATTTAAATTAAATTAAGCGACACGCGTTGCTTACAAATTCATTAACTTCACTTAGATATAGATAGAAGCAGTGATAAGTATCTTAATTTCAGAATTATCTACGTGTAGGAATACTCTCACCTCCCACTGTACACTATTTATTTCGTAAATTCCCGTCTCTTTCCTATTCCACGAAAAATAATTTAAAAATTATTGATTTGAAACACAATATTTATACAAACAGTAATTCATTTTCTTTGAAGAATGACGCAATTGTAAAGTACCTAAGGAAAATTTGCTCTTAAATTAGTAATTATAACAATTGCGAATAAATATAAGTACTCTTTAAGATAAGTATTAAAAACAAAATTCCTTTTTATATTACTTTCATTTTATCTAATATAAATAGCAGTTTTGAAAGTATTAATAATGATTTTATGTAAAGAATAATTAATAGAAAAATAAATTAAGTTGACCAAATTAAATAAACGTTTAATATATACTTAATAATATCTTTTATTATTAAACTGTTTATACTCGATAATTATTTAAACTGTGTTATCTGGCACCGACAAAACTGACCATTTCTAGTGATATATCGTAGAGGCGTCACGAACCAGACATATATGATATTACACAAACAATCGAATTTTTCCAAGTCTTATCAAGGCTCGGAAAAAGAAGTATACTAAGTGATGCGAAAGAAGGCTCGATAAATTTTATGCCTTATAACAGGCAACGAAACTTAAATGTATGAGTCTCGAAATCAATGAGAATCGGCAGTTAGATTTTTTGAGGAGAAATAAAATTACCAAATGTTACTCAGTATCGAAACGCTACCAAAAAATAGTTACTTCTCTTTTATTACACTGCCCATGTTACTACTAACTACAACAATGTAGTATACAACTAATTTTTTAATGACTAAATGTATAACTAAATTAAAGAAGGAAATATACATTGGGATTCATATCAGAAAATTACGTCACCATACATATACGGAGGAATAGAAATTTTTATCCAAAATACTAAAAATGTAGTATAATCTCAAGTAGTGTCTTGAATGTAAATTGCAGAAAATTTTTATCTTTTCCTGCTTTTTCCTCCAAATAAGATCATGTAATAGACGAACATAAATATACTGTTAATAAAATAAACAATTATCAAAGAAGATCGAATGAAACTGTGGTGAGTAGAGTTTCTACATGTTTTTACGAAAGGATTTAAAAAAAATTTCAAAACAAAAAAGACAAAATAATTTCTCAGTTAAAATTGACATCAATTTTGGATAACATGCGTAAAGTAGTTTGTAATTTGTTATTTTTAAGTTCTAAACATATAGCCAACATATAGAAAGGTAAATTTTGATGGAGACTGTGGTCGATTAAATTAAACAAATAGGATTAATATAACCTCTTTCCACAGTAATTTTCGTATTGCGTATACGTATTTCTACAGCTAACTTGTCATCATCAACAGATAATACAGGCCAACCATGAAAAAACTTTTTTTTATAAATTTGGCTCCCTTTTATGTTTTTTGACGTGCTGAATTCGAAAATGAACTTTAAAAAATCACAGGACGTAAAGTTTCCTCACATATTTACTTTACGTTATTTATGCATTGTAAGCGTACAATAATACCTTGGTCTCTACACCTAATTAGTAGTAAATGCTCAAAGTGCACTTTTGAGTACCTGCGTGACTAATACAAAGAAAATCACGAAGGAATATACTTTCTAATCTGCAGGTGCATTTTTACACTCGCATTTAAATTTTTTCCCTGACAATCTTGGAGCTGTAAGTGAGGAACAAGGGGAGCATTTCCACCAAGATATTAAGGAGATACAGAAACGGTATCACGGTCGTTGGAATGTCAACATGATGGGATATTACTGTTGGACCCTTCTACGAGCAACTCCAGAAGGATCATATAAAAGGAAAAGCTACACTCGAACTTTTACCGTGAAGAGGTTGAAGAAATACAAAGCTTTAGATTAATAAGTAAAAAGCTGTTCATATTCAAACTAGCACTACCATTGTAATAATAAAATGTTAAATTTTTCAATTATACTCTGATAATAAATTACGTACCTTTAAATCTTAACTATATATTTTAATACTATCATACCCAACAGAAGATAAAATTGGTAGAAAAAAAATTGTTTGAAAATTGGGATCCAGCACACCAAAATACATATGAAGCAGGTTGAAATTTGAAAAAAATTTTTAAAAAATATCTATTGGTTGGCCTGTGTAATTAATCACACCTGTAACCACGGTAAAATCCGTACGAAATGCAAAGTCCGTACTAGATTAATATATAGAAAGCCATTTAACACAAAATATGATGGAACATATTCAACACGCTGTATAATTTTGGAAAGATAATTTCGGATGCCACATAAAAATTAAAACTCTTAATAAAAGGTCGAGCGTTGTTATGAAACAAGACGACAAATTTCGATATGAGTTTTAACTTGAATCTATTATCTACAAAACAATGTAATGCTTTATGAAAATATCAATTCGTAAACAATTTGAAATATTTATTCACAGTACTAAAGATTACTATCATTTGTTTACCCATAAATTACAAAGTTGAATATTTTCCTGTAACCACGGTAAAATTCGCACGAAATGCAAAGTCCGTACTAGATTAATATATAGTCATTTAACACAAAATACGTTGGAACATATTCAACACGCTGTATAATTTTGGAAAGATAATTTCGGATGCCAATTAAAAATTAAAACTCTTAATAAAAGGTCGAGCGTTGTTATGAAACAAGACGACAAATTTCGATATGAGTTTTAACTTGAGTCTATTATATACAAAACAATGTAATGTTTTATGAAAATATCAATTCGTAAACAATTTGAAATATTTATTCACAGTACTAAAGATTACTATCATTTGTTTACTCATAAATTACAAAGTTGCACATTTTAATTTTTTATAATTTATCATGGTCGTCACTTCCATTTAAGAATTGCAATTTTTGTTATATTTCATATATTTACTTTCACATATTTTTTTAAAATTTTAAATGCATATTTTTTTAAAATTTCTATTTTATTTTAATTGAAAAACTTACTTTCATTTTTCAATACTCTTATAGAATCACCAAAATCACTACTTCAAAAATAAAGTCTAAACACGAATTTGTAAAATATAACTGAACATACGAATTGCGAGTGCAATAATTAAGAATACATCTCGGTATATGTACGGGTGTTGGCAACTTCTCTACAACAGCAACACTTGTTTGTTATATAATTTAGCACTTCACACTTGGCGAAAATTAAAAAATTCAACTCACTGTGTAGAATAAGTATTCCATGAGTTTGCGAACTCTGCGGATTCTCTATAATACCCGGGAACCCCTTTCGAAGTTCACACCGTTAATGTAATTAATTAACATCGCAAATTATCAAAAGTGTTATGCGTTGCTATCATTATTATCGCTTATGAGCATTTGTGGAATCGGATAAACCGGATATGAACGAAAGCGATAAATAAATGGTTTTGTTCTCGTCACATTTCGAATACAAAGAAAATGCTTAGCTATTGTTGTTGCTACATAATTAAACAGACGAATATAGTAAAATTGTTATTGTTTAATTTTTATTAAATACAAGGCCGTTGGAAAAGTATTAAATAGGTGTATGCCCATTTTTCTTTTTGTACAGAAATAATATGCAATATTCTGTTATATTTGTGATACAAAAAACAATTTGTAATTTCGATGAATCAATTTGTTTTTGTAGTGTACTGTGTAATACTAAAACTTATTTCGAATATATTATTTTTTTAAATGACACAAAATGAAAATCAATATTGTACATTTATAACTTGAGATGACCATAAAGCCTATTCTACAGCAACCTTTCCAGATCTATTGGGATCCTCGTGCCTCGATAGAATGCATTCTCTAGCTTCAGTCATAATTACATACAGCAATTTTGAAGCGGTTTTTCTTCAAGTTAGGCTACTGGATATTTTTTTTCTATTTGTAAAAAACGCGTTCTTATCAAATTTTCACTTCTTTCAAACTCGTACTATTCATGTGCTTATTGAGCTTACAATTCTTTGTTAGTAGATCCACTGTTGCCCTAATAGACATTTTCACTTTCTTTTTCTATTGGGAAGGTTCATTAGCAGCATTGTTATTTGATGTGAGCTTGAAAAGAGTGTGGAGGGGGCATCCGTAACATAAGCAGAGTTTACTATAACGTCATCATACGGGAATAAACAGCATAACTTTAATTCGAAAAGTTTCGTGGTAGAGATGAGAGCTTCTTGGTAGGTCCGAAGCCTTCGTCGACAATAAAATTCTAAAGATTTTAAGATTAAGTCAAATCGAGAAAACTATAGACTATTAAATGTTAACTATAAAAAAACACAGAAAATTTAAAAGTGCGCGTTCTATAAGAGTAAAAAGTTGGTCGATTAAATATTTTCGGATTTGATAGAAAATAATCGAGAACCAAATTGAATCCAAATTGTTTATTTGAAAATCGTAGCTACAATAATATAATATAGATTTTAAAGGTATTTTATATATATTATATAAAATCTGAGAGCACAGAGGATTGTTACGGATTTTTTACACAAATGTTAAAAAAAATTATTGGTTGTGTTTTATACATAATGTAAGGAAATACCGTAATGAATTAGATTGCAAATAAATTACTAAACTTCTTTGAGAAAAATGATATATTTCATGACACTCAACACGGTTACAGAAAAGGTAAATCCACCGTTACAGGCATAGTTGATGTACTTGAGTCTCTCACAGAAGCCTTGGTTGTCAAGGACAAAGTACAATTAATATGTTACGATTCAAGCAAGCTTTTGACAACGTCAACCACAAAATATTGCTAGAAAAGTGTATTTTTATGAAATTCAAGGTAGGGATTATATTTTATTGACCTCATACAGTGTATAGAATTTAACGGAAAAGTTTCTAGTTTGCAGCACACAAGTAAGGGGTGTACATTGGGCCCATTGTTGTTCATCATTTATATAAACGGCCTATCATTAAATATAGATGCCAAAATATCTCTTCACGCGAACGATACAACCTTAATTGTTAGACGAGCTGCTGAGGTTGAAATAACAACGAAAGTAGGCAAAATCACACATGAATTAAACAAGTGGTTCAACAGTAACAACTTATCGTTGAATACGAGTAAAATGCAAACACTCACGCTAACAACAAAAACGGATGGTGGAAATATTTCTGTCTGCCGGCTAGGTATGGTAATGGATAGTAAATTGCGTTGGTTACAGTATCGCATGCTGAACTGCCTGACAAGGCATGGGGAATGTCTGCAAATGCAAGAAGAATATTTCTTGTTCAGAAAAAAGTACTGCAAATTATAGGAAATATAAAGAAGTAAGAAACGTGTAAAAATGAGTTCATTAAACAAAAAATATTAACAATACCATCTGAATATAAACGGTGTTTCAAATTTCGCGGTTTTTTCAAAGAATAAATAAAACACATAATTTGTATTCATTTCCAAAAATTTTTTATTGGTAATTGAAGTATCAGTTATGACTTCTATATGCGAAATCTGCCAAATGGCCCCCTCTTACAGCTCCACAGACGTCCACTCTTTTGTTAAAATTTTCAATGACATTTTGACATAATTGGGGCTCTATCTCACCAATGACACGAGTAATTTCACCTTTCAAAGCAAGAAGTAATTGTGGATTGTTTCTATAAACCTGACTTTTCACATAACCCCAAACAAAATAGTCTAACGGCGTCAAATCACATGATCTTGGTGGCCAGTTAACATCACCGTTTCTTGAGATTACATGTCCAGGAAATCTTTTTTTCAAGTGTAGTGCCAACCTGTTGATACCACATATCCTCTAGATCAATATTCATTAATTCAGGCCACAAAATTCGGTTATCATCTGACGATATCGATTACCATTGAGAGTTACAGCTTCAGCAGCTGCATTATCAAAGAAGTAAGATCCAAATACACTACCTGACCATAATGCACACCAAACAGTAACTCGTTTAGGATGCATAGGTTTCTCATGAATAATTCGTGGATTTTCCTCACCCTAGATACGGCAACTTTGTTTATTAACATAGCCACCAAGTTCATAATGTGCCTCATCGGAAAACATGATTTTTTTGAGAAAAATCAGCTGGTTGTTTGATGAAATTGACAAATGAGCGACATTTTAAATTATCTAATGGCGTGAGTTCTTGTGTTATTGATCCACTAAGTCCAAGTTGTTGGGAACGTCGTCTAATGGACATTTCAGGATCTTAAGCAATACTTTTACGAACCAAACCAATATTTTCTTGTGAACGACCACTACAACTGTATTTTTCACTTTTTTGATCTTCCACGGAACAGGTCTCTTGAAATTTTTTAATAATTTGGCCAATAGTGCTTTCAGATAGACGATTATGTAAACCATAAAATTCACGTAATTTTCTAAAAACTCTTTTCACAGAACGCTGATTTACATCAAATAATTCAACAATTTGAACGCGTTGTTGTATCGTGTACGAAGCCATTTTTATAAATGTCATACAACACACTTTTTAAATGTCCACATACCCAGACAAATTCAGTGCGCCATCTATATTTTATTTATTCTTAAAAAAAGCACGCAATTTGAAACAGCCTTTATAAGTACTTACGGCAGTAAAATATGCACATCAAAATAAAAAATATTTTATTTCTGATAAACTGCTTTACGAATATAATACTAGAAGGACAATCTTAGGACATCATATCATAAAATAAAAAAAACTCAATCATACGTCGGCTATTGGGGGGCTCAACTGCACAACAGGCTGCCACTAAATATTAAAAATATGATACGAACAGTTCTGCGCAACTGAAAAAATTACTGCTCTGTTGATGAATATATGCACGATAGGTCGTGCATATGTATATTCAGATTGTAAGATTCGATCCGGCCCGCGAGACATTCGTCGTATTATCTCATTTCTGATATTTATCGCTAAAAATTATGAACACTACCTTAAAACACTATTTTAAAGTGTACATCTTTTAAACGCGACCCGTGAACGTATTTGCACGTTAAATTTGGCCCACAACATGTCAAAGGTTGCCCATACCTGTTCTGGACGTTTCATAAAATAATTGAATAAACGCAAATGATGTCAGTTCATGACGCATGTTTCTCCTGTCAGAGAATTTTGTAGAAAGTCAATATTAAATGCATTTGTTAGTCAATGGCAAAAATTATAATTACGGACGGTTGCTATTAATATATTCTACAAATGCACAATAAATTGAAAAACCTATTTTGTTACACAATAATGCAAGAGCCCAGATACGAAGCCTGACGATTTAAACTATCTTTTAGCGAAATAAGTCATTCGGAACTAAGTATTTATGCCCTTATTCATCTGCAATAAATAGAATTACTTTGATTATTAAAAATTAATTTTCGATAAATTAAATAATTTTAAATTATACTTCATTTCATTTAAACCAACTTAATATGTATATGACAGATGCTATCCACGTTCATTGAAGCTACTCCCGTAACAGTTTTAGAGTAATAAATGTCGAGTAAAATACACAGTGTTAGAACTATTATATTATGTGGTCATGTTATTTATTTGCTAATTCTTGGTCTTCGTTTCTTTGGATGTTCCGGTCGTGAAAATTATTTTTGAATTCTTCATTAAAAATTAAAACAAACCGATTTGGCCATGTTTTGTAATTTATATTTACTACATTTTTAAATCCATCTAATTAAGTAAGTAACTGCGGCTAAAGCTACAAATTAAGAAAAAATAACCCTTTACCACAATTAAATAACGAGACTGCGATCTTTTCATCGCGTAGCCGCATCGGGTGAGGCTGTAATTGGAATGTCATTGACCTTGATACTTCCCGAGCAACAATCCGTCGTTTCGTCTTTCTGTCTGCCTCAGTTTACCTTCGAGTTTTAATTGTTACTTAGTAGAGTCGTGATAATTATTGACGTAAAAATCGAGCAGCGAATGAACCTGAAATTTCTTGTCAAATTAAAAAACTCGCCAACAGAATGTTTACAAATGTTGAAGGAGGTGTTTGGTGATAATGTTATGTCACGTGTGCGAGTTTTTGAATTGCACAAGCAAGTCAAAATTGAATTCTGATCTTTTTTTCGATATCAAGGTTGTTATCATGACTGATTGGGGTCAAACCGTTTATCAGAAATACTACAAAGAATAGGGAAGAAAAGAACGGATTTGTGGAATAACGACTCGTGGATCTACCAGGACAACGCATTAGCTCGCAATGCCCTATCTGTCGAGCAGTTTTTAGTAGTTTTTGCTGTGCTTGGTCAACCTCTATATTCGTCAGATCTCGCGCCATGTGACATAACTGTCCCCAAAAGTTAAAAGGGCATTAAAGAGAACACATTTTCAGTCTGTTGAACATGTAAAAGCAAAAACGGCAAAGTTGTTGAAGAGGCTGACAACTGATGAACTACAGCATTGTTTTGAACAATGAAAAGCACGTATACAGCGGTGCATAAATAGGGGAGGAGAGTATGTTGGAGGGGATAAAAGTTAAGTATAAGTTTATTTGCAATAAATAACATTTCTCACACCAGTTTCGTTATTTAATTGCCGCGCCTCGTATAGTTTTTAAACCCGAATGCGTATTTCGAGACATAAGTTGTCATCCTGAGTAGTTGAAAAATTTTATTAGAAATGTTATAATAATGTACCTTATTTGCGTAAAATATGCTGCTAGTATTCTATGATTAAATTTTCCACTGTTGAATATGACAACTTAATTGCACTCACTGTGTACGTTATTTAAGTTCAAAATGATGTTTAAAATACGCATAGTAGTTTCTGTGTATAATATGAAAAAAAGTATATAAAATAAAAATAATAATTTTTAAGAGCATAACTGCCAAAGAAAGAAATCAAGAATTATCCATTAGATGGTCAAGAAAGAAGAAATAAGTCATATGATATATATTTGCTCAGTATGTATATGTTAAATTTAACGAACTCAAAAATTGTGATAAGTGTACGTGCATATAAGTAGCACAAACAGGAAATATTAATGCTAAAACCGTTTCTAATGTACATATGTAGGTAAGCAATTAAAGTAAATATAAGTATTTATACGGAAACATAACTGTATTTATTTGTTCTGTATGTTCTCGTCATATATATATATATATATATATATATATATATATATATATATATGACGAGAACATATATATACACATTATGGGAAAAAAACATACTTGGAAAGACAATATTTTAGTACAAAAATGAGTTTACGATTTTTTTGGCGTACTTCTTGATTTACCAGTGGTATGTCTGCTTGCCATCTCAAATTAAATATTTGAAATAATTACTTTATGCAATAACTCAGAGAAGTTGCAAAATTTTATCATTTTAGTTAATATAAATTAATAGTAATAATATTCTTAGAAGATAAAATAAATATTTTTATTATGATTAATGCATAATAATAAGTATTTTTTATTGTGTTTAATGTGATTAATTAATAATTGAAGCACTATTGATATTTATTACTACCACTTTTTTTTATATTCGTTTCAGTAAAACGTGTACGTTCATAGTGTATGTTAATATCTAAGTTTCAAACATGTTAGTTTTCGATTAAAGATAGACTGTATTTTTTTTATTGAGACGATTGCTAGAAGGGCCAAGAAATGACTTCAATTTATTTAATAACATATTTACAGTGTTAACCTCTTAGCTTAATTTAATGCTCCTTTTCTTCAACATGTTCTATAATGGATGACATTTTCCTAAGCTTTGTTTCTATAAACTGAAACTCTTTTGCATTCAGTAATGTTTTGAGTAGTATTAAGTGAACGAAAAATTACGTTCTTAATAGAGGAACATTTCAAGGAAAGAAAGCAGCGATATTGATCCACGTTCCTCATTGTGTAAACACCAATATTGGAGGCAGAAAAGAGCACAGATTTACCAATGTATAGAGTGACGTATTGAAAAAAATGTGGGCTGCAGTTGAAAAAACTGTAGCCCAACCTTTAATATAACAAACTTATGCATGGCAATAATTAATCCTCTGGTAGTTGTGTATGCACATTTTCCTTTAACACTAATATTTTTACAGCAGACAATAGTTATTTTCATGACTTCTAATTGAATTAGCAGTGGAAATCTCAGAATATAAATTTTCTACAGTCATATTATTATAAAATAAAGTAAATAACCAATAAATTTATAAAATAAAAGACTATATAATAAGAATATTATGATAATAAAAGAACAACCTTAAATAGAATAAAAAGATAACCTAGATTAATACTATGTATAAGCAACTATAAACACAAAACAATAATCCTAAACAAATAAGCTCTCAAAAAAATTAATAACAATAACTTGAATAAATTTAAGAAATACGAAAAATATATATTTCTAGTTAATTCAATAAACTAAACAACAATGACAAATACAACAAACGATTACAAATAGTGTAGATAATAGAACCAAACAATACTGTTTAATTTAAAGAAATTGCAAGTGCTCTATGCAGTGCAACTTGATTGAGCACAGCGTTGAGTTTCGTATAAAAAGTGAGCGGGTAAATACGAGGGAGCGTTTTTATATTCGCGGAATGGGGGACAAGGGGTGGAAATAAAAAAACCAAATTATTTTTCTTTTTCAATATATTCACCTGCAAGACGGATACATTTTTCACATCTTTCAATTAATTTATTTATACCCTCATAAAAAAATGATTTCTCTTTATCTGCAAAATACGCCGAAACTGCCTCCTTGACTTCATCATCGGCAGTAAATTTTTTACCCCGCAGCTCTTTTTTCATTTTCGGAAACAGGTAATAATCACTCGGGGCCAGGTCTGGGCTGTAGGGTGGGTGATTCACAATTTCGAAGCCCACATTATGCAGGGCAGCTAACGCAACGCGGCTCTTGTGGACGGGCGCGTTGTCGTGCAAAAGCAGAACACCTTTTGTCAATTTTCTCCGTCTTTTCTCTTTAATGGCTTCTTTTAGTCGCTTTAATATTGAAGCGTAATATTCTCCGGTTATAGAAACACCTTTATCTTTATAATCAATCAACAATATTCCTTCCGAGTCCCAAAAACCGTTGCCATGAGTTTCCCAGCTGATTGTGACACTTTAAATTTCTTGGGAGGTGCTGTGCCCTTTTTATGCCACTGCATGGAGTCTTGTTTGGACTCAGGTTCATAATGATGAACCCAAGTTTCGTCTCCAGTAACAATTCCACTCAATGCACTATCCTTGTCTTCATTACAGAGGTCCAAAAATGCACGCGAACACTCTACGCGCTGTTGTTTTTGCGGCGGCGTGAGCATTCTCGGCACCCATCTTGCGCTGACCTTAGACATGCCGAGATGATCGTGTAGGATTTTAAAAATTGTTGTATCGGATACTCCAACCATTTCTGCGAGTTGTTTCTTCTTTAGTCGAGCATCTTCGAGTACAATTTGTTCAACTTTTTGGATAAGTGCTGGCGTGGTCACCTCAATGCTCCTGCCCGGCCTCGGGTCGTCTTCAAGGGATTCCCTTCCTTGTTTAAATAAACTATGCCACTTGTACACCATGGTTTTTCCTGGACAAGAGTCGCCGTAAACCAATGACATCTCATTCATTATGGTCGCGACTGATTTTCCTTGCCTGGTAAGGAACTTTATAACGGCACGATATTCGATTTTTTCCATATTTCACTTTTCACTCCTGATTATGTTACTTGGTTGACTATAGCTCAAAGACTAACTGTCTAATAACAATGAAACTTCGTATTTATACTAATCATGAGTCGCTGCACAGGGCACGCCCCCAATGCGCCTACTCATCCCTCTACAACCCGCTCATTCCGCGAATATAAAAACGCTCCCTCGTATAATCTTCCGTTCTTTAAACAGAAGTAAATGTTAAGAGTAGCCCAAGAACGCTACACACCATGACATCGAATAGCTACCTAAATACGCTCGAATGGGTTAGCGAACTCGGAATAGATTAGAGTGTTTGAAAATTATCTACAGGAGAAAATCAATAAAGGTGGTATAAACAAAATCTTGTTGTATTTTAGTATTTATAAATATACAAAAAGATATTCATATATAATTTGTCATTAATAAAAACTAATAATTCTGCCACTGGAATAAACAATGACAACAAAAGTTGTGTGTAAGTTTTTTTATAAAAAAATCCAACTCTTGTAAAAATATATTGGATGCAAATGAAAAAAATCAATAAAATTAAGGAATGAAGAGGACTTAATGAAATAGGAGACATATCTAAGACTTAATGAACATATTGTCTGCAAACTTTATGCACCGCGTAAATTTGCTATATTAAATAAACATTTTTTCAAATTAGATAAAACTAAACTAATTTTATCAATATTATTATTATTATTATGATTATTATTATTATTACATGGTAGATGACCCATCGATTCAGTGTTTTACAAGTTAAAATAATCTATTGCTCTCGAGGTGTTATTACGATCCAGTATGACGCTTCCATTTCATTGTTTATCACAAATCTTTTAAAGGACTTCGGGCAAATACATCGTAGTGAAAATTGACCGTATTATAACAGTCCAGGTCTATATTTGCAAAATACGCATGTGATATCGAAGTAGCAAACATTTTACTACGATTATTTTTATGAACAACTTTCGAAGAAAATTCATTTCGCAAGACTAAGGCAAAATACGCATTCGGATATTTTAGTTATTTTGTTTTTAGCAACTCTGTTGATGATGGTTGCATCTTATTTTCACATTATGACATCCCTAATAGAATCGCTCTTATTATTTATTAATACTAAAATTTCGTTAGGGCAGGGGTTTCCAAAGTATGCGCCGCAAAGAGCTTTCAGTGGTCCCGCGACAGCCTCGCTAATACGAAAAAAAATTGAAAAACATAATTTCAAAAATAAACAACCCCATCCCTCTCATTAGGACAGAAAACATTTTCGAAACTCTTATTACTTGTACCCAATTACATTTAAAATGATTCTCTGTTTTATATTAATTAGTTACTATTTTTGTTCTCAAAATAAATGTGATTTATTTTTCGATTTATTTACGTTTTCCTTCTCCTTCTTATTACAATTACTAAAAAAAACAAATTGACCAACAACTTTTCACAAAGTATATAAACAAAATTAAAGTCTTATAAAAATGTAAAAGTGAAATTTAGAGATCATTAGCATAGAATTTATTTAAATTTAAGATTTTAGACTTAAAATTATCAGGTCTCCAGTTTTGCTTCATATAAAGGGCGCCGTCGGAAATCTGAACATTAAGGGCGTCATGGCTTTAAAAACTTTGGGAACCTATGTCTTAGGGTATTTTGCAGTTTCATCACGATACCACTCTTTTAGTTTAGTGGAATGAATTACCAGTGCATCGTTTAGATTTATTTGACACTATGAAATTAAAAATAACGTACAAATGCATGAAATAAACCATATCAGATAGAGCGATGTTGGAACTAATTTTATAGGCTACATGATATACAGACGAGCATTATCATATTGCCGCAAAAATCATTCCTTTAAGGATTTTTTTGAGTTCAAACAAACGTACTATAATGTATCATTCAAAATTTATCGAACTATAATTATTCAGAGCGAACTTATTTTGGAAGACCTTAACTGTAGACTACCGTTTTTGTTGTCATATTAATGGATTCAACTTCTATAACCTATAGTAATGTTATATTTGTATACTGTTAAATTATGGAGAGGCCAGCGTGCTTCTGTCCATCTAAATTATTGTACTATGTAAGACTGTGTTAATTGCTTTGATAGCAACATCCAAGATCGCGTAAACCAGGTCTACAATATTGCATACAAATGAATGTTTTTGTAGATGACAGACAAAACTTTCGAACATCTATGGCCAAAACTAAATTAATTATACAATTTTATAGTAACTAATAAACATCTTTCTCTAGTACATATCTTCAATATAGCGAAACACACTTGCTGCCTCAATCCACATTTGAAGTTTAAGAAGACTTCCACCCGCCTTCAATAAAATTCTTATTTAGAGTAGGCTATGATCTTTTTTATGATATTATTGAAGAAAAAGTTACCAATAAAATTTTTAAATGTCGTCAACTTTATATTAAAAATTATATCCTACTCTGAACTTTATTAAATATATGATTTGTTAAACTTGTAAAAGATAAAATTAAAATACCACAGTGATGTTTTTATCAATAAATCACCGTCTATTAGTTTGCCAGCAAGATAACATCTCTCGCATCTAATATTGAAGGCTTTATAAATCGGGTAAAGTAATTTTCAATTCAATAGCTTCTTTGCTTTTACAAATCATTTATTAATTAAAAATATCAATTATGTACTGCCTTTTGCAAGCTCTGCTCATCTAAGTCGAACAATAAGATCCAATAATTTTTGACGAGAGATCGAACTTGTGTGATCTTGCATAGCTGTGATGGAAGAGCTTGGTAATAGTAAAGGAATGGTTTACTATTACCGAGTTGTGAATGCCTTTAGGTTATAGATCCATTCAAACTATTCTATTACCGACATTATTATTTAATTATCTAAATCCCACCACACTGAGAATCCAACCCTCCTCAGGACCAAGATCGTGTTCTCACTACATTATTGGAACAATCCACTTTTTATCACCAGTTATCAGTCGCTTCAACAAAAACAAGGACCGTTTCGCTCACGTTTAAGGAGCTTTAGTTGTTTATTTGCCCCGTCAAGTGCACTTTAAGTTTATGAGTAACCCAAATATCTAATTTGCTGACGTATCTTAGCTTTGTGATATGGTCATGATTGCTTGAACAATGTTTAACTCTCTGCAATCTTTTATGTCGTGCGCCGTGATTTGACTCAATCAACACCTTTATCTTGTTGTCAACCTCAGTTGTTAAGATTAAAATCATCAACGTGGAATTTGTGAACTTTGATTTCCTAATAGAATTGTCATTGCAAGCTTTGTGCAACTGTTGACAACCTTAACGCGCGTACTTTCTTTTGCGGAAATAAAAGCGTAAAATGTGACGAAAATACACACTCTTAGAATTCCATTTTTAACTTTTTAAAAAATTTTAAACAGTTCATCAAATCGCTAATTTTTTTTCCAAATTAAGTTGGAACTGTCACCTGTCATATAGCAAAGCATAAATATAGATTTGAATGATTTTAGTACTTGCAAAAATGAATTAGTCCTAACTGTTACAAAAATGCGTTATGACTTTCCCGACAACCCTATAATCAAGAGTATTAAGGCTACTAATAGTGATGATGAGCAATAATCGTCAACATTTTACTAGTATAGAACGGTTCTTAGAGTATTCACCAGGAATAATTCGAATTAATTTGTTTAATTTAAAATTACAAGTGAAAGATATCTGTTCTTCATAATAGTAAAGTTTACATATTAACGGATGGATGTACCATTAACTAATGTTTTTTTTTAAATTTACATATCGTGTTTGTGTATATTATGTGTTTATATTTTTATCTATATTTGTATTTTCACGTACTCCTAACGATTAGATATATCTATCTATCTATCTAAAATCCTTTGTAATTATTTTTTAAATGTTATTGTGCTGCAAATTAAAGCACAAAGCTTGCAGTTGCAGTTAAAAATATAAATGATACAAATACTTTTTACTAATTAAAATGCCTTTTAGTGGACAAAATCAGCAGATATATGAATGCTCGACAAGTGACAATTTTTTTCATTTCATTACAATTAATAATGATAGTTAAGAATGGAATTTCACAAAAAATAAAGGCGCAAAGAGTAATTTCGCGAATGATACTTATAAAGATAATTAATCTGTTATGTACTAGGATTAATAAACGAGGAAAATAAAATGAAATAATATAAATGATGTATGATTATAATCTCAAAATGTTTGGAAGAAATATGGTAACTACAAATCCAATATGGTAAGTAAAAATTTTTAACATTCCGTCAATCATTTTGAGCATTAATTTTACCGTTATTATATTATATACATAAAAGAAAATTCTCAGCTTTTATATATGTATATACCGCTAATATTTTTTTTAAAAATGTACGTCAACAAACATAAAATTGGAGAAAAATGATGGTAAATATTTTATATTTAATTAATCTTATTTACACATTATATTTATAGTAAGCTTTCAAATTTAGCCGCGGTGCTATTTTTTTGATTTAGACAGCATGCCGCCTAAATTTTATTTAACATTTGCCCACGTAAATTAAGTTTTATTAAACCGAATAAACTATGATCAAACAAAATAATGTCGGCGTTTCCATTGCAGTCAATCTTCAAAATTATATATGACACGTTATACTATAATTCGCTTATTTGTTTAGAATATATATTTGTCAAAAATATACGATATTGTTTGATTCAAATTTCGTAAGAAAAGAGAAGCAAGAAATTATTCAATTGTTCACTTAACATACCTGAAAACGCTTTAGTAGTAACTGGTAGGGATAAAAATAGTTACACACACTTCATGTGGATAAAAATGGTTGCCCTTAGCCTTGGTTCTCACCGTCTAGGTATCGATTGTAGCATGCATCAATATTCTTTTAAAACATATTATCTCTTCCAGAACAGACCATAATTTGTAATCTAAAAGGTTTAGATCCAGACTGCCAGACGGCTAGTCTTCGATTGTAATGAAATTTGGAAAATATTGTTGAAGACAAGTCTAGGTAATTTTGGCCCTATAAGCGAAGAATTTTGCTGAAAAATTGCAGACTGGTTTAGGAAGAGGACGTGATTAAATGACTTCACAACGGCTTTCAGGATTTTTTGGTAAACTTTAACTGATGTTTTGGCGAGTTTTTCTCATACAATGAAGATCGGTAACTTTATCGAAGCCCACCAAATTATGACTAATTCTGGATGCCAACCTTTTTCCACTCATGACACCAATTCACAGATTTCACTAGAAGGTCGGACATAAGCATAAACTCAATTTGCTTATAAAATTTGTCTTGTAGAAATTTTCTCATCAGTAAATAAGATATTTCTATACTTGTCATCCGCGTATTTCTGCAATAGTCGTTTCGACTTTTCTACTCTGTTCTTTTTAAAAGCCGCTGTGGGTAGTAGTCCAGTACGAGCTTTGAAAAAGATTTAGGTCTTGACTTAAGGCCCAGATCTTTTTAAAAATATTAATACATTACTTTTTAATAATATAATCCATTGATTTTTTGGAGTCATATTCATTTAGGAGTCTTGATTTTTTTTTACTTACGGAACAGACTTCTTTGAATTCTGGTTTTAACGAATTTAATAATTTTCCATCACTATGTGTAGATGGCTAGATAGTCTATCATGCTCATAGTCTCCTCAATTAATTGAATACATCCATACGCAAATATTCCTCTTTATCCGAGTATTACATAGTGAAAACAAATTCAAATTTCATTCACTGCTAAATAATATTAAGTTTAACTGTTAAAAAACATGTATTAAATTTAAAATGCGTACAATTCTAGTATTGGGAACGAACGCAATCATTATTGTAAGAGTATTTACGTCTCTATTACATAATATAAATGGGGAACTGTTTCTTATACAGTTCTACCACAGCTACATAATAATGAAATTTCATTGAAATCGAAATCTTGGGATAGGAAGATATCTTTTATAAATTAAATTTGAATTTTCAGTTTCATCTAGACCTAATAAAATAAGAAAAATGTCGTTCTTAAATCATTTAATAAATAAGCATATTCGTTCCTTACAATTATAGACAAATTTTTGGAAATTAATAATGTTATTATTAAACGTAACAAGTGTTTTAGGTTGAGTGGAAGTAACGGTGTGTGAACATGTAATATTAAGGAAGTAGAGCACAGATAAATATTATTATGTCCACCACAATCTTCGATTGATTTCTTCAATCTTTATCAGGGTGGAAACATTTAAATTACTTAATTCTACTTGATAAAACATAATAAATTAAATTAATTAACAGGCGTTATCAATCTGTTGCTGGTGCGGAGTCTTAATTGCTGTTATTCAATAGTTACACAGTTACAAGAACATTTTATATAAAATATTTGTAAAATAATATCTGGATATTATGCAATTATGGGATTATATAAAATATCTTATAACTTTCCAAAGAGGCAATGATTAGTAAGCCACATTCACACAGAACTTTTACAGAAACCATAGTTGCTTTTAAATACATATTTGGGTGTTCAACAGATGCTAAAACTTTTCCAAAAGATAGATTCATCAACTTTTTACGAATAAAATATTCAAAACGATTAAATACAATAGACTATAAAATCAAAAAATTATTAAATTATATTTGATATACCTTAAATGAAGAACATTCATTTATTACGTAACTAAAATACGTTAAATCTAAAATATGTTGACGTGTTATTAAAACGCATTTGTCAGTCTAGAAAAGTCGAATGTAAGCTGGCGGGTTTGACACAAAAAAGTAACATTAAATTTTGTAACTTTTTACATTTCGAAATTGTTTAAATTTTCATTTCTATCCATGTCGCTCTAATATTGAGGATTTTACCCTAATAACTATAAATGGAAATAAGAGTGAAGTGACTTTTGAAAATCTATAATTTTATTTATTTTAACCATCTATGTATCCCCTTTACTCATAATCTGTAGCTCGTAGTTACTGTAGATCTGGTATTCTTCTGTTTTCTTAGGAAAAGATAAAGAAAAATTAAGCTAGATGATACAATATTAGAGACCAGTAGGAAATAGGTTGAGAACGATCGAAACTAAGATAATGTGATATGATTTGATCACAAAAGGGAAGAATGGAATCCAATAACAGAGAACGATAAATTCAACACCTAACAAGAATCAAAGAACTCCTATTTAAGGGACTGTTTCAAGTGAAAACCATAGCCAATATTATTATTATTGTGTGAAGGCGGTATCTCCAAAATATGAGTTTTGAATGCCGCAACTGTCTCTTGACCACGAAGTTTATTCTTCACATGTGGGAATAAAAAGAAATCACAGGGTGTTAGATCAGGGTTGTACGACGGACGACTCATCAATTCAATGTTTTCCCCGGTTAAATATTCAATTGCTTGAATCGACCTGTGAGAGCTCGCATTGTCATGGTGGAGAATGATCTGTCATTTTCGGTTTGTTATTATTATTTCTTCAAAAACTTTTGGCAAACAAATAGTTGTGTACCATTCGAAATTGACCGTTCTACAACTTTCTAAAAGCACGGTTGCACGTTACCGGTCTTTCCAAAAAAACAGACGACCATTTGTTTTGATGTGCTTCGAGCGCGAACTACTTTTGTTAGTTTTGGCTCATCTTGGAATACCCACACAGTCGACTGCTGTATACGATCGGGCTCATACGTATAAATCCAAGATTCATCACCTGTGACGACTTTATAAATGTTCTTTAAAGCACTGCCATTGTACTTTTTGTGCATTTCTTGGCACCAATCGGCACGAGTCCTTTTTGAGCGGTTGTCAAATTATGTGGTACCCTACGTGAACATAGCTTCTTAACGGCTAAATGTTCATGCAGATTTTATGCACGCTGGTGTTACTAATACTTAGAGATGCCTCGATCTCACGTTATGTAACATGACGGTCTTCACAAGAACATTTGTGGGCCGACCTTCACAAAATTCATCGTCCAAAGAACGCCGTCCAAGTTTGAATTCATTATACCAACGATATACTGTAGTTTTCAATGGTGCTTCATCACCTTATAAAGAATTCAGCTCGTCGATGTATTCTTGTTGAGATAATCCACGCCGAAAGTTATAAAAAATAATGTTCGCGAGTTAATTCCATTTCTTCTCAAGTTACTGTCAACAATAGAAGTAGCGACCGAATAATAAAACTGTCAAGGTAAATATATTGTCAAAAATAACAAATTTCCCGATGTAATCATCAGATCAGAGGCAACACTAACAGTGTTACCAGTTCCCGAAATATAAACGGCTACCCTAGTATACTTTGTTGTTTTTTAAAGGTGAATTTATAGCTCTTCATTTATGCAATATTCATTAGAAATATTTTGTGCATTTTCTGCAAATTTTTCCTCAAGTTTTCACTAGACGAAAAACACATTTGCAATTATTTATTTAATTATTAAAATGAAACTCTCAACAGATCGATTGTTTAGCACTAAAAATTAATTGCATGCAATTATTTAGTTATGAAGGTACCTTATTATACTCGCATGTGTAAGTTGTAGCAGTGTATCATAAACATACTGTTATAATTTATGTGCGTATTTCCTTTATCGTTACTGTAAAACACAACAATACGATAAAAAATATTATAAAATATATTGAAAAGTTTGGGGTAATATACCGTATATTTTATCCTAAATATACAGGGTATCTGCAAAATGCTTGGACATGGCTTAACCACAAACTCCTTGCATCAAAATAAGATGATTTAGCCAAACTTACCTATATCCAAAATCGCATCGTTAGGCCGGTATTCAGCTTTAAAGTTTTTCGAAAAAAACAAAAAAATTCTTATTAAAACATAACACTTTGATCGATTTTAATTATTTTTGGTACAACATTTCAAGTAAGTGTAAGTCGTGTTTTGAGATGATTTGGGTCTTTATAAGTAGACCGCAAGTGTATGAAACATCGATGACGTGGCACATTTCTGCCTGTAACTTTTTGATATGAAGGTTAAGAGCTTTAATTTTTTTTTACCCGAAAAGATACATTTGTTAGTGACATTTTTTGTATCTTTGTAATTTTTGATATCTGTTACAGTTTAGTCACAAAAAATAATATCCCACTCGAACGTAATCTGCTTTCCTGGCAACACGCATAATCTGGTTGGCTTATTATTTAGTAAAAACGATTGCCTTTAGTTTTCTACAGCTGTGTGCGTTTTGTGATCTTTGATTACGGTTTCTTTATTGAGTGTTTTTGACTATTGTCATTTTGATTGTGTAATTGTGGTTGTATCTCGTGGCTTCCTCTTTCGCTGAACAAACTGATATGTTGCTGGTTCTCGGGTTTTGCGAAGGAAATTGTCGGAGGAGTGTGACAGTATACCAGCAAAAATATCCTAATCGTCGTATACCAAATCGACAAACATTTGCAAACATTGAGAGGCGTCTTCGGGAAACTGGGAGATTTCAACCAATGACTGCTGATCGTGGACGACCTCGTGTAGTTCAAAACCCTGACTTGGAAGAAGAAGTTCTAGACAGAATAGGAGCTCATCCACAAAAAAGTACTCGTGGCTTGTCTCGTGAATTAGGAGTCTCAAAAGATGTTGTTCATAAAACTTTTAAAGAGCAACTCCTGTATCCATATCATTTGCAAGTAGTACAAGAACTTTTACCAGCAGACCCCGATGCGCGTCTCACATTTTGCCGATTTATTCACAGAAAAAGGGCTAGAGATATTTATTTTCACAACAAAATTCTCTTCACCGATGAAGCATGCTTCACAAGGAGAGGTGTTACAATTTACACAACGAACACGTGTATGCAGATCAAAATCCACATGCTTTTAAACAAGGCTGCTTTCAGCAGGAGTTCCGAATTAATGTATGGGCAGGTATAATCGGCAATAACATCATAGGTCCTGTCGTTTTACCTAATCGACTAAATGGAGTGAATTACTTAGATTTCTTACAAAATACTTTGCCAGGCTTATTGGAGGACTTACCACTAGATCTAAGACGTGACATGTGGTTTCTACATGATGGAGCACCACCTCATTTTACGTTGAATGTTAGGAATCATCTTCATGCACAGTTTCCTAATAAATGGATCGGCCGAGGAAACGACGCACCTGTAAAATGGCCTCCTCGCTCGCCAGATTTGAATATCTGTGATTCGTTTTTATGGAGAACACTCAAGAGCATCGTGTATTCTACTGCTATAAACACGGAGAATGAGCTTTGGGCTAGGATACAAAACGCCACTCAATCAATTAGAAATAATGAAGAAAGTTTGCAAAGAGTGCAATTCAATTACTTGCGCAGAATCGCTCTCTGTATTCAACAAAATGGCGGACATATCGAACATTTGTAGTAATTTAGTTTTTGTTTATTTGCCGTTAATAAATTTTTGCAAAGAAAATTTTTATTCGCCACTTATTTTACTAAATAATAAGCCAACCAGATTATGCGTGTTGCCAGGAAAGCAGATTACGTTCGAGTCGGATATTATTTTTTGTGACTAAACTGTAACAGATATCAAAAATTACAAAGATACAAAAAATGTCACTAAGAAATGCGTCTTTTCGGGTAAACAAAATTAAAGCTCTTAACCTTCATATCAAAAAGTTACAGGCAGAAATGTGCCACGCCATCGATGTTTCATACACTTGCGGTCTACTTATAAAGACCCAAATCATCTCAAAACATGACTTACACTTACTTGAAATGTTGTACCAAAAATAATTAAAATCGATCAAAGTGTTATGTTTTAATAAGAATTTTTTTGTTTTTTTGGAAAAACTTTAAAGCTGAATACCGGCGTAACGATGCGATTTTGAATATAGGTAAGTTTGGTTAAATCATCTTATTTTGATGCAAGGAGTTTGTGGTTAAACCATGTCCAAGCATTTTGCAGATACCCTGTATAAACATTACAATTTGCGGAAAAAGAAAATCCTTGTGGCGACGGTCAAATATCAGTACTACCTTTTACGGCAATTGATAATTTAAATTTTAAGAGAGATTAATATCATAAAAAATTCTTATATTCGAAAGCAAAAAATGTTATTATTTATGTTACTGAAATTACCAGTATAATTTTTTTTACTTAAACTCAAAATATATAGAATTAAACATAAAAAATGTATCACATTACAATACTTACGTTTTAAATTAAATATTAGTATTAATTGAGTTAGAATTATCTAAGAAATTGTGTATTCATGAAGTACTCGTACCTGTACACTACCGTCGGAAATTTTGTAAACAATAAGAAATATATATATATATATTGCGACTTTTAATTAAAGTTTCATTTACAAGCACAGAGTTTATTGGAAAACATAATATATACACAGAATACATCTCAAATAATTATATTTGGTACATTACTCAATTTACAATTTTTTTTCATCAACATGCCCTCCTTTGCCCTGTATTATGACTTCGCATATTCTGGACATTCTGTCTATTACTTTTTCGAGATAATTGGTATCAATTTATTGCCAAGCTTCCTGTGAGTTGCTCCACAACTGTTGAGAATTTCGTGACTGTCGCGCTTTCGCTTTTCTATCCAGCTCATCTCATACTAGCTCAGTAGGTGATAAGTAAGGACTTTGAGAGGATCAAATCATTATCGTAACTTCCCCAGTTGCTTTTCTTTCTTCTAAAAAGTTCTTACATACTTTAGCTGTGTGCTTTAGATCGTTATGTTGTTGGAATGTAAACTGTTGACCGATAATGCGACTTCAAGATAGCAATGCATTGTTTTGCAGGATGTCCAAATACTCTTTTTTTTCGCATTTGTCTAATTACTTTTACTAAATCACTCTATTTTATGCCAGCAAAGCAACCTCAAACCGTGCGTGACATTTCTCCCTCCGTGTGGCACTGAAGATCTGAAATTTTGACTCATCGGTGCATAAGAGAGTTTTCCATTGATCTATCGTCCAATTTAGGTGTTCTCTTGCCCATAGCAGTCTTTTTGTGTTTGTGTACACGTTTTAATAATGTTTTTTTTACATCAATGCGTCTACTTAAGCCTGTGGCCAGTAATTGCGTTTTCCTGTAGTAACAGATTCTTCGCCTGATATTAAGATATCTGGTGACATCTTGTGCTATAATCCAATCTCGTTTTAGTGTTATAATTATGAATCTGTCTTCGACAGCAATTGTTGCCCGTGCTCGTCCACTGCGCTTCTATCACTAAACTGTCCAATTGCAGATTATTATTATTATATATCCTCTTGGAGAGTACAAATTGCGGAACGTTGTTCTAAAGTTAGTTGCTTGCCCCTTGGGCATTTTTATCTAGCAATTAATTAAATTTGATCAAAATGATATTATATATATGATATTTCTTATAATATTTCAAATTTCAAAAAAATATTGGCGGTTTATGTGTGTAGATACTTTAGTTTAGAATACATATAACTTAATAGTTTTAGCATTCTGTTATTTATATTACGGAAGAAATTTCTTACTGTTTCCGAACTTTATATATATTATTATATATATATATATATATTTATATATATATATATATATATTTTTTTATTTGGACGTCCAAAAAAGAATTGTAAGAGAATGGAGAACTCAAAAAATACGCAGGATTACAGCTGGACCTCCAAATGTATATATATTTATATACATACATATCTGCCTATCAATTTCACGTCCATCAATTGATCATTTCCTATCATTTGGAGGTCCGGCTGTAATCCTGCGTATTTTTTGAGTTCTCCATTCTCTTACAATTCTTTTTTGGACGTCCAAATGACAGTATAATCAAAAAATCCATATAATTCGGGATGACCGAAATTCCGTTAGAGGTATCCGTATCGCATGCCATATTTTGAAATTGTATATTTAACTTTTAGCCAGCGCATAATTAGGCCTCTATCAACTTCGCAACTGTGTACGTAGGAAGAAGAGTAACCACAGTTCTGATCGATCTGACATTCTGATCGATATAATATAATATTTAAATAACACTAGCAATATCTACCAACAAATACGTTGATGTTAAATTGATGGTAATTTTCAACAGGTTTACACAACTAATTGATATCATACAAATAAAAATATTCAATATTTGTTTGTAAGGAAACTTAAATTGAGTATATTGTGAAGCATAAAAGGAAAAAAGAAACGTAATCACTTACTGATTGTTAATGTAATTTGTCATTGATATAATAATTTTGTCTTCTATCTTTATCAATTTTAATATTTTCCGTTTTTTAATACACTATTTTAATTGTTACATAATTCATTGTTCACCATACTGACTCATCATTCATTTAGTTAATATATGTATTCAGCATTGTATTGACTATTATGGATATATTCCTGTTTATCAAAAGTGTTTTAACGTTCTGCAAAAATGTTGTTATTCAACTAATTCCCATTGAAACGATGTCAAGCGTTTAAAAGATTACTTGAAATATGAAGGTGATAAAGCGTATTATCGTTAGACAATAATATTGATCACGAGTCTTATATTTGGTTTTTAGACACTACAGTATGTATAGTAGCTACAGTAACAATTTCAAAACCGTAATAACGACAATAATTATAATAACAATAATTATGCTAAATTTAGACTTTCTCGGTACATAAAAAATAGAGCTTTGTTGTGGGTTTAAAAACATAGAGGTTTCTGTTGAAATTTCGTAGGCAGAACATGATCTCTAACCTTCGGTTCTACTAGGCACTTAGAACTTTGCTGGAACCATAAGGACCTTTACTAACGTGTCTGTATTTCAAAATTATCATTGTGCTAATGATAATATTGCTGCAAGATCACGTAAAGTAGACATCAGTAAAAAACAGGTTATGTGTCAATTGAATATATAAATGTCATTATATTGTTTGTAAATAAATGAACATATTTCGTTAATTAATCTGGCTATATACTATTTGAAACTATAGAAAATAAATTAAATATTGCGTATATGTGATAAATGAGATAAAATACAAGAAATAGCATTAATAAACAATTGAAATCGTAAAATAGTGTCACGAAAGATAATATTGTCACTGTGGCAACAAAACAAGTAAAAATTCATGAACTGAAAATAATTAATTCAGAACATGAACTAGAATCTCGTGATGAAGAAACATCTCTAGTGTATTAAAATAAAGCGAAGCTTCAATAGCGACCTCAAGATCCACTAATAAAAGTCCGTTACGGTTCAGAAAATTATTTGTTTGAGATACCAGGTGGGCACATTGATATGAATTCGCTTTTGAAAACAATGAATAGAAATTTAAAGGATTTAGAAAAAATCTGGAACAAACCAAGCAAAGAAATCCGCAAGATTCTAAAAAGAAAAATTTGAAACAAAAGACTTGAGAAAATGCGAAAAGAAATCGCGTCTCTTTCAGGAAGGCCCTATCCTGAAGACTGACAACATTGCAGCCGAATAGAAGAAACACCAGTTAATAACCTTACAACTACCAAGGTTAATGATCGATAGCAAATCTGATAATATGTAGATAAATCAAGAAACGAATCTAGACTTTGCGGTCCTCTTGTGTTGGAAAAGAAATGGCTAGTGACCAATATGGTAGGAAATTTTTCCCTACTCGCGTGACCTAGAAACATACTGGACAATGGAATTTCCTAGTCCTTCTGGAACGCATATTGGACAACTCAGATGGAGCTGAGCGTAAAATGCAAATGGTGATGATTCTTC
Organism: Dermolepida albohirtum; assembly: GCA_031893035.1. Taxonomy (NCBI): domain Eukaryota; kingdom Metazoa; phylum Arthropoda; class Insecta; order Coleoptera; family Scarabaeidae; genus Dermolepida; species Dermolepida albohirtum. The sequence goes on along the minus strand of JAVIWB010004775.1, from coordinate 476,333 downwards.
TTGGGGACATAAAAAAAAATAATTGTTCGCGAGACGTAAAGGAAGAGGCAGAAAATATGTTAACTGTGCCGCTAGTAACGGATCACAGAAATGTCAACATGTACGAAAATATAATATAGGGAGCTCTTCGGATGCCTTGCTCAATCAAGAAGCTAAAACCATTGCGGATGTTATGATAAACGAGTTTGTCAGTCGCTTTGAAATACCTTTGGAACTCCATTCCAAACAAGAACGAAATCTTGAAAATATGCGTGTACTCTTGGGGGTGCGAAAAACAAGACCAGTTTCCTTACATCAGCAATCAGATGGAATAGTACAGCGTATTAATAGAACAATGATCATTTATTATATGTGATTTCTAAACGTCAGAAAGATTGGGACGAGTATCTATCATATTTCTAATAGTATACCGATATCCGTTGATAAAACTACTGGTAAATCTCTAGCGAACGTGCTGTTTGGCAGAAAACTCCAGATACTACTGGGATTTAAAGTTTGGGGGCAAGTCTGAAGAGGATTACGACAATACCCCTGCGAAAGAAATTAGATGATGTTCGTAAGCGTAAACAAATTCTGTACACGATCTGTACCGTTGAAACCCAAAACGCACATTGTACGTTTGACGCGTGCGTTTTGGCTTTTGACGGTACAAGTCGTGTACGGAATTTGTTTCGTGCGTGTTTTTGCTTTAATTATCTGTTGATGATGACAACTTAGTTGTCGAAGTACGTATACAGAATTCGAAAACTAATGTGGGAAGGGGTTATATATCAACCTTAAGTGATTAAATCCATTTTGGATATTACATATATATATATATATATATATATATATATATATATATATATATGTACATTAAGAGCAATTTAAAAAACAAGAAGAATCTGTAAAAATCAGTAAAGCTGAACGCCACTTAAGAAAAATAAAACTATAGACAAAATTAAAACTTACATAGTAAAAATACATACAAATAATTGGTTAATAAGTCTAATAACTATAAATCAAGACAATATAATATAATATATATAAAACAAAAAAAATAATAGCTGTTGTCTACAACTATTATTTCTTATTGCATAAGCTCAGTTCCGGGAAAGAAGAAAAAACACATGTGTTTACAACGATAAATAGTGACACAAAAAGATCTGCATGCAATAGCTTTAAAGACTAAAGTACACATGACCAGTGCCGATTGCTTAAGAAAGAATCAATCGTATATAGAGCAATATATGCATTACATGGCTTTTATGTATCAGTATAAAATAAAAGAAATGTTACATTATTTTAAGGTAGAGTAAACTTCGTTACGTAATAATTGTAATTATAACATAATCAAAATTATAACACTTGATGATGTAGTAAGTATACTACAAAACGTTGTGATGTAACAATGTTTTTACTTAATATTTCTTATGAAAAATTAAGAAATAAAGAGGCCAAAACGCCCAAGAATATCCGTGTGTTTATGTGTGTGTGTGTGTGTGTATATAAACACGTGAAAATTAATCTTTAATCGAAAAGTGCAATAAAATCATAATAGATAATATAAGTATATAATATAAAATTCGTTTTTAATGTAGCACTAATATATCGATATGTAAAAAGTTTGGAGTAATACTCTGATAAGGTTAATCTTAAAATAAACGCCACAATGTGTACTTTATGAGCAACGGATCAAGTCTAACGAATATGAATTTTTTTTGTTTTCCCAGAAATCGACCACTGCGGTATACATATTTATTCATATAGACGATATACACATATTTATTATATTTCCATTATTCTCGAATATTAAAATTAAAATAACTCAATATTACAACACGAATTGCAATTTGTTCACGTGCTGTGCGAACGCTTAAAGTACGTAATAATTTGTAAACTCATTTTTCATGTCTTAGTATTTATAAATAGTTTAAATTAAGCTAAATACAAAGCTAAATAACATACAAAACTGTTATCTGTTTTCGGAAAGATCTAGTTTACAAAAATACCTACGTTAATCCTTATTCTAAATAGTTTATTATTTATTTATTTATTTTGCAAACATGGATAAAGATTATATCGAAACTATTTCTAGATGTATGTATACTGAATCTATTTATATCGTATTTTTCTTAAACTAAAATTATATATACATATATACACGTATATATATGTGTGTATGTATATGTATTAATATGTACATACTAGCATTACAGAATAGCTTCGATATTGTTTCTCAGTTAATTTTAATAATTAAGTTATCTGAATGATCGTTGCGTTAGAAAATCATTGTAAAAACAAGAAATACTATACACAATACCTGTTCAAATTACACTACCGCTCATTAGTATTTGGTCACCCTTGTTTCATTACAGTTTCTATAAAAATGTTGTAATTATAAAATTTATTTCTGTAGTAAGAAATAGTTTCATATTAAACGTTAAAATCTATAAAAGCTTATCTAAAAATAATTATGCGATTATCCTATTATTCACAATGATCGATAATAGCCTAATAAAACTCCAGGTAGAATAATTGCACTTAAGGGATTAGATCTCTCAATTCTTGGAAATTTTCGATTGTTATGATTTTATTTTAAGGTAGGGTGTTATTGTTAACTATACTAGTATTTATACTTGGGTATTTTGGCAAAATTGTAGTTAGTTTTTGTGAGGTGCTCATAGTGATAACAGCATGTGTTTCGAAGAAGTTCAATCTGTTAGAAATTCCTAAATGGAAAGAATTGAGTGTAGAAACACAATTGTTTATAATCGCATACCATAAAACTGGCAAAAGCAACCGCGAAATTGCCACAGAACTTAAATTAAATCACTCCACCGTGGGTTACATAATCAAAAAACGCCGCGAATGTGGAAGTTTGTTGAGCAGAATTCGAAAAGGGAGATCAAGGGCAACAATCTCAGCAGAGGATCTTGCAATGGTGATAACAAGCAAGAGAAATAGACGAAAAACAGGCCCAGAAATCACAGCAGAAATGAATACTGTTTGTCGAAAAAAGTGTTTTCACAGTTAAACGGCGCTTAAAAGAAGCCGGGCTTCATGGACGAATTGCAATGCGGAAGCCGCTTCTACGTAAGCAAAACAAGCAGAAACGTTTCAAGTGGGCACGCGATCACCAAAATTGGACCATAGAAGACTAATAAAGTAGTGTGGCCCGATGAATACAAATTCGAGATTTTCGGTTCACGAAGACGTGTTTATGTAAAGAGGCCTGTGGATAAGTGTGCCCGGGAAGAATGCGTAGACCTTACTGTTAAGAACGGTGAAGATTCAGTCATGATATGGGGTTGCTTTTCTGGATCAAATGTGGGCGATCTCGTAAAAATCGAAGTTATACCAAGGAAAGAACAGTATAAGCGCATATTAAAGGAAAGTGCAATCCCGTCTGAAATTAAAATTTCGGATCAGAATTTTATCCTCCAACAAGATAATGACCCGAAACACACTTCCAAACTATACTGGAAATATTTGCAGAAATTGGAGGATGACAGAACCATAAAAGTTATGGCGTGGCCTCCCCAGAGTCCCGATTAAATCCCATCGAGTTGCTGTCGGAAGAACTTGACCGAGAAGTGAGAAAATCGGCCCCCACGTCTGCTGTTAATATGTGGGAGAACTTGCAAGAAGCATGAGGTAAAATAAACCCTGAGATATTACGAAAATTAAACGAAAAAATGCCTCGATTGTGTACCGCAGCGATTAAAAATAAAGGAGGTCATATAGACGAGTCTAAAATTTAGTTAAATATATTATACAACAATTTATTTTAGATGTAAAAATATATATTTTTCATATACGTAAATAATAAGTAGATATTAGTACAATTTTGATTTTTGTTACAATTTGCGGGTTAAATGCGAGTGACCAAACACTTATGAGTGAGAGTGTATTTGCAATATCCAATTTTTTTCAGTTTTATAAAGAAAAATACAATATTATGATTTCGTATCATTTATTTATGAGTAATGTAACCTAACTACATATTTTCAAGTGCAAATGTATAATTAGATTTAATATTTGGTGCAGTTTCCTTTATTATTCAAAACGTCCTTAATCCTTCTAGGCATGCTCTCTGTACATGAAAAATGGTGTGCTTTATTCTGATGACATTGTCCCATACATCTTGAATATTTTCTTTTAAAATTTATTTTGTGGTATTGTTTCTTTGGTAACCAATTCTTTTCAAGATGTTTTCAAAAGGATTCAAATCCGATGAATTTCCGGGTCAATTTAAAAGAAGAATTCAATTTCCTCAAAGAAAGTTTTACCTTTTTTCACATGTCAAGGTGCAGTGTCTTGCAAAAAAGTTCGATCATCTATTAAGCGTCGTCTTGGCTTAAAATGAAGCAAAAACGCATTTTTCAGAAAGTGTAAATATTGGTCTTGTTTCATGGTTCCTTCAACAATATAGCGAGGCTTAGGTCTTTTTTCACTAATAACACCGTAAACGATTACCTCAAACGAATGTTTTATAGTATGACTGACATAAATCACCTTTAGCTGTTCACCTACACGTCTGCGGACGAATTGTGGCCGTTCAAGTAGAGCATAGAGGAAATATTCATCGCTAAAGAAAACCTATGAATGTCATCGACATTTACGTGTATAGGATACGAAATTGAATCTTTATTTCAGTATAATAAAATAAAATGTTACCTTGTTCTACTAATCTACAATAAAATGTGCATGTGTTCTCGCAAAGTTGAGGAGTGTTCTTCTCATTTTTGCAGTTAAACGGGTTTTTTAGTTGGACGCTGGGCTTTAAGGGCCTATTTGTAAAGTCACCATCTCCGAAACTTTTATTACAGAAGACTCCAGAATTGCTTTTATTGTATGTATACACAACGCGTCGCTTGTCTAGTTTCATCACACAACAATGTACTTATTTAAATGCGACAATGCGCCAATCTATTTATAAATTATAACTCTTAAGCAGATGCTTATTGTTACTTTCTTAGTTAGCATTACTTATTTTATTTGAACTACTATAAAACGGCCAAGCTAACAAATTTGGTGTGAAGGTAACGACTCTGGTGCGAAGACGTATCTGGTATAACTTTACTACATCAGATACTATTACGTAAATGCTAATTACCCAAAGCGAATATTAAGTTTCTGGGCCTTCTGATTGCGAGCAACCTGACTTGGGAGTGCCACATTGATAACTTGTGTCGCAATTTGGCATCAACAATATACTCTATACGAAGAGTGAAACTGGTGGCTACACCCGAGGCGGCTAGGACTGTGTACTATGCAAATTTTCAGGGCAGGGTTTTGTATGACCTATTGATATGGGGCGCGGCTGAGGCGGTTTTCAGGATGCAAAAGAGCGCAATCAGAGCCCTTAGTGGTGTATCTAATACCACAAGTTGTGTAAACCTATTCAGAAAACACAAAATACTGACCCTCCCATCCTTGTATATACTTGCTTGCCTGGAGTTTGTTCATAAGTCGCCAGATAAGTTCTGCAAAAATGGTGATTTTCACGAATATGAAACACGAAACCAGAGTAGCTTGGTCATACCGTATCATGGCATTGGGAAAAGTCAGCTAAGTTCAAATTACGTGGCCGTGAAGATATACAATGCTTGCCTTATGGGTTTAGGAGCCTACCATGGATTAGTCTCAAAATACAATATTAATAAAAAAGGTGCTGATGGAGAACGTTTTCTATTCAGTAAATGACTTCCTGAAGTATAAATTTTGACATTGCCATTTTTGTGTTTTTATGTTTTAATTGGTACTTGCGGGTTTTAACGTGTTTGATGGCGCATTAATTGTGAGCCACAAAGGTTTTCTTTTTTGTGTTTTTATTTATATATGATTATTCTATGACGTGTGTATGTACATATATATCAATAAATTATTATTATTATTATTATTATTACATACTTATATCAACAAATACTATTGATATTTTGCTTAAATTTTTAAAGTAAAAATAAACGCAGAAATTGGATTCATCTTAGAAGCTTCTCTGCCAGTTGCATTTATATTTCGTTAGATGTTTTAGATGAGCAGCCATTTCCTTACATTGACTTCAAATCTGTCAGAACTGTGCCAATGTTATTACAAATCTTTTCATTTGTGATGGTGCAAATGCGCGCAATCATTTCCATATTTTTATTTTTAGTTTAAAAATTAAGTTCTGCTATTACCAATTCAACCTCCTAATTCTGATACGCTAATATCCAACTTTCGTACTATCATTTCACACGTAGACTTTTACGTTAAACTTTCTTTTCATTGTAATTTTTGCTTGTCAGTTGCTGTCCATCTTATTTACATAGTTTAGTTGCGCCATTTTACCAACTTCAGAACGTTGCAATTTCTTTAAACGTTTCTTCCTTTACTGGCATGTATTGGAACGCCTGGTATGGCCTTTAGAGTTTTCAGATCTGTTAGTCGCATAATCACATTTCCATCCTAGTTCTATATCAACATCTGTAAACAGTCAACTGCAGATCACCTTACCTCGAGAAGTTAAAACTTGGTGAAAGCCTCTTATGAAATATAATCTATCGGTAATCGTTTAATAGATTACACGTTTATGTAAATATGTAAACGCAAATAATTAGCGATGAGCTTTATATACTATTTGGTCTAGGACAAATTTACAAAACTCGTTATTATAGAATAGAATAAGTACCTTTAAGCAGAATAACTTGTCACCTTGTCTCTAATTTCTTTATGTAACAGTAACTTTGAAGCTCTCGCCAGATACAACAATTGGTACAATCAGCATATAAAAATATCTTTCCACAAGAGATGTAATTCGGAAGATCATTGATAAAAAATATAAAAAGTAGAAGTCTCGATACTGAACCGTGTGGCATACCTGTATCTTACAAGTATGTATTCGAAGATACGCAATTAATCTTAACTTGAATTTTTCTATTGGTAGATTCTTTTTCTAGTTCCTCTCGTAGATATGGTGGCATATCAATTTTAGATATTTAGTAAAGAAAAAAGAAAATCTAAAAAATTAGATTTATAAATTTATATTGCAAATGATGCAAAAATTTCATAGTGTATCATATGCAAAAAAAGACTATGTATGTATGTATGTATATATATATATATATATATATGTATAAAGCAGAGTTTAAAATTAAATAAATATTATATTGTTATACATCGTGTCCCAGATAACATAACAGCATAAGGGTAACGCTTGTGATAAAAGTTTTCATTAAATCAGACTAATTAATGAATTAAGGACTGGTGACATTATCAAATATTTTTCAATTTTCAAATTTCCATATATTTCAGTCGATATAACTACCTAGACAAGTCATAAATACTGGTACACAGAAAAATCGACGCCAAATGAAAACGAAATAATATTTAAAAAATTTCTTTTTTGTTTTTATTGGGTTATTCAATGGCTACAAATCTTAGAACAACTTATTCGAAATGACTTCCACTTGCCTTTCAGCACGAGTTGAGACGATGTGGCCACTCATCGATCGCGAGACGCACTTCATGCATGGGGAAATTGTAACGGACAACTGCACGGACAAGGGCTCGCTTCAACGACTCAATATTTGGGTGTCGAGTAGAGCAAACGATGCCCTCTTGAGATCTGGACTACCAGCTGGCCAATCATCCGTTGATATGATGTCCTGAACGTTGTTTTTGAATCACAGTTGAGTCGTTTTTGCTTTGTGAGCTGGAGCAGAGTCTTGCTGGAAAGTCCATGGCTTATTGGTGAATATTGAATAGTTGAGAGGCTTCACAATTGGTTCCAAGACGGTCGATTGATATACTTTGGCCAATGTTTTTACTCCTTTCCAAAATCTTCTTTGGTAATGCGAGACATGGATTTTTGCGAAATTTGCATTTCCCGCGACAAGATTTTCTATTTCGCAATGGTTTTCGGTCGATTCGTTTCTTCGCGGCTTTGATCGCTTTCGGAGTTCTCACAGTACGCGGACGGCCGAATCTTTGACGGTCTCGTACTCCACCAGTAGCCTCAAACAATTTCACAGCACGATACACAAAATTGCGAGTGATTCCAAGCGGCCGCAACGTCCTAAAGATATTGCCTTTTTCCATGTTGCATTTTAGTACAACAATACGATTTTCAATGTCGCCCCATTCCATGATTGCAAACAATTAATGTCAAAAACTTTTTTCGTCACAATTAAGCATAAATGTTAACTATCAAATCGCAATCAATACGAAATGGATGCACCCAGTGTTGCATTCGCAATGAGTGCGTTGAGTTGTGTACCAGTATTTATGACTTGACTAGGTATAAAGAAAAGTATCAAATTTCTTCTCCTCGTATTAGCTTTTTTGTTGTAGTAGACACAATTGTAGTCGCACTTTCTTAAGGTACACCGAATTTAAATATCAACCTAAAATATTTAAATTCAGCCCCCAAGTTAATTTTCTTATGAAAAAAGCCTTGAAATTTTTGAACGTGTTTTTTTTTCTATTTGCAATGACATAACGTACGCGCTATCTATTAAAAAAAAATTAAATGTATTATAAAATATTCTAAAAATAAGTAGTCTATGAAACATAAAAACAGTTATGTTTAAACAATTGACCGTTTCGTTTTAAATATAATTGTGCCCTGCTCTGTCGATCTAATCGCACTGCATAGTTTATGACGTGAAATTTTAACAAATATTGCAAGAACAGATTCACGATGTTCAACATTATCAAGTGTATGCACCTACACCAATTGTTTTATGTAGTCCCAAACAAATTTGGAAGCCAATTATGTATTTATGTAAAATTCATTAAGTTTGCCATTTTGTTGGAAACAGACATTAATATTCTCTTTCGATAATAAATCACCAAGTTCATCTTACAAATTAATTTGTAATAAATTCAAATACCTTTCACTATTGAATGTTTTGTTAAAAAATATGGGTCCAGTAAGTTAGTGCCTAAAATGCTACCCAAGACATTAAAACTAAATCTCATTTGATGACATACAATCTCAAGTACATTCGTTCAGCTTTTACACATTTTTATGACAAAGAATGTAACAACATAGCAAATTTTTCATTATTATTAAATGCAACCATGGTTATCACCACAATACTCTGGAAAGAATAATTACTAACACAATATGATTGACATAAATATTTTCGAATTACATTACATTTGATTGTTTTCATGTTTCGCAAACTACTTATTGTTAGAGTTTTATAAAATACATTTTTTTGTAAAACATATTTAGAAAAAAAAAGAGAAAAAAATACGTTCAAAAATTTCAAAGCCTATCTAATGATCAATCAGAAAAATTGAATTTAGAGGTTGAAATTAGAAAATGAAAAGTGCAAGAAGAAATGTAAGTCAATATTTAAATTCTGTATACAAATACCTTAAGAAAGTGGAAATAAAAATTACGTATCTACTACTACAAAAAGTTATTACAAGAAGAAATTTGAAATTTTTTACTGTGTAGTCCCTAAAATATATGGAAATTTGGACATTGAGAAATATTTTATAATTCCACTAGTCTTTAGAATAATTCACCCTAGTTTTAAAATATTTCAATAAAAGTATTAATCATAACGTGATATGTAAGTTTTATTTCATAACAAAAACATATCTAGCTACATGTAAAAGCATTTACGTACATGTACATAGGTATATTGGAAAAGTTTAAATAAGGAATAGTATTTGTTAATAACCGCAATTATTGCTAGTGTGAAATCAAAATTGAATAAAGTACTTGTGCCATCAAACGATTTGATTTATTTCTCTTTTACTTTAATTGACACTAATTATATTTAATACAAACAAAGATATGGAATAGATAACATAGTTAGTATAGGTTTATATCAATATATAACAGACATATAAATCATGAAATACTTACATTAAAATATCAGGCTTTTTTTACTCATACACATATTTCAATGCACAAATATTTAATTTAGCTACTAATTATTAGATTTAACGAGTAATATATAGGTTATAGTGATCACATGTTACTATTTATGAAAAAAACTACTACTAGCGTATTTGTACTTGGCAATCGAATTGACTTTGAAAAATAATGACGTGACATTGTTTACTTTCGTCAGTATGTTAAATTTACACAGAGCCTAGATTTGTAAACGACATCGATTTCTGATCAGCTGATGACTGGTTGAACCAGTGATTCTAAAACATCGTTCGCGTTCACTTTCTTACGTGTGGTCAGTTAACGAGAAAAAGTAAAAATATTTCTCGCACATTTTCTATTAACAAGAATAAATTATTAAATGGTGAAATTATGGAATACAAATATTTAAAAATTATTAGTATATATTTTCCAATCAAAAACAAGTATTAAAATTTCTAACTGAAATAACTCAAGGAAAATGTGTTTACATTTCATAAATTATATTTGTGTAGTAATTAGTTTTACACGTTACACTATAAATACATCATACTAAATATTGACTAATCTAAGAAACTCTCTTATCCCTTTTAGGGAAGCATCGCAGTTTGTAGATGATATACATACATACATATACACTATCACTCATAAGTGTTTGGTCACTCGCATTTAACCCGCAAATTGTAACAAAAATCAAAATTGAAATATTAATATCATTTTATTATTTGCATATATGAAAAATATATACTTTTATATCTAAAATAAGTTGTTGTATGATATATTTATCTAAATTTTAGGCTCGTCTATATGCTTTACTTTATTTTTAATCACTGCAGCACACAGTCAAGGCATTCTTTCGATTAATTTTCGTAATGTCTCAGGTTTTATTTTATCCCACGCCTCTTGATTCTTCCACATATTAACGCAGATGTGGAGGCCGATTTCCTCACCGCTCGGTCAAGTTCTTCCCACAGCAACTCGATCGGATTTAAATCGGGTCTCTGGGGAGGCCACGCCATAACTTTTAAGGTTCTGTCATCCTCCAATTTCTGCAAATATTTCCAGTATAGTTTGGAAGTGTGTTTTGGGTCATTATCTTATTGGAAAATAAAATTCTGATCCGAAATTTTAATTCCAGAGGGGATTGCATTTTCCTCTAACATGCGCTTATACTGTTCTTTTTTTGATATATCTTCGATTTTTATGAGATCGCCCACATTTGATCCAGAAAGGCAACCATATATCTGAACCTCCATCGTCCTTAACAGTAGAGGCTATGCATTCTTCCCGAGCACGCTCACCCACAGGCCTCTTCACGTAAACACGTCTTCGGAAACCGAAAATCTTGAATTTGTATTCATCGCCCTACACTACTTTATTCGTCTTTTATGGTCCAATTTTGGTGATCGCGTGCCCACTTTAAACGTTTCTGCTTGTTTTGCTTGGGTAGAAGCAGCTTCCGCATTGCAATTCGTCCATGAAGACCGGCTTCTTTTAATCGCCGTTTAACTGTGGAAACACTTATGGGTTTTCGACGAACAGAATTCATTTTTGCTGTGATTTCTGAGGCTGTTTTTCGTCTATTTCTCTTGCTTGTTATCACCATTGCAAGATCTTCTGCTGAGGTTGTTGCCCTTGGTCTCCCTTTTCGAATTCTGCTCAACACACTTCCACATTCGCAGTGTTTTTTGATGATATAACCTACTGTGGATTGATGTAATTTAAGTTCTGTGGCAATTTCGCGGTTGCTTTTGCCAGTTTTATGGTATGCGATTATAAACGATCGTGTTTCTACACTCAATTCTTTCCTTTTTGGAATTTCTAACTATGAGCACCTCACAAAAACTAACCGCAGTTTTGCCAAAATGCCCAAGTATAAATACTAGTATAGTTTACAATAACACCCTACCTTAAAATAAAATCATAACAATCGAAAATTTCCTAGAATTGAGAGACCTAATCCCTTAAGTGCAACTCTTCTACCTGGAGTTTTATTAGGGTATTATCATTCACTGTGAATACCAGGGTAATCGCATAATTATTTTTGAATAAGCTTTTATAGATTTTAATGTTTACTATGATACTATTTCTTGCGACGGAAATAAATTTTATAATTACAACTTTTCTATAGAAACTGTAATGAAACAAGGGCGACCAAATACTTATGAGCGGTAGTATATATATATATATATATATATATATATATATATATATATATATACATACATATATATATATATACATACATATATACTTCTGCGTGTGACATAATTCTTTTACTAAAAAATCGTAAACTTGTCATATATGAGCAATATATTTGAGTTTTATATATTCCAATTAGTAATAAATTAAATTTTGTATGTAATGCAAACTAATTGTAACAAATACAATATACGTTTATCGAACACATATTAATCATTGCGCGGAAATTCTTTTCGCATAATTCATTTTAATAATTTCAATCATATACAATTGATAACAAAATTGATTTTTGAAATTTTCTTCGGAAAAGTGAATTCTTTTTTGTGACGATATTTCTATGACTATTGGAAAAGGTACTTATGGAAACGAAAAGAAAAGAATTATTAAGCTTAAATCGACATTAAAAATTAATATTCATTTATTATAATATATTTATATTTAAATTCATAGATATTAGGTTGCTGCATAATTTCGTGGTGGTTTTATTGAACTTAAAATGCAATTTTTTAAAAAAACAAAATATAAGAATATATCCTCCTCGATTATTTACGATTATCTCTCAACCATCTAGCAATTTTTTGTTTCCACGCCTGTAGAATCCTGGTGATTTGGAAGTGAAGTAGTCAAGGCCATTTTAAAACACAACTTTGATATTAAAGCACATTTTTACACAATTGTTTGTAAAGAGCAAAAGAAATAGAAATCCGATGGGCCAAAATCAGAAGAATAAAGCAGATTTGGAGTAACTGTGCAACCAAGTTCTTGAATAGCCGCTTTTATAATGTTATATAGTATGAGAGCGAGCGTCATCATGGTCCAAAATGACTTGATGATAACTTCCCGATCTCTTTATTGAATTATGCTCTCAACCGAACGGAGTTGTTGGCAACAAATTTCTGCAATGATGATTATATTCCTCGAAAGCAATTCATAATAGACGCTGCCCTCTTCATCCCATCTGATACACATCAGCTTACGCAGATGAATATTTTGCTGAAGAAATTGCCTTTTATTATTTTTTGTTTTTGAATTTAGGATGAAAGCACAATTTTTATTCATCAGTCCTAGCGGCTTTTCATGCATTAACTCCTTTATTGAACTCAAACAAAAGCGTGTGTCGGAATTTTTTTTACTTGAAATACTATTTCCTTTTGTCAATAAATAAAACAATCTTTACACAAACTCACAAATTCAAAAACTATTCAACTAAACAATAATACGACATAGGGAAGGGAAATATGTTGAAAAATTAAAAAAGAAAATTAATTCCCAAACTTTTTTTTAATTTATCTCATTTCCTGTCAAATCGTTATCGTAACAGATCAAGTAGTGAGTAGATTTTCAAATTTGACTGATTCAAGACCAAAAGCGAAAATGTTTTCTTTTACATTGATGTCACTATATTGACAAATTATAAGGGCTATTGATTGCCAAGAAATAGATTACATAATGGGATTTTATTATGGAAGAAGAATTAAATGTGACTGCTAAATTGTCTCACGAGTTGGGATATTATATGATTGTCCTAAATTATGTCATGGGTTGGGATATTAATAATATTTCCGCACATTTTCACTCAAAGTACTTATCAGGGTAACTTGGAACCGATGAGAAAATATATGAATAATGAAAAATACTGGAAAAAATAGAAAAATTCCCTATATCTATCTACCTATCTATTCTATATATATGTATATATATATATATATATATATATATATATATATATATATATATATATATTCCTATATATCACAACTAAGTGTCCCTTAATAATTATAATGTAAAAATATGTTTTTAAAACATAATATTTACAAAATTAATTGAAGAGCAATTCGTAAAACTATAACATTACGAGTCCAAGTACTGTTGTAGAATATTTTTGTTGAATAAACACACTCTTTTTCCCCATATTGTAATAGTATTCGACTTCTTCAATATCTCTTTAATTAAAAATATCTGAGAAAATAAATACATTCTCAATTTTTGAGGTAGCTCATAAAAACATGCAATGGTACAGATTCATCTCAATAGTTTTTTAAATAAATCGTTGATTTTTGCTTTTCAAAGTATCCAATACCCAGATATTAAATACAAATTTTTGATTTATAAACAAACGCTGATGATAACTCTTACTAGCTTTCTTCATTAGTTTACTTCGGTATTTTTCCATCATACTTCATATGTTTTAGTCCATTTACACATACGATATATTCATTCGTATATAACAGCGTGTTTTTGTCAAATTTTTCTTTCAAGTCACATGGTTGTTCCAATCCACCCCAAACTACAGTAAGATGGTTATTTCGACTAGCCTTATACTTCAATAATTATTTGAAGCAATTGCTTTAATATCAATGTTAATTTACAAATGTAGTGTTCGGATTATTTTGTAAGGGTGCCCATAATACTAGTTATTTGAGCCCTACAATATTATACGACGTAATTTTTTTGGTGACTGTGGCTAAGTGAATAATCAAAAAGGTACAACCCTTACCACATTAGTATTTGTATTTTGAATATGTATTTCGATAGTCATATTGTCATTATTAGTAGCAATTAAGCACGGTGTCGTACATAGATCCGCAGTAAAGCTTCACAAAGTAAACCGTGAAATACGTTATACAAAGTCCACGTAAACACTGAAGTTTATTTGATCTTCGTGTAGAAACAAAAGAGATATAGAACTTTCAGATTTGCCTTTGCTGCCAACTATTTGAAATATTAAAAAAATTGAAAATTGTTGAAATATTCAGTCTACATCTTCGTAACCACTAAAGGCATAACGACACTAAAAATAGTATTTTGTAGATATATATTGTTTCGTGATTTATTGTGTGCAGTTTTACTGCGAATCCATGTGAATCCATATGTTATTTGTTATAGCAATTGTAATTCATTGTCTTCCTCTAAAAAGTACTTTGTTTTGTATACGTAAGAAGTAACTTAGAATAGGACTCTTTTATATGGTACCTAAGTTACTTGTATCTGCTATGTAAAATATTCAAAGACACTTCTTGAAATATCTTTTATGTAATGAAGTGACTGCTATCCTGATCTATTACATTTGCCACTTAATTTACTTAGAAGTAAAATTGATTTTTATTTCTTCTATTGCTGTCAAATTTTCTTATGCCGACTAATTCAACTCATTTATCTAATACATTCAGTATTGCAATTGCAAAATGAAATACTTAATTACCGCTGATGAGGACAATTTAGTTGTCGAAATAAATATCCAGGATACAAGTATTAATGTAGTAAGGGTTTATCGCTGTTAAATTTTCTTATGCCGACTCATTCAACTCATTTATCTAATACATTCAGTATTGCAATTGCAAAATGAAATACTTAATTACTGCTGATGAGGACAATTTAGTTGTCGAAATGAATATCCAGAATACAAGTATTAATGTAGTACGGGTTTTTTTACCTTTTTGATTAATATTGGACAATGTTTACGTTTTAAAAATATTTCAATAGTAAAGACATCGCTTATGGAGTGAGTTTTAAAATGACCCTAATATAGAAAAATAATAGAACGTGCTACCTAAATACGTAAATTAAATGTTTTTCACAATTGTGTTTTAAGTAATATAAAATATGTTAAGGTCATGCGTTTTATTTCGCGGCCGAGATTATAAATATCAACTACTGGACAATGGCAAATATCTAAAAATTAAAAAGTACTAAAAGGAATAGAATTTATTTGCATGTGTGATGTTAAGTACTAGTAAATTTTACATAAGCGAGTTCTTTTTTGATAAATTCATACTTTTATTGTACAGTTTTAATTAAAATGGAGAATAATAGATTTTTTCACCTTGCCGACAGTATCGGAGATAAATTATGTTTACAATATGTGTTTTATAACAATGACTTAAATAATAGTTACATATCATATAATGTAAAATGCTAGCAATATATTCTACCAAACAATTATCTGACAGAAGTAAACAATGATATGTCTGAGACTAAAGTGAGATATAAAATGTGACGCTAGCCTCTACTAGTCTAACCACATGTTCGTTTCAATGAACGAAAAACATTACTTTCTGCACCACCTGCTTCGTTTGAACAATAATGTTACTAATGTTAGTTAATAATAGATTGCTTGATGTAGTCTTGAGCAACTATAACTACATAGTTTCTGTTTTTCGTGATATAGATCCTATAATAATCTGTTATTCACATTCCTCTAATCAGTATTTTCTATCAAACAATGTGAGACATAATTTTCAGAACGCCTATTTTAATAATCTATACAATATCTTAGATACTTACGGGCGTTTTTTCTCTGCATTTACTGATGTAAATATTGCAATACCTAATTTTTACGATAAGTCATATTTGATAATTGATCGGTGAGAGAGAAGAGTTAGATTCACTAAACACGTATTTTCTCCCAGATACAATGATGAAATCAAGAGATTGATGATTTTTATATGGGAATGAAAGAAAAATCTCAATTCCATCGTTCAGAATTTATAATTTGAATAGTATGACTGCGTTCAATTATAAGAAATGAATTATTGATTACTTTTAAAGCTTTTCTGGAAACTTTTTTGACAATTTATGGCAAACCAGAACACATGATAGATTCTGTAGGAGTACTGTGTTAGTTTTTAATTGTAATTTTTAACTTCGGACTTAAAGAAAGTATAGTATAGACTAAGCGAAAGTACAGGCGAATCTAAGTAAAGGTACAATACCTCATTCGGAAATAACTCTACTACGTCACTGTGTTGAAGAAATTAATGGACGGGTTGTGACAAGTCGCATTGTGGGTAATTTTTCGACAGTCGATCAATGCTAAAAGCATCGAATCCAGTGCCTTTAGCATTGATTGAAAAACTAAGACAGTACTCCCGCAGAATCCATCATCACAAAACATTAACCATCACAGAAGAGGCTTTCTAGAAGTATTCTGGTTTGTCATAAATTTTCAAAAAGTTTTCAAATCATTAGTAATTTCAGTTTCCACATCCACTTCATAGGTAATAAGTGAATTCTTAGCTTGTTTAGAATTATATGTGTCCACTACCCATGAAAGTTATATCGATAATGGAAAAGCCGACGAACTAGCTCGGTCAGCTTTGTTAACCCCTTTTCTTAAAATGCTATGGAAAAATCGGTTAAAAATAGATCTTGGGATAGATAAGAAAAATTACAGATCAAAGACAAGCAAAACAATTCTTTTGGGGACGGTCGCCCAAATTTGCAATTAGCTTCTGAAGAAGAGCAGAGAGTATGTTAGACGATAATGGGTTTAATAACAGGATACTGTAAGCTCAGTAAACATATGGATAATATGAAAATTCATATTATCATTCATCATTAATTATATACGTTTAAAGTTTGTCAAGTAAGAGAAAAAAACCATATGTAGATTTTGCCAAATAGAATAGGAATCCATAGGATCCATATACTATGTCATAGTGTAAACTTGGCAAGAACATATTTTTCTGCAAAATGGAGACGAATATTCTGAAGTAGAAATTTTATATATTGATTATAGAAAAACCTCTCCAGAAGTAACGGTGTCTAGTTAAAGGAATGCGACTAAAGAACATACTTTAACGAGATATGGAAATCGCCATAGGCCTGGAAAACTTACAGTGGAGTCAATTTTGTAACCACTTCTCAGTTGTCATAAATTTAATCGGGAAGTCATGTGTTTGGCAGCTCTGTATTCAAAGTGCATGGCATTTGGCACATTTTGGGTGCCAAATGCCAAAGATTTGGTCATACCAAAAATTACTGTCAGCAAATGGACCGCTGCATTAAATGTACAGGATCTCACTCCACAAAAGAATGCCCAAGAAAAAGTAAAGATGACCAAGTTAAATGTGTAAACTGTGGCGAGGATCATCCAGCTAATTATCGAGGATGTATAGTGCACAAGCAACTACAAAAAAAGCTTTTTCCACAACTAAGGCGCGAGGTTAGCATGCATATGCGTACACCAACCCAAACATATCGAGTCCCTGGGGTTTCCTATGCAGAACAAGTCAGACAAAACAATCAACCTATACAAAACTTGAACACCAATACAATTCCAGAACCACAAGCCCCATCTCCAAATCAACAGGCAAATGATATGGAGGAATTGAAATTCATGACGAAAAACTTAATCATACAAATGGGGACTATGATGAACCTTTTAACCACACTAATTAGCAAAATGAAATAATGCCTCAAATCTTAAAAATAGCTGTTTGGAATGCCAATAGCCTTAGCCAACATGCTCAAGAAATCAAACTATTCCTTGATAATAATCAAATTGATATACTTCTTATATCTGAAACCCACTTCACCAACAAAAGCTACATCAAATTTCCCAACTACTTCATTTACAACACGAATCACCCTAACGGAACTGCACGTGTTGGGACAGCCGTTATAATAAGACCTAACATAGAACACTATGAACTACCTAAATACGAAAAAAATGAATTACAAGCTACTACTATCCAAATCCAAGATCAAGTAGCAAATATGAAGATTTCCGCTGTTTATAGACCTCCAAACTACATAGTAAAAAAAGAACACTATTCACACTTCTTCAAAAGTCTAGGGAACAGATTTATTGCGGCTGGAGATTTTAATGCAAAGCATCAAGATTGGGGCTCCCGCGTCACGAGAACTGATGGGCGTGAATTACTAGCAGCGATACAGGCTAATAATCTAAATTACTTATCTACCGGGGAACCGACCTATTGGCCCACGGATCGTCGGAAAACCCCTGACCTAATCGATTTCTGTATTATAAAAGGCTTAAATATAGGACAGTTTACAATCAAATCATGTCTAGAATTAGCCGCTGACCACTCATCTCTTCTAATAACATTCTGCACAAAAATAGTGCACACTAAAATGCGACCAATTCTCTGCACCAAGAGGACAGACTGGGATTATTTTCGCAGTAGGCTAACTAAGCAAATCAATTTAAAAACACCATTAAAAACCAAATACCACATAGAAGAAGCAACTATAGAATTAACCAGCACAATTCAACAAGCGGCATGGGAAGCCACACCCACCAAGAAAACCCCTAACACCAACAACTGTCCTTTAATATTAAAAGGAAAAATAGCAGAAAAGAGACGCCTAAGAAAACGCTGGCAGACCACTCGATCAGAGGCGGACAAACGAGCACTGAATCGGACCTCGAAACAGCTAACGAAACTTCTATTGCAATATAAAAACCAAGGTATCGAAGATTATCTAGCTAATCTTATAGCTACTGAAATAACTGATTATTCTCTCTGGAAAGCGATTAAAAAAATTAAAAGACCCATAGTGCACAGATCACCTATTATCAAATCTGATGGGCAATGGGCTCGTAGCGGTAAAGAAAAAGCAGAAACCTTTGCTGAACACTTAATTAACGTATTCAAACCCTTCCCCTCCCAATGTCCTGAAAAGGATCCTAAAATAATTAACTTTCTCGAATCTCCTTATCAAATGAGTCTTCCCATGAAGCCTTTCAAGGTTACAGAAGTTAAAGAAATAATTAGTAAAAAAACCAAACCTAAAAAGGCACCAGGTTTCGACCTTATCACTGGAGAGATTCTTCAGCAATTACCCGGAATTGCGATTAAGGCGATTACTCAAATATACAATGCTGTACTTACTAGTAGATACTTTCCAAGCTCTTGGAAAGTCGCTGAAATAACAATGATACAGAAGCCTGGAAAAACACCTACTGATCCTGCATCCTATAGACCGATTAGCCTCCTGCCAACCCTGTCCAAAGTCCTCGAGAAATTAATATTGAGAAGACTCCAGCCAATTCTAGATGAAAAAGAGTTAATTCCGAAGCATCAGTTCGGATTTCGACACCAACACGCAACCATAGAGCAAATCCACCGATTGGTAGATCAAATCCATAGTGACTTTGAGGAGCGTAGATACTGCTCTGCTATGTTCCTAGACGTCTCCCAGGCCTTTGACAAGGTCTGGCATTTGGGACTATTATATAAACTGAAAAAGCTACTGCCGTACCAATTCTTTGAGATACTAAAATTTTACCTGTCCGATCGGTATTTTTTTGTGAACTACCAAGGTGAATGCACAGATCTCCAACTTGTTGCATCTGGGGTTCCCCAAGGCAGTGTGTTGGGTCCCATACTATATTTGCTGTTCACTGCTGACCTGCCAACTACGAAATTTACTACAACCGCCACCTTCGCAGATGACACAGCTCTCCTGGCCTCACATATAAATAATAAATACTATTGCAAATGCAAGAATGGCTCAAAGTATGGAGAATTAAGGTAAATGAGAGCAAATCTCAACATGTCACATTCACCATGAACCGAGACAACTCTCCGACGGTTATCCTCAATGGACAACAATTAAGACACAATGACTCTGCAAAATATCTAGGGCTCCATCTAGACCGGCGATTAACCTGGAAAACCCATATATTTAATAAACGAAAACAGCTTGGACTGAAGTACAGAAAAATTTACTGGATGATCGGAAGGAGGTCGGCATTAACTCTCGAAAACAAATTATTATTATATAAAGTCACACTAAAGCCTATCTGGACGTACGGACTTCCACTGTGGGGAACCGCGTCTATTTCCAACATAGCTATTATCGAGAGATTCCAGAACAAGGTGCTTCGTGCTTTGGTTAGTGCCCCACGGTAT
Organism: Dermolepida albohirtum; assembly: GCA_031893035.1. Taxonomy (NCBI): domain Eukaryota; kingdom Metazoa; phylum Arthropoda; class Insecta; order Coleoptera; family Scarabaeidae; genus Dermolepida; species Dermolepida albohirtum. Next base: position 455,618 of record JAVIWB010004775.1, on the reverse strand, counting down.
GTGCCAAATAAAGTGATTTCAACTGACTTGCGTATACCCACCATAAAGGAAGAAATTGAACGAACTGTCCAAACATATAAAAACCGGCTGTCAGCACACCCTAACCAATTGGTGAATAACTTAATGGACGAACCTGACAAACCAACGCGATTAAAACGGTTTGCGCCCAGTGAGCTTCTTTCGCGCTTTGATACCTAGACTATGTATAAAATAAATCAATCACTAGAAAATAGTGAAATTTTATTGAGTTGCTTATTGTAGCTTAACTCTACATGCCATTTTCAACCGCCATTTGAATATAAACATATGTATGTGTATATATGTATTTCATATAGAATACTTATTGTTCATTATAAATGAACAGATTGTATATAACACATGGATCAATAAGTCCCGAGACTAACCCATAGATGGCGCTCGTAGTAAACCAGTAACCACGTCTTTCTAGAGTACTAACCTTTGCTTGAAACGTGTCAAAATTTTAAGTCGATCGGACCAGAAACAGCTGAGTTATCGAGGTTGGAGTAAAGTCGTTTTGTAGTTTGTTTAAACAATGGAAAAAACCGAGTTGCGTGTTCTGATAAAACATTGTTTTTTAATGGGTAAAAACACCACGCAAGCAAAACAATGGATTGAAAAATGTTACCCGGACTCTTGTCCATCAAAAGCCGTTACACCGGAAAATGTGAGTGAAGTGACAAAAATTATAATGAAAGATCGTAAAGTGAAGCTCCGTGAGATTGCTGAGATGACACAGATATCATATGGAAGTGTATTTACTATCCTTCATGAAAAATTGAGCATGAAAAAGGTTTTTTCCAAGTGGGTGCCGCGATTGCTCTCGATGGAACAAAAACAGCAACGAGTCGATGATTCAGAAAGCTGTTTATCGCTATTTACTCGCAACAAAAAAGATTTCTTGCGTCGTTACGTGACCATGGACGAAACATGGATACATCACTACACTCCAGAGTCGAAGCGGCAGTCATCTGAGTGGCGCACAGCTGGCGAAAGCCGTCCGAAACGTCCGAAAACGCAGCAGTCAGCTGGTAAAGTCCTGGCGTAAGTTTTTTGGGATACACATGGCGTGATTTTCATTGACTACCTCGAAAAAGGTAAATCGATCAACAGTGATTATTATATTGACTTACTGGTGTGTTTGAAGGAGGAAATCGCAAAAAAACGACGGCACATGCAGAGAAAAAAAATCCTTTTTCACCAAGACAATGCACCCTGCCACAAGTCGATGAAAACAATGGCAAAATTGAACGAATTGGGTTTTGATCTGCTTCCCCACCCCCCATATTCGCCAGATTTAGCTCCCAGTGACTACTGGCTCTTTGCTGATCTTAAAAAAATGCTCCAGGGAAAAAGATTTGGCTCAAATGAGGAGGTCATCGCTGAAACTGAAGCTTATTTTGAAGCGAAAGATAAATTTTTTTATAAACATGGTATTGAAAAATTGGAAAAGCGTTGGAACCATTGTATCACCTTAAAAGGTGATTATGTTGATGAATAAAAAAAAATTTTGCAAAAAAATGTTGTTTTCATTGTTAGTCTCGGGACTTATTGATCCATGTGTTATAAAGGGGATTAATAAAAAAAAACTTGAAGAAACCTAATCTAATTCAATCTAGCGAAGCTTTGGATGCTCAAAAACAAGTGGATATAATTTATATTGATATTTCGAGGGCATTTAATACAATTAATTATTTTGTACTTTTAGCCAATTTAATGTCTTTGATTTCTCAAACAATTTACCTCAACTTCTTCACTTATTTAGGTAGTAGATCTAATTAGGTCTACTACAATCATTTTCTATCCAGCCAATACACTCCATCGTCAATCGTCCTTTAGGAATCTACTCCAGGACCTTACTACTTGACATCCATATAAATTATCTCATTATTGGATTATAAAGTGTCTGCATACGCAAACAATCTTGAAATTGTCTCATATGTTAGAATTATGAATCCAATTCTAATTCTCTGATTGGATAAATTTAAAGATTTAGGTATTTTATTTAATTCGTCATTATGATTAAGATTTAGTAGATATATTGTTGTTATTTGTTATAGCAAATAGATCATTGGAATTAATTGTCATCCTCTAATAAGTCAGTTTATTTTGTATACGTAAGATGTAATTTAGAATAGGACTGTTTTATGTGGTACCTAAATTACTTGTATCTGCTACGGAAAATATTCAAAAACGCTTCTTGAAGAATCTTTTATCTAAATGAGATGACTCCTATCCTGATCTATTACATATACCACTTAATTTACTTAGAAGTAAAATTGATTTTTCATCCCTTCTATCGCTATTCAATTTCTTATGTCGACTCATTCAACTCATTTATCTAATACATTTAGTATTGCAATTGCAAAATGAAATATTTTAATAAAAGCACATCTGTTACATATGACGAGCAATGTGATCAAACATAATCCTGATCCTTTCTTTTTTGACTTAGCTTGGGGTAATTATTTTTGTTTTTCATTTTTTTTAACTATAGTATTTTGTTTTTATTTCTTAGTAAAGTAATTTATGTAGTGTAGTAGTTAAATTACAATTATACTGCACATACATATATAATTTGTAAATCGTCGTATAAATAGAAATTTTGTATACGTTAAACCAAAAAGTTTAATAACATTTTATCAATTCAAATTTTTAACATAAAAAAACAGATCGAAAGGAAACAGAAAAGTATGTAAAATTGTAGGAAAAGTACGAAAGTTAATATAGCTCACCAGTAAATAAATTCTGAAAGTTGTTTTTAACCATTGCGTAAATAGCATATTTGGCAAAATAATACTTTTTCTTACGTAAGAAAGAAAAAATGTATTTTCTAGCTGTTATTTTTGACAACTAAATATGAACTCTCATGAATCCTAAAAATGGTAACGAATAAAATATTTCAGGGATCACATTAATAAAAAATGAAAAATGAATTCTAAAAGTAAATAAATAATTATATATTCTAAAAAAAATAAAATGTATAAAATTTCTTTAAAATAAATTATAGATTTAACAAGCAAAAATTACTACATAACATATTAGTATTTGCATATTTGTATATTTTGCAGAAAATGAACAACCCAAGTGGTACGAAAAATTTTAACGAATGCCATGAAGAATTTTAGCAGTGAGACCATACATTTAGTTGACGAATCCATTGTTGCAGCTGTTAGAAATCATCAGTAGAAGCCGCTTATCTACAAATGTAGTTTTTCAAATATTTTGTAAACAAAAGTCTTTAGACACCAAATCTAGTAACTTTAATAGCCAGCTAAGCGATGCTTTTGATTTATGAATTAATGAAAATTATGGCCCGGGACAGCGATCCTGTTAATCCATACGCTTTTAAAATTAATAGCCGTTCAGGAAGTAACAAACTTAAATAAATACTATCCTCAGATCATTTCGCTTTCTAACTAGTTTTTCTATCGCTTGAAAGAAGAGAAATTATATACTATTAATACCTGTAATAACTGTTACATGTATGGTAAGGTATACCTCAATTAGTTATGTGAAAATTTTAAACTTTCATAAGTTTTATTCTTGTAATTTCATATGGATCTTCATCAAATAAAATTCGAAATAATACAGTGTTTAGAAAAAGTATCACATAGAAATTTAACGTTTCCTAATACATATACATTTAGTTTGGCCGCCTATAGTTTCATAGGCAGCTAAACTTTTCGGATTCAATATCGGATAAATATTCATATGTAGATTTGTTACGGTTTATTTTTCATTTAGAACAATTTCGGAGTTTCGTATATTTAATTGTTTGTTAAGAGAACCCCGTCGTATGATATATAGGGGACGCCTATGGTCGATGAAGAAGGTCATGTGGAAACACATATTTGGGATATAATATTCGTTTTAAAAGTTTTAAAAATATCTTTAAATAAATATATTTCGGCGTACGTTTACATCGACCTTGATTTTGTTAATATCAATGAGGCTTTTTGTAATAAGCAGATGTTCTTTTAGCAAACGCAAAAACATTCCCCCTTACGTCTTATTCGCCCTAGTGCGATATAACAAAATCGCTCTATATCGTTGCCATTTTGATAACCATCTTCGCAGTAGGGTAGACCTAGAAATTGTTCTTTGATTAAATGAGTCTCATTCGTGAGCTGAGTCACAATCAATATTAGTATAAAATCATCGTAAGAGCCCGTTTACCATCGACAGGTATGTGTCAGCCAATTAACTAAACCAATATGTACAGTCCCTTATTCGTTAATTGTTGTTATAGGGCTTTTTCTTTCTTTTATGCCGTAAATCCCGGAGTCGGAACGCCAGTAGGGCCCCGGCAGTAGAACACCGATCAGCGGCGTATTTTGGGAGACCGAACTGTGCTCCAGCTTAAGGGAGTGATAAGTAGCCCTTATATATATATTTGTTTTATTTTGGGGTTTTACCGCATATTAATTAAAAAAAAAGAGACTTAAAAGAATTAAACATATTCTGAGAAAAATTGTTGTTTTACACTCTAAGTGTAAAAAAAAAGATGTTTTTCTGTGTCCCGTTTGATTATTATGATTGAGTGAGTTTTTTGTAGGTTAAGTTAATTTGACTAATAAGATTAAGAGAAATTATGTAGGATAAGTCAACATTTATTTGATATTTCTTTTTGTGTATACCAATACCGCCGTATGTAAACTCAATATATATATATATCGGGGTCGCCGAGATCTTAATGTTTTTTTTTTTTTAATTAATAATTCTTTTTTTTTAAAAAAAAGACATTCATACTTATATTTATGTATTTAAATATTTAATAAATTTGTATATAATAATCACACGTACACTGGGTGTGTCAATTTTAATCTACCTTAGAAACGGTGGGGAAATCTAGGCAACTTCACAGGCCAATAGAGCTACGGCCTGTGAAGGACCAAACGAAACATCCGTCATAAATTTCGCTCTTGGCGCCCTTTTTTTTTTACGATCTAAAGGCTAGAACCAGATAACAAAAGACAAATCTGAACTTGCGAACCACGACCTCCGCGATAGCTGGCTGGCATCGTTCGGTTGCTGCCCGGAACAACGTAAGCTTCCCCGAGCGGTCGTACGCGACCCTGCAGCACTTGCTCACTCGTGCAATCAGCACGTAGCAAGAATTTTGGCGCCCAACGTGGGGCCTTTCTTTTTTTTTGTGTTGCAAGAATTTCAACACCCAGTGTTTGGGTTATTTTATTTTTCGTGCGATATATTAATTTTTTTTATTAATTAAAGTTTCGATCATTTTTGACCATCCTCATCTCACATATTTTCACGAATACGACGACCTCACTTGATATTTGTGTTACCATCTTAGAATTAAATATTTTGATAATCCCCTGTTTCGAATTTTAAGTGACCATCTTCAGAGTTCATTTTTTTTTCTTTTGGAATATTTTGACTTTTTAGTTTGGATTGTGCTTTTTGGTATTTATCGCGTTAAGTTTTGTTAGATTTGAGTCAAAATGAATATCAGTGGGTTAAATAAAAATGAACTTTCCTATGAACTTAGGATCAGAGGTGTTACCGAGGATTCGACTTTGTATGTTATGCGTAAGACTTTGCGAGAACTTCTTAAATTAGAAAAGTCATCAAGTTTTGTTGCTCCGGTATATCCTTTTAGTTTTGATGACGATCAACTTGCTATTGCAGGTGGAATTCAGGAGATCAGAGATTTGATTTCTAGGCTTACTCAATCGTCGGCTTTAACTGAATTTAGGAAAATTTCTACCAAAATCGACCATTATGTATCGCGTAGTAATCGTGCAGTTCCCGTTAGTGATGTAGATAAGGCCGCGCGATCTGGTTATCTCGTTCAACTTGTTTCATTGGCATCGCAGATTAAGAAGAGATCCAAGTTACCTGCTCATTCTTCGACCGTTTTAATTGGAACTACAGTAGCCACTAGTGACGATGAGCTTTCAGATTCTTCTATTGAATCCGTGTCTGCGAATACTTCCTTCCAGAATAATCCACTTTCATCTATTCATGTTGTCCCTGTATATAAGTGGAATTTGACTTATTCAGGTAATAACAGAAATACTTCGTTGAGTTCTTTCTTAGAAAGAGTTGAAGAAACACGGATAGCACGAGGTATTAGTCGTGAAATTCTTTTTACATCAGCATTAGATCTTTTTGTTGATAAAGCTCTAATTTGGTATAGGGCCAATCGTAAAAATTTCACATCTTGGGAAGAGTTAGTTCAGGGCTTGCGTGAAGAATTTTTGCCTTTCGATTATGATGAGAAATTGTTAGAGGAAGTTAAGCGAAGAACTCAAGGACAACAGGAGTCCATTGGCATTTACTTATCTGTTATGTCAACTTTATTTTCACGTTTCGTCACGAAAATACCAGATTCGAAACAACTTCAGATTTTAATGAGAAATATTCTTCCTTTTTATCAATTGCAGTTAGGCTTAGTAGAAATAAATTCCGTGTCTGAATTATTGGTAGTATGTAGAAAATTAGAGGCACGACGTATAGCTGTAGAATCGTTCGTTCCTCCACCTACTAAGAGTAAGTCCCTTGAACCTGATTTGGCTTATGTTCAGGTAACTTCTGAGTTGGCTACCGTTAGTGTCGAACCCACTCGGACAAAACCTCGAAAATGTTGGAATTGTGGTCGACCTGGTCATCTTTATTCACAGTGTCGTCAACCAAAAAGGAAACACTGTTATCGTTGTGGTAAGGCTAATGTGACTGTTGCAACTTGCTCACGTTGCCGGGGAAATTATCGTCGGACGCAAAATCGTAAGGCCAAAGAACATCAAGTGCCTGATGCTTTATCAAGATCAGTTCCCGTTATGGATATCATTTCCACTGAAACACCCACTAAGGATCGTTGGTATCGCAGACTTCTTCAATTAGTACAAGAATATCCAATGAAATATCCGCGTTTTAGGCTTCAGAGTAATATGTTGTATAAATTGTTTCGCGCTAAGAAGAATTATAGATTGCACTCTGAGGAAGATCATTGGAAGATGGTAGTGCCAAGAGATAGACGTGCGAAACTTCTGCACGATAATCACAATGCTCCAACTGGCGGACATTTAGGAGTCTTCAAAACCTTTAATCGACTCGCAACTAAGTACTATTGGCCTAAGATGAAGTATGACGTTGCCGCCTATATACGAAAATGTTGGACATGTTCGCGAACTAAATCAGAGCAGAAAACGACTGCAGGAGAAATGGGTGGACACTCTCATATTGCGAAACCACGGGAGGATATTAGTGCTGATTTGATTGGACCGTTGCAGAGATCTAGGACAAGGGATGATTTGCGCCATCGTACCGTATCGTTTTATCCAAATCAAGTTGTGTGGCGTAAGAATTTCGTTGTCTCGGATGCTTCCAAGTATTATACCGCGAAGTTAGTTGATAAATATTTAGGGCCTTATCTTATACATTGGAAGATATCGTCGACGACTTATTCACTCAAGGACAATAATGGGAAGGTTTTGCCAGGTTGTCGGAATGTGAAAGGCTTGAGTAGCAAAGCCTATGGACGTGGCTTACGAATAACTCCATCGGTTAATGCCCGTGAGGTAAAAGTCCTCTAATCGCTCTCTTCCTTGTTGTGACTGCAGAGCCAAAGTAAGTAGAATTTTGATGTGAATTTCGGAACGTTTTGTTCAATATTTAGCACACTTAATTTTGGTCTGCCTTACAACAATAATATATTTTGTATCGCCCTGTATTAGGAATCAAAGCCTATGGACGTGGCTTACGAATAACTCCATCGGTTAATGCCCGTGAGGTAAAAGTCCTCTAATCGCTCTCTTGCTTGTTGCGACTGCAGTGCTGAACAGGTTAAGAAGTATTGTGTTGAAATTTAGGAACGTTATGTTCAATATTATTTAGAATACCTGTTTTTGACCTGCCTTGCAATAATAATATATTTTGTATCGTTTTGTATTAGAGAACTTGAGAAATTGTTCTAACGTTTACCATCATTTCGTTACACATTTGTAAATTCCGATTTTGGAAGTATTCTTGATTATCGTTTGGAATAGTGAGTCTTGCCTTGCTGGTAAGGCGTTAGAATTTCCAGTCGATTTATCCTCGTGTCGTAAGAGGCGACTAAAAGGAATCTGTATCTATCTTTTAACATCGTAGATTGTTATTGTTTGGTGGTTATCGATCATTCTGTAGCCAAACAATTTCGGTCGATTTATAGATTAAACTCAAATTTACCGATTGTGACGTTACTATTGTAGTTTGGTTTTTTTTTGTTGTTTACCTAATTTTGACTCTCGTTAGCGTTTGAGATACTTGTTATGAGTTTTGTGTTGACTCTCGACTATGTCGGATTTATACAGTATCGATTACGATTTAAAGTAAGACATATCGTTATGGATTTATCGAATAAATTTTAATTTCGATTCTATCGTATTGTTTACCGATTATGACTTTTGTTCTTGAATTTAACGTTTCGTTTACCGATTTTGACTTTTGAGTTCGATTAATATCGTTTCGTTTACCGATTTTGACTTTTGATTTGGGAGGTGGTATGTGCTATCAATAAAAGTCGTTAGCGTACCGTGTGAACCTCCAACGGATCGGAATCCTGCCCTTCCCGTATTTGTATCGCGTTTTTTTGTTCAGGATATGACTTTGAGAATTGAATCGTCGTGAAATTTTGTTGTCAACCCTCAGTTGTGTCAGTGTAAGTAGGCTGCTTGCACTTTAAATCCGTTGTATCGAATTTTCAAATATTTTTGTTTAGCCATTGTTTATCCTATTTAGGAATGCTTTTTGTTGTATTCTTGGTGTCATCGGGTGTGATGGGACAAGACGGCAGTACTGTGTGATTGGGAGATTGTGGATGAATGTGGAACAGCTCAATTTCCTATCTTTTACTTCCTCATCCTGTAACCCCTTTTGAATCCTAATAACGTTAGTAATAAACCCATTTTTTTTTGTCCTTTTATTTTTCTTTACTTTTGCTGAGTGCATCATCGCTTCACGATGAGCATCTCTGTTACTCTGACGTGTACATTTTGCTGGGGCATCGCGTGTGTTGCTGGTGGGCGTTGCCTGTGCTTCAGCGCAGCTTTCTTTCTTCTTTCGCCGCCGTACGTAATGATCCCCGTACGGTCTGAGCTTTTTTCGGTGCTATATGCAGCTTTTCCTTCCCCCTACTCTAGGGACCTTGTGGCGCTGATGTATTGTCAAATCCCTCTCTGTGGCACATGTTGCGCTCCGGGGATTTGTTCACGAGCAGTTTTGTTATTTTTATTTTTATTTACGATCCTGTGTACCGACCGAATGTCGAAGGGCCCAGTGGTAGTTTTGGGGTCGAGCTGATTCCAATGTTGAATGTGGAATGTGTCTGGGTGCTGTTGTGTTGTTTGGTCACTCCTGGGGCAGCAATATTATTATTGTGTTGTTTGGTCACTCCTGGGGCAGCAATATTATTATTGTGTTGGTTGGTCACTCCTGGGGCAGCAATATTATTATTGTGTTGGTTGGTCACTCCTGGGGCAGCATTGTTATTGTGGGTTTGTTTCGCTTCGGAAATTTTTCGAGGAAAAATTTCCTTAGGTAAGTTGGGATGGGATTGTTACGGTTTATTTTTCATTTAGAACAATTTCGGAGTTTCGTATATTTAATTGTTTGTTAAGAGAACCCCGTCGTATGATATATAGGGGACGCCTATGGTCGATGAAGAAGGTCATGTGGAAACACATATTTGGGATATAATATTCGTTTTAAAAGTTTTAAAAATATCTTTAAATAAATATATTTCGGCGTACGTTTACATCGACCTTGATTTTGTTAATATCAATGAGGCTTTTTGTAATAAGCAGATGTTCTTTTAGCAAACGCAAAAACATTCCCCCTTACGTCTTATTCGCCCTAGTGCGATATAACAAAATCGCTCTATATCGTTGCCATTTTGATAACCATCTTCGCAGTAGGGTAGACCTAGAAATTGTTCTTTGATTAAATGAGTCTCATTCGTGAGCTGAGTCACAATCAATATTAGTATAAAATCATCGTAAGAGCCCGTTTACCATCGACAGGTATGTGTCAGCCAATTAACTAAACCAATATGTACAGTCCCTTATTCGTTAATTGTTGTTATAGGGCTTTTTCTTTCTTTTATGCCGTAAATCCCGGAGTCGGAACGCCAGTAGGGCCCCGGCAGTAGAACACCGATCAGCGGCGTATTTTGGGAGACCGAACTGTGCTCCAGCTTAAGGGAGTGATAAGTAGCCCTTATATATATATTTGTTTTATTTTGGGGTTTTACCGCATATTAATTAAAAAAAAAGAGACTTAAAAGAATTAAACATATTCTGAGAAAAATTGTTGTTTTACACTCTAAGTGTAAAAAAAAAGATGTTTTTCTGTGTCCCGTTTGATTATTATGATTGAGTGAGTTTTTTGTAGGTTAAGTTAATTTGACTAATAAGATTAAGAGAAATTATGTAGGATAAGTCAACATTTATTTGATATTTCTTTTTGTGTATACCAATACCGCCGTATGTAAACTCAATATATATATATATCGGGGTCGCCGAGATCTTAATGTTTTTTTTTTTTTTAATTAATAATTCTTTTTTTTTAAAAAAAAGACATTCATACTTATATTTATGTATTTAAATATTTAATAAATTTGTATATAATAATCACACGTACACTGGGTGTGTCAATTTTAATCTACCTTAGAAACGGTGGGGAAATCTAGGCAACTTCACAGGCCAATAGAGCTACGGCCTGTGAAGGACCAAACGAAACATCCGTCATAAATTTCGCTCTTGGCGCCCTTTTTTTTTTACGATCTAAAGGCTAGAACCAGATAACAAAAGACAAATCTGAACTTGCGAACCACGACCTCCGCGATAGCTGGCTGGCATCGTTCGGTTGCTGCCCGGAACAACGTAAGCTTCCCCGAGCGGTCGTACGCGACCCTGCAGCACTTGCTCACTCGTGCAATCAGCACGTAGCAGATTGTTTAAATGTAACATCGATCGGATTGAAAAAAATCCCTTGATATATCTTTCCTCTTTCTGGGCGAATGCTGATGAATTTCGTGGTCTATGTTTTCTACAAGTCTCCATAACGTTTGCATGATAAAGAAACGTTTTCGAAATCTACAGAGACTTGAACAACTTAAAGTTGTATTTCAGTTCTTTAGTGTCAGTTCTTAAGTGTGCCGATATTTTCGAATTATCTATTGAATTAAATAAATAATTCACTGCACTCTTACACTGCTAAAACCAGTAGAACTTTTAATCACAATTCTTTCTAATTAGGGGATTACAACATTCATTAAAAGCAACGAATCCTATAACTCAGACTTGTCAATACTTATCAGTCGTCACTTTGGAAGCCTTGAAACAAAGTTGTCGCGAATGCTACATTTTTATAGTTGATGTTTAAGAGAGTTAGATTTGGGTTGGAGGAGAACGCAAATGGATGAATTGATGCAATTGTTAACCAAGAAAAATCTTACTATTCAGATAGAATAATACAGTGTAGAAGTACTAGGTGAAGAAAATAATCAAGAATTTAATGAAAATGATAGGCCATTTTGATGAGAAAATTAGCAGACCAACAACCATGGTGATATTAATAATACATCAATACTTAGAAATTTCGCTAATGAACAGAATTTGGAAATAAAACTCTAGAAAGTTCGTAAGCCAATATTCCCCGAACTGTATGAACTAGCAATGCAATACCTAGCAGTTCCTGAAATTTAAGTTCTCTGTGAAAGGGTCTTTTCTAAAGCTGGGCAACTTACCAATGCTAGGAGAAGCACAAACTATTTTCGACAACTTTAGATACAAAATATTTTTGAGTAGTTTTGAGTAATATGCCATATTTACATGATTTTTTTAATGTCTTTGTAGTGTACATCTAAGAAAAGCCGTTACGACTTTATATAAAAAAATTATTTAATAAATCCATTAAAGTTATTACAGAAAAATTAATTTAATAATGTATTTTTCCAGAATGTTTATTTATTTTATTTATAAAGTGTACCTGTATGTACATAATGTACATTAAATAAAAGACGTAAATATATTTAAATGTGTGTTTTTAAACCGATTCTGTCATAACCACATTATTAGGTAGTAAAGTAATTACTTTTTGTAATAGCAGAAAAAAGAAACATGCAAGTTACGATAACTCAAACGATGAAAGCTGAACGATTACTTTTGATTGGAACAATGAACATGAATTATTTTATTGAGCTTTACTTTGTGTTCAATTCAGTCATTCGAATGAATTAAGTTGACTAGTTCAACAGTCTCGATTATAATAATAATAGTAATAATAACAGTCGATTATTTTTCTTTCGAATTACCTCATCACTAATTAATTCGATCTATACGTGTACTGTACTTCTTACTATTATTGTAGTATTTGAATGTTAATTTTGGAACGTGTACATTAAATAAAAGACGTAAATATATTTAAATGTGTGTTTTTAAACCGATTCTGTCATAACCACATTATTAGGTAGTAAAATAATTACTTTTTGTAATAGCAGAAAAAAGTAAACATGCAAGTTACGATAACTCAAACGATGAAAGCTGAACGATTACTTTCGATTGGAACAATGAACATGAATTATTTTATTGAGCTTTACTTTGTGTTCAATTCAGTCATTCGAATGAATTAAGTTGACTAGTTCAACAGTCTCGATTATAATAATAATAATAATAATAACAGTCGATTATTTTTCTTTCGAATTATCCCATCACTAATTAATTCGACCTATACGTGTACTGTACTTCTTACTATTATTTTAGTATTTGAATGTTAATTTTGGAACGTGTTCGTAATATACGTATATATCCCACTACTTTTTTTTCTATTGGGATTATTTTAAAAAATTCAGAACTTCCCAGTTCGTTAAAATAAGCATTCACAACAGTTTTAACATCGTTGTCTGTTGAAAATTTCTGACCTGCAAGGTTGTTTTTAGGCATGGAAAAAGGTGTTTATCTGACGGTGCTAAATTCGGAGAATAAAGCGGGTGCGACAATAAATTGAGCCTAATTCACTAGTTCGTTTGCCGTAGCAATAATACTCGTGTGGAGCCATGCATCGTGTTGTTGGAAAATTACTTTTTCCTGGCTAAACCAGGACACTTTTCATTGATTTTTTGCTTCAATTTATCTAAAAGACTTGCGTAATATGCACACCCGATGGTTCGGCCTTCTAGAAGAAAATCAATGCGAATATTTTAGCACCCCAAAAAATATAAACCATTACCTTACTTGCAGGTGGAACAGCCATCGCCTTCTTTGAGCCGCCACCTTTTAAATTGTTGTGTTATTTCAGGTGTATAATGATGAATTCGAGTCTCGTCTGTGGTGATAATTCAGCGCATAAAATCTATATCGTTTTTCCGAAGACGCTCCAAATATTCACAAAAAATTTTAATTTGAATCAATTTTTGATCAAGACTGAGCAGTCGCTGTATCCACCTCGCAGACAACTTCTTTATAATGAAGACTTTATTTGAATTGCATGTTGCCCTTCCTTTAGTAATGTTTATAATTCCGTTTATCGTAGACATTTACAAACGATAGTCTTTCAACACCATAGCATTCATATTCAACAATTTCCGTTATAATGGCGGGTTTCTGACGCCTACTACATGATATATCTTTAACGGTTTTACAATACATTTGAACTTACAAATTCAATTATCAGCAGAAGAAAATGAAGGAGCCGAGTTCTTCAAAATATCTTTCATCTCACTATGAATATTCTTTGCTGATATGCCTTTCAAGAAGTGTTTGACTATCCATTTCATCGAAAACTCTGAGACGCCTTTAATTAAACAATCATTACAACGAAAATAACAAACGAAGAGATCTAAAATTTGACAGTTGACATTGGTAAAGGGACAACTTGCCAGCCCTCTACAAAACAGCTTGAACAGCATCATTTACAAGTAATTCCGCGAACTTTTCAGTCAATTTTCGTGTAAAGGAAATTTTATAAAACCTTATATATACGAAAATTGAGATTGTATATTACGTAAAGAAACGAATCAAAAACAATGGTGACCGCAATTACCAATACGAATAATATAATCATTGACTACTAATCTTAGAAGGCGTAACCTTCATATGCAATATAAACATATGTTTTTGTACTTACATATAAAATACACACGATACCGATGAAAAACTAAAACAATTGGTAAACGAAAAAAAAATAAAATATTACTACTAATTATTAAATTCGCCCTAATTTATTTTTAAAAGAAGGCAATTGAAAACTGTAAACGTAATTGTCAGCAATGTAATAAATAACGCAGAAAAGTGAAGTTGTAGGTAATTTAAATATATAATAACGAAAGTTACTCACTTTTTTTCAGATGGCGGGTCCATGTATGCATCACGAAATAATATTTGCCATCACATTCACATATTTGATGATATAACCTGTAATTATATCGATACATGTCATACTTGTCACACTAGTTTAAAGAATTTAACCAAGGATTTACAACGTGCAAATACAATAGCCGTTTCTGTTCATAAAATCATGAAGGAACTACGTTTATTACTATCGCAAAATAGAACTTTAAGGTTTGTACGTGAATGTAAAAATTCATTGTAAACTATTTCATTTTGGATCGTTGTCAAAATGAATGTTCTGTTGAAATACGTGTGCCAAAAAATTGTCAGTCGTTAAAACGTACTATATCCTTCGTTTTCTAGCAAGTTTTAATATCGGTAGATGTATATTAATTTTTTTACTGCTAAAATTACTATAACTAAATTAGAGCGAAACAATCACTGAAGGTTGATATATAACCCCTTTCCACATTAATTTTCGTATTCTGTATACGTATTTCGACAACTAAGTTGTCATAATTAGCAGATAATTAAACAGTGTCGCACCTGGAAAACTACGGCAAAATTCCCGTACGAAAACAAATTCCGCACACGACCTGTACCATTGAAAGCCAAAACGCACACTGTATATTCGTTTCACATAATTTTTAAAAAGATTGTGTTCTAGTCTTAAACAACAGATAAAAGACAAAAGAAAAAAGGAAAGAAAAGAAAAATACCTACATGCGTTTATTGCACTCTCCCTTGTCTGTTGTTCAAGAGACCAAAGAGAGGTGAGTTATGATTGGGGCCCAGGTCAGTGTTCAACACATGGCCTTTATTCTTCAAAATGTACATGCTTTCATACGTATTGAATTCGCGATAATTACACACGTTCTTTATCAAATGCACACAATCCGCATTAAGACTGTGATTACTTTCCAACACAAGTTTTGCTAAGCCGCATTTTTCTGGCCGATTGAATTTTATGTGCCCAATATGTTCTTTATGCCGGGTTTCTATCCATCGTTTTGTTTGGCCGATGTATTGCTTACTGCAATGTAGATATTTAATTCCGTAAATTCCCGATTTTTTATTGTCGACTTTGTCTTTTGCATTTCCTAAAAGGGATTTGATGGAGTTAGTGGACCGAAATGTAATTTGAAAACCGCGCTCTTTGAAAACCCTATTTAAAGTTTTCGTCAAACGGTGAAAAGGTAAACATACAAATTGCTTGTCCCGATTGCTTTGAGGTGACAGACATGTGGTGTCCCTGATTGTTTTTCTTATGTTAGCCTTCATAACTAATTAATTGATTATTTCCGAATCAAAACCATTGTATCTCGCGATATTCTAATAATAAAGTTCATTTCTTTTCCGTATCTTACTTTTATTAGTGGGTAATTAAGCAAGCGATTGATAAGAAAACTGAACGAAGCTAGTTTTTGTTGCATGTTATGATTTGAGTCCGCTGTGATGAATCTATTGACATTGGTTTCTTTTCGGAAAATATCAACTTCTATTTTAAACGACAGACAAGGGAGAGTACAATAAAGCGCATGTAGGTATTTGTCTTTCCTTTTTCTTTTTTTTTGTATTTTATCTTAATTTAAGACTAGAACACAATCTTTTTAAAAATTATGTGAAACAAATATACAATGTGCGTTTTGACTTTCAACGGTACAGATCGTGTGCGGAATTTGTTTTCGTACGGGTATTTTGCTGTAGTTTTCCAGGTGCGCCACCATTTAATTATCTGCTGATGATGACAACTTAGTTGTCGAAATGCGTACGCAGAACACGAAAATTAATGTGAAAAGGGGTTATATATCAACCTTCAGTGATTAAGTTAATCAGCCACAGACTTCATCAAAATTACCTTAAAGCGAAACAAGAAGAAAATCGGTGGTCTATATGTCAATATATTGTATATACTCAGGTATTTATGTTGGACAAACAGGAAGATTTTTGACAAAGATATATTGAAACATAGTAACCCATACTGAAATGAAAAACGGATTCTTTTCGCTAATCATTTAAATAATAATCATCATATGTCAAATTATGAATCTAAAATAATTCATAAAGAAAGCAAAGGACATAAACCAAATTTATTAGAATTTTTAGAAATTAATAAACTTAGAAAATCAAATAACTTAATAAACAAACCACCCTTACTAATTCGTTTGTGTAATCGAAAAATTTAACGAAGAACGTATTTTCTTTTACTATTTTAATTTATTAACATTTATATTATAAGCTTATTAAATGGTTTATAAAATATGACATTTAAAGTTTTAGAATATACGTGTGATTAAAAGAATGATTAAATATGATAATTCACATGAAAGATAAATATTTAATAGAAATACCATGAGTGGAATGAATATTTGTGGTAATTCAGATAATTTATTACTAGACGAAATAGATCGGTAAGCGTAAATTGAGGCCCAGTGTTAAAATTTAACGTAAATTGAGTCCCGGTGTATTAAATATGGGTGCGTAAATTGAGTGTCAGGGTTACAAATAAGTAGCGTAAATGGAGTCCCATCATAGAGTTGACAGAAAAATAAAATCATACAAATAAAACATTCCTTTGCACTGAATAATTTATTTATAAACAAATTACAAAATTATGTACAATACCTCTCTGTACATACCTATGTATAAAAAACTAGTGGGTTACTTAAAACTAACAGGAAGAAATTTAAAAGATACGTTTTTAACAAATTGGGAAAGAATAATTTGCTTATTACATACAGCATTCATTGCCTTTCTCAAGTAGGTCTCTTTTGCAATGATTATTTTAGATTTCTTAGTCGGCTTACTTCTAAGTTGAATACATGTTTCTGCTTGTATGCCTTTTAACACTTCAATAAATGTATAAATATTAGGGTGTGAGCTGTTAAATTATCGCTTAAGTTTAGCATGAAAGGATTCGCAGGTACTTGTTGTTCTGTTTGTAGAACACGAAAATTCAGCCCACTCCCGCGGAGGAAATAGTGACTCTTCTGATATAAATGTTTCCAATACATAATGGCAAAATTTAGTTAGTTACTGGTCATTGGGAAGTACAGCCATTATATAGTTAGTGAAGACTGTTGATACATTTTCAGGTTTTAAAAATGGAAGTCCGGAAAAGAATTTAAGAAAACTCGCCTTTTCTGATTTTGACCTATACTGACTGAATTTTGCGATGCCAACTTTGACCTAGATGAAAACGACATCCTTTAATTGTTGTTTTCGGTAACATAGATTGCACGGCTATATGTATCTCTTTTTCAAAGTCAATAAAAATACTTATTGGGGAAAATGTTAGTCCTACATTTAAACAGTAGTTTATAAGGTTAGTAAAACAACTTATATAAGTTTCCACAGTTTTACCGGGTAGCAGAAAAAATGCAAGGGGTACATACGAATCATTGTTCAAGGCATGAAATGTAAATAATTGATAAAAATACTTAGGACAGCTTTTAAACGTACCATCTACATAAACATTGCACGCACGACATAATGTTTCTAGGTTCTTCTTTGTCGAAAACCCAACTACTTTGGAATTGGAATCATTGACGATTAAGAAATCTTCGTTTGCGTTAGTCTTGATTTCCATACTTTCTAGCGAGAAAGCAGAACATAAAAATATCTAAAGTGCACCACCAAGTCTTATACTACCCTTACTCCTCATTTTCCTTTTCCCGGAAAAACATAGTTACCATATAATTAGAAACGATTAGTGAGTTGGGATTAGTGCAGGTACTTGGGACTCAATTTACCTAAAGCTTCAACGAAAAACGGGACTCGATTTACGTACATTCTAAAGTAATTAGGAAGATATCGGACTCAATTTACATCGACCCAAATAGATGTTGCTTCGAAATACTAGGAGTTCTTAAAATGAATGGTATTTCCTCATACATAATGTATTTACTAATTAATATTATGAAAAAAAATATTCATTCTACGAATTGTAATTTGCAAGATTATTTCAAGTATACTAGATCTCCAATGTTTTTCAAATTCAAGTGAATTTCTCTATGATAGTGCAGTCATTCAAACTGCAATGTCTAGCTAGGTTTGGCACTGCGGACAGTTTCATGTAATCTGTTCACCATGAAAAGTAAATGTCCTTATATGCAGAGAACAACTGTTCAACAACTAATGATGAAATACTTACATACATAATGAAAGTAATCTTTGTTAATACTTAACGTATCTGTAGTCTATTACCAAAAATTTGTTTTAATCTGATAGAATCTGAACCTTTCGTTAACACATTATCTATTTTAGCAATAACACTAACATTATATTAGCGTTATTATTTTAAGATTATTTTAATTATGCAAGTATTTCATCATGCCTAAGCGTTAAAGGTTATAGCAATCGTTATTAGTGATCATGCAGTGGCATTAAATGTACTAAGAAAACAGACAAATATAAACATAACTTATGGCTATTGATGACTAATAAGCAAAAACAATTTAATTAAGTATACAGTGTGTTTGGCTATAGAAGCATGTAGTGATATAGTGGATAATGTTACGTGTACAAACAACATTGCACTTTAGATTTCTTCATTGGAAGGCGATTTCTTGAATAATAAGAAAATTCGAAGATTTAGTTCTTGTCACCTATTCATTTTCACTGTATTGAATGTACATGTTTTGCTGAATTTCAATTCGGCAAATCATTTTAGTAAATGCTTGTATTCTGTTTCAATACAATTAAAAATGTGTAGTTAGAACAGTAAAGCATGTTTTAGCTTATTTATGATCAGATTCGCCTCTATGTATTTGCATTAAGTATTTTTACGTACTGATTTTGAGTGAATAACTATTTTTATTGGTTTAATAGTATGCATAACGGGATATGGATTGAATTCTTGACTCGGTTGGAATGGAATTTTAGTATAATTATCGAACTATTTTTTTATAGATTGTTCAAACGGCAAAAAGTATTTAAATCTCAACAAATATGTTCCCTTCTAGGATATCATCATAGCGATAATTTAGTTGTCGAAATACATATACAGAATACGAACATTCATGTGGCAAGGGATTTTATTTACCTTCTTTAATTAAATCATTTTCCCTTGTTAGTTATAAATAGCCGTAAGTTATGTTTATATTTGTTTGTTTCCCTTTCACATTTAATTCTATTGCTTGATTACTATTAACGATTGCTATAATCTCGACAAAAATTATGAAAAATATTGCATATATTAAAAAATAGATAATAGAACATAAATTAGGAATTATTTTCTTAAAAGATTTATATTTTGGTTTAGATATGGCTTTAAATTTTTATTTTGAAATAGAAGTGTTCCATTTTTGTAAATACACCTTAGACGTACAGATCGTCCAATATAATTTGCTTTTAGGGGTAGAACATAAACTTATTTGCTAACTGTACATATTTGTTGTCTCTGCATTGTTAAACCTATAAGCGCGTTAAGTTTATTGACTATGTATAACTATTAATTGACAGCAATAATAATAATATGCTCGCACCGGAAAGTGAAACCACGAAAAACCTTTCTGGACAGCAGATCGTTGGAGTTGACTTCGAGACCCCCAGCGCGATATGCTATTAATTTATGACTGAGCTACCAACCGGCTATTATATTGTAATAATTAAAAGAATTACAAGAAAAATTAAGTTATGTAGAAGATTGATTGCTTTTAAATATATTTATTGTTAGTAAATCTTATGGATATGTCTTCTCGATCTTCGGCTGCTCTGTTGATTCATAAAATTTATGATTAGTGTTATTAAAATCTTTTAGACTACCTTCATATTTCTGATTAAATTTAGTTATTTTTGTTTTGACAATAATATTTTGAGGACTGCTGATGTGGTAACAAGATCGTGTAATAATTTAAATGAGTAGCCGCTTGTCTCAGTTTTTGTTATTATGTACAGATTTTTAAACTCGTATTTGGTTTGCAGGCTGCGTAATCGTAGTCTGGATTCATCATCTCGATTTCAAACCTAGAATAGCTTTTTTGCAACGTTGTTTTACAAGCCGTTTTTTTCCACTTTTGTAATAGATTTTCTCAGCATCATTGTTTCTTCTCACGTTGAAACTGAAAAAAAAATATTGACATGTTGCAATAATTTTGCATTAAAATATTTAGATATAATGCTTTGTCATTAACATAAGCTTTCAGATAACAGAAGATAGCAAAAAAGTGTAGAGAATGGATTGACGATAAATAGTATCACCCATTATCATGTTTAGTTCTCATGGATTTAGCAATGAATTGAAACTTTATCGAGAAGTTAAACAAAAGAAATCGTCGTTTTTAATTTTCGCATTATTACTCAATTGAATTTTTAACTTTTTAGAAAGGAACGAATAATTAATTTGATATGAGTTAAAATTTCCTTCACTAGGTGACAAACATCAGTATAAGAGAGACCTACTATGGGAATTATTGGGGGGTCAATACAATAAATTACCAAAAAGTATTAAGAAACTATCCACACACGAACTGCTTTTGAGGCTTAAGAAAGTACTTCTGCAACATGTATTTTATGCTGTGAACTTTTATATTATATTATTTTATACTGTGCTTTTATATCTTTCTTTCTGTATTGTTTACCATATCTTTATTATATTATTTTGACTTTGTAATATTTACAATAATAAGTTATCCATCTACTATATTTATCTAATCTATCTAGCAAAGAGAATATTCACACATATTGATCTAAGAAGTAAAAGAGAAAATACAGAGCTAGAGTGGAAAATAATAAATAAATGTTACACAGTATGAATATTCAGGAATTACAATACTGTAGAACAAAAATTTTACAAAAACAATATATAAGAATATATTTTATACTATAATAGAGCCAGTTATGACACATGAGTTGGAAAATTATAGATATAATTTTAGATAAAACTATAGTATGAATAAGAAGCTGCTCTTAGCTGAAATGACTTAGTGGAGAAGATGTTATGAACTTTTACGACACTATATGATCATGTCAGAAATGAAGATAACAAAAACCGATAGATTGGAAGTCCAAAGTACTATTATAGACAGAATAAATGGGAAGCAGCGGAAACGGTAAAGGAATGGATAAATAACATAACATAAAAAGTGAAATGGGAAAGAGATAACGTTTTAGGTGCGAGAAACAGCAATAAGCTACAACTCATTAAAAAAAAGGAAAAAAATTATGAAAATGCACACTTTGCCTTCCATTTTGAACATTTTGTAAAATATCATATAACTCAATCAAATCGCTCAATTTTTTTCCAAAATAAAGTTGAAACTGTCAACTTTTATTATGTCATCTTACAGCATAGCATAAAAATAAATGGCAACACTTCCAAAAATGAACTAGCCCCATTTATTGTAAAAAAAGCGGCATAAGTTTCCCGACAACGTAATATTGGCTAAATAACCACCACACTTTTTTAGAGGACGTTCAGTTTTCAATTATGCGTTGGTCCGTATTTCGTTAATAACTCAATACATTTAGACGAGAAATTTAAAATTTCGAAGAAAGAAGTCTGGCCTGAAATACTGAACAAGTGTTATTAAATCATACCTAGTGATCAATTGATTGACTTTCTCTTCGTTAATTATTAATTATAAGCCAGATTACTAGATTCATTGTTTGATTTGCAGTGTGGCACGTAGTTTCACTTTTTTAAATTATCGAAAAATGCCTGAACCTTTAAGCGAAAATTTGGGAATGTTACAATAAAATTTATTCAAGGCTTTGTCCTGAAAAATATTAGTTAAAGTAAACGCTAATATTTAGCTTGAAATTGTCAAATTTTTTAATAATTACGAAATATACAAATTGTGTATACCCGATATTTCGCATAGCTTTTTAGCCTCTTTTGTTTGTCAATTATGTATTATACTACGCTATACTTTATTATTCATACATATACCAATTTTCTGAACTGAATCAACTGTAAATGAAGCCTTCAGATATTTAATAAATTTTATATATTATATCAAATTACATCAATGATGAAATAAATAGAATTATAAATTATAGGGTAAATACATCATGAGCGGCATTAAGATTCGGACAAATGTATGATAACAATGAGAAACAACTTATAGAACGATGGTTGGAGAGAACGATATCAAGGAGTAAAGAGCAAGTAGGAAGACCAATCTAGAAAATATACTTTGACCACTGAAATTAAAAATTGGTGGATAGAATGAAGTAACTGATAAAAACAGAAAACAAGTTATAAAAAACAAAAAAGTCGAAAAGAAAAGCAAGATTATCAAAATAGCTTTAAATCAAACAGCGAAACGAATTGACGAAGAGATCAGAACAGTTGCTGATATTCAAGTGACACAATGTTCATTAAAATATTCATCAATTTTATAACGATGAGGCCGAGAATACCACAAATGACCAGAAGCTATACGAAGAATCTTTTATATTACTAGATAATATAAAATAGTCTATAAAGTTCCATCTACTTCTCGTTGAAGATGTTGTATTTTTACCACTATAAACAAAAGTTGCATCGTTTGCACACAATATTGAATATATATATATATATATATATATATATATATATATATATATTATATAGTTTCAATATTGTGTGCAAACAATGCAACTTTTGTTTATAGTGGTAAATATATATATATATATATATATATATATATATATATATATATATATATATATATATATATATATATATATTATATAGTTTCAATATTGTGTGCAAACGATGCAACTTTTGTTTATAGTGGTAAAAATACAACATCTTCAACGAGAAGTAGATGGAACTTTAAATGAAATCTCAAAGTGTCTCTTTTCCAATCGTGTTTCTTAGTGAGGACAAAACAATTCATTCATCTTTTACATGCACACGGAATAAAATTCCACATAACATTCGATCTGCAAAATTGTGGGGCATGTATTTACATAGATACAGGAGTAACTTGGAGAGTTCATGTTGACATCTTCCTTAGTAAATTATCATCTACATTGTTCGAAGAATACGAAATATTGTAAATAAAGAAGCTTCTGAAACAGCCCACCATGCATTCATTCTAGAATGAGTTATGGAATTCAATTATGTTGTGATTCAGCACATGCTCATTGCAGAAGAAAACCGAAAACTGTCCAAATAATAGAAGAGGTAGACCAGTTTATACAGTGTAAAAAATTATTGATAAAAAAACAGGACATTGTCCCTTCCATCTACATAAGCCCTTTTCCATAAATAACTCCTTACAGTGAATGTATATATATATATGTATAAGCAACTACTACGAGCCAAATTAGAATTGCCAACATTAAAAGGTAGAGGAACAGTAATAACGGTACAATTGAGATCACACAACAAGGTTCAAATTTCAGTTCGCAGGATTCTTACTGTCTTTGTTCAGCATAAACACCTGCAATTACGGAATACACTACCCTCAGAGTTGATTGAGAAGCATCTTCTGAAATTTAAAAGACATCTAATGATATTTATTTCGCAAAATTGTTTTTATTTTGTTGATGAATTCACAAAATTTATGAAAACGTATTGTGTACAAAATGTACAAATACTCTAAATAATGTTTTATAGGTTTTTAGAATATATACAGTTACACTTACATGTATATGCATAAGTGCAGTATACACACACATAACACAGTTATCGACATTGCTATATCATTTAGTGTATGAGTTGGTAAAATAATGTACACTATATATACATACATATATAATTTCACACAAACACGAATTAAACTATAGAAAATGTATTTAAAAATAAATAATATAATAAAATACACTTCATTGAATCTGTCATGTAAAAAATACAATAAATTATAAACTTACATTTTACAATACATTTTAATTATCATTGAAAATATAAAATAAAACTAACAAATAAATCACAGTTGTTAGGTATCGGTAATGAAAAATTGTAAACCAAAATTTAAAACACCTAATACTATGATTGAAATGTGTATAATGAAAGAGATGGGCGTTAACGCTTTCTCGCTACGCAAGGAAGCTATTTTGAGAAGACTCGGCAAAGTGAAAATGTATACCATACCACTCAATGCTCCAGTATACCTAGAAGAAAAATAATTTTTAGAATAAGAAGTTAGGACTATAAAAAATTGTTTTTATGGTAATTATAACAACATATCGAATTATAGAAAATCAATAAGAATATTTTTTAAAAAGTGAAAAATTTTAAAGTAATTAATTAAAGTTAATTATAATTAAACTTAGAATCAGATATCATTAATATAATATCGTTTTTCATTTCAATATGATCTAATGTAAAATATTTGCTCGGAGTACAATCATAAATAAATAATTAACTAGAGAAAGAACTAAACAAATGCTTATAGTAAAATATAGAGGGTGTTTCAAATTGCGCGGTTTTTTTTTAAGAATAAATAAAATATAGATAGCGCACTGAATTTGTCTGGGTATGTGGGCATTTAAAAAGTGTGATGTATACAACGCGTTCAAATTGTTGAATTATTTTATAAAAATCAGCGTTCTGTGAAAAGTTTTTAGACAATTACGTGAATTTTATGATTTACATAATCGTCCATCTGAGAGAACTATTGGTCGAATTATTAATAAATTTCAAGAGACCGGTTCCGTGCAAGATCAAAAAAGTGAAAAATACAGTCGTAGTGGTGGTTCACAAGAAAATATTGGTTTGGTTCGTGAAAGTGTTGCTAAAGATCCTGAAATGTCCATTAGACGACGTTCACAACAACTTGGACTTAGTGGATCAACAGCATGGCGCATTTTACACAAGGATTTAGCTCTGAAGGCATATAAGGTTCAAATAACACAGGAACTGAAGCCATTAGATCACTTAAAATGTTGTTCAAATGAACAACGTTTCAACGTCAATTTCATCAATGAACAACCAGCTGATTTTTCTTAAAAAATAATGTTTTCCGATGAGGCACATTTTGAACTTGGTGGCTATGTTAATAAACAAAATTGCCGTATTTGGGGCGAGGAAAATCCACGACGAATTATTCATGAGAAACCTATGCATCCTAAACGGGTTACTGTTTTGTGTGCATTATGGTCAGGTGGTGTAATTAATGGACCTTACTTCTTTGAAAATGCTGCTGGTGAAGCTGTAATCAGGTGGTGTAATTAATGGACCTTACTTCTTTGAAAATGCTGCTGGTGAAGCTGTAACTGTCAATGGTGATCGATATCGTCGGATGCCTGAATTAATAAATATTGATCTGGAGGATATGTGGTTTCAAAAGGATGGCGCTACACCTCACTTTGCACACGAATCAATTGATTTATTGAGAGAAAAATTTTCTGGACATGTAATCTTAAGAAACGGTGATGTTAATCGGCCACCAATATCATGTGATTTGACACCATTAGACTATTTTCTTTAGAGTTATGTGAAAAGTCAGGTTTATAAGAACAATCCACAATCAATTCCTGCTTTGAAAGATGAAATTATTCATGTCATTGGTGAGATAGAGCCTCAATTATGTCAAAATGTCATTGAAAATTTGAACAAAAGAGTGGACGTTTATGGAGCCGCAAGAGGCGGCTATTTGGCAGATATTATTTTTCGCATATAAATGTCATAACTGATACTTCAATTACCAATAAAAGGTTTTTGAAAGTGAATGCAAATTACGTGTTTTATTTATTCTTTAAAAAAAAACGCGAAATTTGAAACACCCTTTATTTTGTATTTAGACGAAAAATATTGTAAGAGAGGTGTGTTAGGAAATAGTGTCGAATATATGTAAATACATGTGTATGTATAACTACATTTAAGATCGTCGGACACCGTAAAAGGGATCATGAAAACGATATTTAAGTCAGTGAATCATGGCAATTAGTAGATATAATTCAGGAATCATGTGGTTGCACTTAAAGCTGAGGATAATTTTAAGCGAGGAATTTATTTGACGATATGTTTGCGTCCTATAGCCCCTGTTAACATCGTGATCTCTAATCTTAAAGAAGGTAAATTTGTGTTTCATTCTTTATAATGATTGACTTTAGTATTTTTTGTGGTTTAGCATTTATTATAAAACTTTTATCATAGAACTACTCTACTAAACCTGATTTATACGTAAATATGAATCATTAAAATAAATCCCTTGTCTACTATTCAATGCTTTTGTAACTTTTCTTATATGTATATTGCCATAGTCATTAAAGTTTCTTTTAGTTTAGGAATTCGTACAAATCAATTTAAATGAATTCATTTTGGTGGCACCTCATATACCATATAATAATATTTGAAGTAAAGTTATCTGATACTTATATATCGCAACTAGACAACGTAAATTTTCAAAAACACGTTATCAATATTTTGTTCAGGTTATAAATACATTCTTTAGGACTGCATCAAGCGAATTTGCATAATTTTGTAATTGCCACTTTATCTCCAATGTTTTTACATACAAAGGAAATAAATTTTTTTAATTTACACAATCTTTTAAAGCCATTTCCACTGCATTCTGTACACCGGCCGATTTTGCAAAACCCGTAATCAAATTAACTCTTCCAAGTTTTTTTATGAAAGTTGTGTTTATTCGCCATTTCGTGGCCTAAGAAAATTGTTTGGAAAACTTTCTTCCTTTAAGCCTGTTCTTCACATGTGGAATACGAAATCGTGACTATATTTATTTATCAACTCAACAACAACAGATGTCTAGTTTCGAACAAAGACGAATGTTTTTGAGTGATTCAAGAACTCTGGGCAAGCGCTCCTCGGTACACCACTTTACAGTGACTTTTTCCCTCACTTCCAACACCACGCGCTCCACAACACCTAGCTAAAAAAGACGGCCACCATTTTCTTCATAACGGAACAACAATTTCCGTACAGACACTAGCACACCATCTTCGAAGAGTCAGATTTCGTTCGATGCTTCAGGGGGCACGTCATACTGATAAAGTCAGATGCCGCTACCTGTCAAGATGGTGTTCATAACGAGGTATTACATTTTTAAACTTCTCAAATATCTTGCGGCATCATGAAACATGTTGTGTTACCAGCTCGTTGTTTATAGCATGAACCGAAAGGGAAGAAATTTTCCTCACTCAAGAATGTATAAAAGTTTAAGTATAAAATTTTACACTTAAACATTCTTCTACCTTGCGGTAATTTACAAGTCTATCGGACTCAAGCATTTTGTAGACATCGTCAATGCTCTTATCGGTAACCGATAAGGTGGGCCGTCTTGTCCAACATCTTTTAAGCGAAACTTCTGTTCAAATGGAAAACGTTGAGTATCGAGAAGTAATTAAATACTTTGTTTTGCAAGCTTTCAGCCACATGGCCATTGCGTTTGTTAACAGTCGACCAAAAACATGAAACTCAAAATTTTGAAGCAGCGTTTGGAGTTTTTAATGTAACCCGTGTGAATGTTCGTGCCTCTACTATCTGTTGATGAGAAATTAATAAATCATAATACATTTCAAGAGAGACAAAACAAGAATCTACATACATAGTGTGTTGAAATTAGTTTAAATATTTTAAGAGGACAAAAATACGTGCAAATTATCTGTCGTAGTAATGAGAGGACCATCGCAGAACTGTATTCTGCAGCAATATTAAACAAGTTGGATACTCAAATTAAAAGAAAACAACCAATATTGGGCAAGGAGAAAAATTATATTTTATCAGAACGATGCATTCATAACAATAAATTAAAACCATATGTAAAAATATTAGTACTATGTCTTTCCCAAAAGGTCTGCCTTAAGTGATGAAGTATTAACGGAAATTGATGCTTATTTTGAGAAATTTTACTGTATTTTGAGTGAAAAGAAGCTTGAGCACCGATTAAGTAAGGTATAGAAGTGAAATGGTATCACAAAAAAGTATTTTTAAAGGAGACTATTTTTCTGCACGGGTTGAGAACAATTTTTATTAAGGGAATAAGGGCAGATGAACGTGACGAAGGAGGGTAATTCTAGTAAGACTCGTAAGAATGTTTGTCATTTGAATAAAACGTGTACTGTTTTGAAATATTGAAAATATTCCGATCAATGATTAAGTTATTATTTTTAAAGGATAAAACGAACGATGAAACTAATTCTAAGCTACCACCTGTTTACAGGACCAACCTCCATCGATTGCAACTCTAAAACGATGAACATCCCAGTCTAAACGTATCCGAACCAGCATGATTGATGAACAATGCAGTGGATGTCTAAGAGACGTGTATATTCCAAAAATTATTAAAAAAGCAAATAATATGGTGCTAGATAATGATCAAAAATAAAAAAAGTAACGGTGAGTTTGCACATGTAAATCACAAACGCATTTCAACCCTCAATCTAACGAAGTTAAGACATGATTCCGAAACACTTTTGGCGCTCAATAACAACGGTTGATGAAATCTGAATACCTAATGCTTATAGGAAAGCAAGATCGTACAATCAGCCGAAAAGTTTATAACTTCTGTCTGTTCAGACTAGTGGAATTCTTCTTATCGATCATCTTCAAAAATATAAAACAATGACGGCGGAGTACAATCCATTTCTTTTAGATAAAGTGCATATTTCCCAATTTGAAAATATTCCTGAGCGGCAAGAAATATCGATCGAATGAGAGGATAATCACTGAAACTAAGGCATATTTCGAGCAGTTTAATAAAATTTATACTTCTCTGAAGGAACGAAGAAATTAGTATCGGAATACTAAAGGTAATGCATTACAAGAGAATACAATGAAAAATAAAATATTTTTTTGCCAAAAAGTTTGTGTTTTCTTGTGCAGTCTCGCTAGTTACTTATCCAGCCTCATAGTGTATTTTCCAAGTTTAATTCACAATTAACCATTTTAGAATACTTGATGTATTTCAGTATTTAAAACATATGTAGCTAATATTTAGAATGATAGAGAAGTACGTAACTGAATAAAATTAATTGAAACATTACTAGTAAGTTTATAATCGAATATATCAGTGTAATTGTAAACAATTATATATATATATATATATATATATATATATATATATATACATGTAAATCGTATATTTAAAAAGAATTAAATTAAACACAAAAACTCACTTGTGTGATTTTCACAAAATATCTTTATTGAACAAGGTAACAATTGCTTCATCAGCACTATGACTTCAAATCTACTTGGTCATTTAATAAATTATTACATTTTTATGTTTGTTTAACTTTAATCCTTTATTTCCTGAATGTAAAATGGTGAACTCGGAATTAAAAGGATGATTACAGTATTTAAATGTACTGCATAGTTGGAGTAATTTTTGTTATGATTAAAACTTCTTTTGTGTCGAATGAAATGATTTTGTATTTAAATAAAATTCACCTTTCTATTTTCTATGTCATTATGCTAATATCTTTATAGATAGGCTTTTTCGTTAATAATTCAAATTAATATTTGTTTCATTATTCTTGTTACATACGGAAATTGTATAGGCAACCCATCCATCGAATCGTTTTTTTGTGCCAATAAGTAAAATATAACGTATAGGTTTAGATTGATTCATATTCTTTTTATATAGAAATAGTGAAAAACGTTGTGTCACATTTATGAGAAAGAGAAATTCGTAATATGTATGAGTTAGTTAGTATGGAACCTTTTAAGATGTAATGTAGTAAGTTTAGTCCAACTCTGAGAAAACTTGTAGGAATATCAAACCATCGACATTTTCTTAATATTAAACAATTAGATAAGATACGTTATAAACAATATCAAGATCGATTAAATCTGCAGTTATTAAGAAAC
Source organism: Dermolepida albohirtum (assembly GCA_031893035.1). NCBI lineage: Eukaryota > Metazoa > Arthropoda > Insecta > Coleoptera > Scarabaeidae > Dermolepida > Dermolepida albohirtum. The sequence continues at coordinate 425,564 of JAVIWB010004775.1, read as the reverse complement.
GATCCCTTTTCTAGAATGATTAATATCAGGCGACAAAAAATGGATACTGGGCAACAGTTGTAGCAGTACCTACACTCCATGGAAATTAGTAAATTATTATTTTTATTATAGCAACCCTTGATGATAAACCAAATCATATATATATATATATATAAAATTGAGAAGATTAGATCTTCATCTCTCTCAGTGTACGTTTTTGGCTTTCAGCGGTACGGATTGCGTGCGAAATTTGTTTTCGTACGGGTATTTTTACCGTAGTTTTCCAGGTGCCTGTTTAACTATCTGCTGATGATGACGACTTAGTTGTCGAAATACGTATACAGAATACGAAAATTAATGTGGCAAGAGATTATATATCAATCTTCAGTGATTAAGTTAATCAACCACAGGCTCCATCAAAATTACCTTCTCTTTGAAATGTTAAAGCATTTCTGTCTGCCATTGCAGTTAAGACGGGGTCTATATTAATTGTAATCTGACTTATGCGTTAAATCAGCTTATTCGAGAAGCCAGTCAAATACAAACAAATAAGTTTTGTTGGCGAGAACATGACTGCAACGGCCGATTCGTCTTGTATTAAGACTCGTCAGGTAGCCTCAGTTCTCGTTCAACAGATATTTTAATCGCTTCCATGTAGGTTGACGTATGTGTATATAACAAGTAAATAATTAAGAAGCTTGGATTGCAGTTTACGTTTCAAACAGAGATGGAGATCCAATCTTGTTAATTATTCACTTATTACATACGTCGTCCTGTATGGATTCGATTACAATATCTGTTGAACGAGAACTGAGGCTACCTAACGAATCTTAATACAAAATAAAACGGTGGTCGTAGCATATTTCTGGTCAATACTTACTTGTTTGTATTTGAAGGGCTTCCCGACCTAACGCACAAATCAGATTCCAGTTATTATAGACAGTATCCTGTCCTAATTGCAATGTCAGGCAAAAGTACTCCAATCCACCTGATTAATACAAAACAAAACGGCCATCCCAGTCATGTTCTCGGTCAAACAGATACTTATTTATATATGTATGTTAGTATATACATAATCACGATTGGCAAATTGTTATTTTTACTGGAATATTTTCATACTTTTAAGTTTCGTTACATAAATTCTGTGTAATATTTGTTCTGCATTTTTTAGACATTGGGTTGATCTTCATTAAGTGTGTTTTTTTATTATCGGAGATTGGTAATGAGTTTTAGGGATTTCAATAATTACGTCATAAAGCGAAACTTTCGTCATACATAACGTAGTCAATAACATTTTGCTATATAAATTTAATTATATATATATATATGTATATATATTTTAACATATTTGTTTGTCATTCAATGTTGAGATGATAATTATTAAATATTAATAGGTTTTAATATGTCAATGATTTTTTTGTGCGGATGAAACAATTTTTGTATATAACTCATTAAAATTGTGTAAAGAAAAGACTCAGATTTTACAGCAGCTACAGGTATTGTAATAAATTTTAGATCCTGAAAAAAGTTGAGTAAACCAAAAGCTTGATCAAATTTAACATAAGTTTCATTGCAATGCCCAGTTAACTGCAAACCCACGAAACCAATTCTTATATACACACACACACACACACATATATATATATATATATATATATATATATATATATGTTGGGAATGTTGCTTACCTGATAAGTGTTCCTATTCTTGGCAAGAAACATGCGAATAATACACAAACTATTACAATTATTAAATTCAAAATTATAACTTTAACATAGGAGAATTCAGAATTTTTCTTTGTATTACACAGTATTTTAAAATGTGTAAAGATATCCATTCTCAGCATGAAACACATAAGTGGATATACTGTGAACAGTTGGAAAAGCAGAAGCAGTCTTGCCACTATTGTCAGAGGATCGTGTTTAGGGAAGTTATTCAGGAAATTCTGAAAAGTAAAAATATTATTTAATTTATTAAATCAATATTAATAATGTTATTTAACTATTGATAATTTTATGTTTGCAACTTACATCTTCTATGCAGAACTTTGGCAGTGGAAAAGAGATATAGAATAAAGTTCCAACGAATACATACGTGAATAGAACTAAGCAGTAAGCAATACTCAAATCTCTACCCTGAAAATAATTCACTTATTAGGTAACTAATTATAAAATATTTTATTTTCTTATGTTTTAAATCTGATAATATTTATAACATTACTTCAACAGATCTTCTTTATTGTTGTAAAAGTACATCTTTATCTTTTCGAACATGTGTTTAGTATAGTTCGTTTTAAAATTATATTTCTTTGAGCACTTTTTGTAGGTAACGTGACCAATGGGCATGAATGAACAGTACAATCATAATTTGAGTTTTATTCTGACAATTTTAATATTGAAAATGAGTTATATGGATAATTTGAAATCAAGGTGTATAGTAACAAATTTAAAGCTATAATGGAAACGGATAGCCATTAAAGTACGCGTGAATTAGTAGTGCTTTATTATTCCAACAATATATGTTATTTTGAAATAAATCAGCAAGAAAAGAAGCTGCATGAATACTATAACATTTATACTTTTTACTAAGTGAGATACGAGGATAGTTTGATAAGTAGTGAGAATGACACATAAGTGACGCTCTAATTGGTAAAACAAATGCACTGTAATTTAGGTTGCCTATTTATATGTTTACATTCCGATATTTAGATAAATTGGTTGATTAGTTTATTTTTGACAGCTGATTGAAGCAACACGTCGTTTTGTTAAAATGGAAAAAGCAGAGTATCGTGCGGTGATTAAATACTTCGTAATTAAGGGTATGAAAGCTACCGAAATAAAAGATGAGTTACGGGAAACATTAGGTGAATCTGTTCCATCATCCACCACAATAAGTAGATGGGTAAATGAATTTAAACGTGGTAGAACAAGCTGTGTTGATGAAGCGCGCTCTGGAGCACCCAAAATCGTGACTTCCAAGGAAATGATTATAAAAATCCATAATATCATTACGCAACATCGACGACTCAAAGTGAAAGAAATAGCAGACATGGTAAACATTTCAACAGAGCGCGTACACCACATTTTAACGAAAGAATTGGGCCTTTCCAAGCTTTCGACAAGATGGGTGCCGTGACTGCTTACGACTGATCAAAAGTTCACTCGTTTGCACATTTCCAATGAGTGTTTGGACCTTTATAAGCGGAACCCGGTTGATTTTTGTAGGCGATTTTTACTTGCGATGAAACTTGGATACACTACAGTATATCCGAAACTAAACAACAGTCGAAACAATGGTTAAAACGTGTTTCTGCACCTCCAAAGAAAGCGAAAACCATTTTGTCGGCAAACAAGGTGATGGCATCAATGTTTTGGAATTCAAAGGGCATTTTGCTCATTGATTACCTTCAGAAAGGTGTCACAATAAACGGACAATATTATGCAGAATTTCTACAAAAATTAAATGTTGAGATTCGTGCTAAACAGCCAGGAATGGCAAAGAAAAAGATTCTGTTTCAGCAAGACAACGCTCCCTCGCATACCAGCACAGTCGCGATGTCCAAAATCCACGAGTTGCATTTCCAAGTAGTACCGCGTGCGCCTTATTCGCCGGATCTAGCCCCTTCCGACTTCCACCTTTTTCCAAAATTGAAAACGGCAATAGGTGGAAAGAAATTTTCATCTAACGACGAGCTTATCGTCGTCGTAAATGAGTATTTTGCAAGCCTTCCGGAATCGCATTTTAGAGATGGCATAAGGGCATTGGAGCACCGTTGGAATAAATGTATTGCTCTTTTAGGAGAATATATTGAAAAATAAAAATTATTTTGTATCTAAAAATTCGTTTTTCTTTTCCATTCTCACTACTTGTTAAACTACCCTCGTATGCTTTTGAAGCAAAAACCGTTTTCAGTTTTTGCTGCTACTCAAAGTCCCAGTCAAATGCGAAGTCAATTTTCTATAGTGCAAAACTAATTTTGTTAAAGAAATTTACTGCGAATATAAGTATTTGGTGTTGAGTCACGGAATATGTTTCATTTCTAGAGAAATAAAGGAATATTCATGGTAGAGAACATATATAGATCCATTTTTTATTCCCAATAAGGCAGTTTTCAATGTTAATACAATTTTCCATTGTTTTTTTAATTGCACATGCTTTGGTAACTTATATGTCAATTTACAAAACAATTGAAATATGACTAATTTTATTAAATGTTTAATTTTTTTAACATTTTAAATTTATCAAAATGAATAAAATCGAATACAAAACTATAAATTATAAAATTTCTTATAAAAGAAAGAAAAGCTCCAAATATTATATTGTATATAAAATTGATTACCCATCCAAGTCAACTATGTATTTGTGAGAGGTTAAAACTGTTTAAACATGGTCGCGTCTTCTTGTTGACCTGATCACTTCAGGTTTTGTTAAAGAAAAAAAAAACTATTTGGTAATGGAATAGCTTCAATAATAATAATAATGATAATAATCATGCCTTCACATTGTTATGTACGAGGGAGCGTTTTTATATTCGCGGATTGGGGGACAAGGGGTGGAAATAAAAAAACCAAATTATTTTTCTTTTTCAATACATTCACCTGCAAGACGGATACATTTTTCACATCTTTCAATTAATTTATTTATACCCTCATAAAAAAATGATTTCTCTTTATCTGCAAAATACGCCGAAACTGCCTCCTTGACTTCATCATCGGCAGTAAATTTTTTACCCCGCAGCTCTTTTTTCATTTTCGGAAACAGGTAATAATCACTCGGGGCCAGGTCTGGGCTGTAGGGTGGGTGATTCACAATTTCGAAGCCCACATTATGCAGGGCAGCTAACGCAACGCGGCTCTTGTGGACGGGCGTGTTGTCGTGCAAAAGCAGAACACCTTTTGTCAATTTTCCCGGTCTTTTCTCTTTAATGGCTTCTTTTAGTCGCTCTAATATTGAAGCGTAATATTCTCCGGTTATAGAAACACCTTTATCTTTATAATCAATCAACAATATTCCTTCCGAGTCCCGAAATACCGTTGCCATGAGTTTCCCAGCTGATTGTGACACTTTAAATTTCTTGAGAGGTGCTGTGCCCTTTTTATGCCACTGCATGGAGTCTTGTTTGGACTCAGGTTCATAATGATGAACCCAAGTTTCGTCTCCAGTAACAATTCCACTCAATACACCATCCTTGTCTTCATTACAGAGGTCCAAAAATGCACGCGAACACTCTACGCGCTGTCGTTTTTGCGGCGGCGTGAGCATTCTCGGCAGCCATCTTGCGCTGACCTTAGACATGCCGAGATGATCGTGTAGGATTTTAAAAATTGTTGTATCGGATACTCCAACCATTTCTGCGAGTTGTTTCTTCTTTAGTCGAGCATCTTCGAGTACAATTTGTTCAACTTTTTGAATAAGTGCTGGCGTGGTCACCTCAATGCTCCTGCCCGGCCTCGGGTCGTCTTCAAGGGATTCCCTTCCTTGTTTAAATAAACTATGCCACTTGTACACCATGGTTTTTCCTGGACAAGAGTCGCCGTAAACCAATGACATCTCATTCATTATGGTCGCGACTGATTTGCCTTGCCTGGTAAGGAACTTTATAACGGCACGATATTCGATTTTTTCCATATTTCACTTTTCACTCCTGATTATGTTACTTGGTTGACGATAGCTCAAAGACTAACTGTCTAATAACAATGAAACTTCGTATTTATACTAATCATGAGTCGCTGCACAGGCCACGCCCCCAATGCGCCTACTCACCCCTCTACAACACGCTCATTCCGCGAATATAAAAACGCTCCCTCGTATAGTACACTTTAATATTGTGGTTATCACTGTAATATTTGTTAAATTGGTAAGAAGAATCATTAAGATATATGTGGCAAGATGGCACAATGATCGGAAACTATTTCGTATATTCTTCACATTCTGTTCACATTATAAAAATAAAAACCAATTATTAAATAATTTACACTCTTGGGTAAACATCAAATATGTTTAAATTTTCTTAATTTCTTTTCGAAAAAATAAATTCCGATGAATCGAGTCATTTAAACACTTTGTACTAAGAAAAAGCAATTCATTTCTTAAACATTAAATGAAAAATATTAAGTTTTATTATAAGAAAATCGTATATGCATGTATCCTCGATATGCTACATACTAAGTGAGTTTGAATGTATTCTTGAGAAATCGAATTCCATATTGTGTTACGATCCTAAGTTCTTCTATTGTATTTGGAATGAAATTCCTTCTTCATATGCGATGTTTTAACTCATCCCGCACATGCTCTATTAGATTTAAGTCTGGGCTATATAGTAGACAATTTGTCTTTTCTGAACAGCATTGTGGTAATTAGTCACTATACCAGCGACATATGGCCGAGTGCGAATCAATAATACGAATCTTTAATATCCAATATGACCGAAAAATGGTAAAGCATGTTCGTGCAAGATGTTTGCGATATATTTGCTTCTACTTATTTGTCAATTCCACGAGTTTGGTGCGTCCCTCACAACTAATACCTCTCCAAAGTATTATCCGGTCACCTCCAAAACTAAGGTTATGTATGAAATTATAGCCGGTCTATTATCCCCCAATTCTTCTGTAGATATTATTTCGTCCATCTGACTTCCATAATTGCATTTTAGTCTCATCTGTGAGAGAATATTTTTCAGTGCTCGATATTTTATTAAACGTATATTCTGGCAAACCCTAAGCGTCGAGATTTGTGATTTTGGAGAAGACGCGTAACTATAGTGGTGCATTTTGGCCTGTATTTTTTAAACTTCGGCTGACTGTTCTGTTAGTAACTAATTTTTTAGATGCGACTATCATGTTATATGTCTTTTGTGCTCTTGACTACGTCTTCATAGGAAATTTCCAGCGTACTGGAGCATTTCTATCTTCATACGTTAACAACACTTTTTCGTGTTTATGTGTCAAATGAGCATTTCAAGTATTTAGGTTATGGTTATTAATGATAAATTTAAAAGTAAGAAATGGAGTTATTCTTAGATTGATGGCAATCTAAATTTCCTGTTCCCAACTGCTAAGAGATGTCATTTCCCACCTCGTATTTGGTCTTCGGTACAATATTCTTGTTTAGGATTTGATTAAACAATTTAATATGCTTCCATTTTGTTAAAGAAACTTTATATTATTTCTCTATGAAAATATATTTTTTATTGTTATTTATTATATATATATATATATATATATATATATATATATATATATATAAATTATTATGTTCATGCACTGACGCAAAATAAGAAAGAATGAAAATGGTAGATTCCCTTTCCCCAAATTACTTTACATTTCCTTGAACTGATAAGATACATTATTATTAAACGTATATTGGTTTTGCTTTTGTAAATAAAAGGATGGAATTGATTACCATGATAAAATTGTTAAGTTAAGTTTAAAGATCATTTTATTATGTAATCATGAAGTAATTATTTTATTTCAATACCATATATAAGAAAAATAAATAATATTATGATATTATTGATATTTTCATTGAAACTCATATATACACTATTATGAATAGGTTTTAATATATTGCGAGCTTTATATTTACTGCAATTTTAAAGACTTAAACTTCTAAGAAAATGACTTATTTGTTAATAAATACCTCTATTGATAATAGTAATAAATAGTCAACTGAATAGAACAAATAAATAATCATTTGTCAGATAATTACAAGCATGATAAAATCATTTCTTCAGCTTGCATCGGATATTACAAGTTCAGTACTAAATGACGATGCTTGTTTCATACTCATAATTACAAATATATTTTTATCAGTTTGCTCTTCGATTTCGTGTGATAAATTTCTTTTATAATTTCGGCTTATTATTGCTTGTGAAGTTAATTAATTTTACATGACTTAACATTAACATAGACAATTTCGTGGGAACAAGGTTTAACAGTTCTAAATAACTATACGATGGTTGTCTGAAAAGTTTCCGATTTCAACATAAAGATGGCAGCACTCATCAATAAAAACTAGGGAATGTAGTTCCTAATTTTACCGCGATTCCAGGTGCGACACTGTGATTAATATCTGTTGATGATAACAGCTTAGTTATCGAAATACATATACAGAATACGAACATTAATGTGGAAAGGGGTTTTATTTACATTTTTTTGATCTTATCGATGTGTTTTTATTTTGAATACAGTTTTAAATGATCTCTATGCGAGGTAACATTTCATAGCCAGCCCATTTACCTCGTTTCAAACCAGATGCCATCGTTCAAAAAATCAAAGCGATATCACTAGATATGACCAGAGTAATGCGATATTTCAGCATTACACAGTAAAAGACAGTCTACATTTGGAAGATATTTTCAAAACCAAGCGGCGGTCTATGTATGTATGTATGTATGTAAGTATATCTGAAGTAAATGATAAACATTACTCTCTCAAACTGTGAAATAAATTTTTGATCAGCTTCTAGGACTGGTTTATTATTTACGTTTAATATTCGCGAGTTATTTTTGTCACTAACGCTTCTGACGGCCCTCCGTACCTTTATAATTGTACTAGTGAGAACAATAATGTTGATAGCTGGTGTGGTCTTTTTACAAGCATTCTTGGACTATAGTTTTCTGTAGGGCTGTTTATGTCAATGATCTGCATTTGTAAATTTTATTCTATTCCATTGTGATAACAACAGAAAACAAAGACAAACTATGTTAAGGGCAGAAGAAATGTTGATCACGACTTCTACTATACATTATGTTTCAAAGTTGTAGTACACGTTTAACTTAAGTCATAGTTCTGATGTACTCAGAATGAGTCGTGGTATGTCATGAGATTTACCACTAAGTCGTTCCAAAACAAAACTAACATAATTTAGACGTAATAGTAATATTTCATATATTTCGTTAACAAGTAAATTGACAGTATAATGCTCTTTAACTAACGTCGTCGATGTGACAATATGTTCAAATATAGAATGAGGGCATTATCAGCAACTAGAAGGAAGCCTCTCAGCAAAGTCTGAGTCTCTCAACTGCGAAAAAGTGTTATTGAAAGTATGTTGAGTACTATTTTGTACTAATTTATTTATTTATAAAAAAGTATATTTTAAGAGTCTTCTACATTTTATAAATTATTCATATTTTCTCTATCCTCATTATACTTGATCATGTTAACGAAATAAATTTTGTTTTAAATCAAATTAATCTCAATGTTCCAATATTAATAAATTAATTTAAATTATAAAGAATGTGACTTACGTTGTGTTGTTGATTTCTGTTGCTTCTCATTACTGATATTATAATGTTGTGTATAAAATAACTTAGCGCCAACATACCACTCAGTGCTTGGAATGTTGATTTGATCTGTAATTCTTGCATCCAGTTTAATTCTTGGATACCCCAATAGTATGCTTTAATAATTACGAAGATTATCATATAGCATACACTTGCAGCACCTAAAACATACATAAATAGAAAACAAAGTTCTTGAAATCAATTTTTAAAAAATCTGTAATAACTTGGGTTTTTATCGATAATTGTAATTGATAAAGTCTTGATGAGATTTCGATATATGTATGTATACATACGAAATTACTTCCTTTTTTATCATTACAGTGTAGAGATACTTCTACATTTGTTTTTTATTACTTTCTATTCAGTGCACAGTTCTCCACAGCTTTCAATTTCAAAATTTTCTTTGAAAAAAATATATCTCATTGTTTTAGGTTCTTATGGGAATTATACACTGGTGCTTCTGAACTACATCCACTCTCCAAATTCGTTTCATCAGTCTGATATTGTCCATGCGTGCAATGTGACCGAATCACATCTTGTATCGACAGAACATAAACTACTCCCAAAATTTAGCTATTCTTATTCCATCGTTTCTTGTCGCATTTCTGTATTTCCGCATTTTAATGTCCGAGCATGTTCTACCAACTACACTACCGGTCATATTTACTTGCCCACCCCAATTTTATGTGTTTCCTGAAATACGGATTATCTTTCGAAAAATCTGTATTATAATTATTCAACAATATTATTAGTGGAAGTAATTCCATATGAATTTCCACGAAAATCTTAAATTGTTGTTAAATTGGAAAAATACCATAAATATTATATAGGCTAATCCCTACAGTATTAACAGTTTTACCTGCATTTCCGAAAGGTATTACTAATATTGTGTTATTGTACTAACTAATTACAATATTAGGATGTGTTATTCAAAAAGGAAAATAAATTTTATGTCAGTCATCGTTCATCTTTTGTTGCAAAAACAGTGAAATTTGAACGCCTTAACTAAGTAGCAGCTGACAATCAAATTTTACATATTGCTTTTCTGTTCTTAACCCGTGCAAGTGTATTTGTAGTTGTAATTTGCAACTGATGAATATCGATGTGAGCAGCTGATTGTGAAAATAAAAAAACATAATCTAACTATCGACATATTTGAGTTCGCCTCATCTTTTCTTCAGTAACACGTACAAGTTTAATGGTTAAACTCCACCACTTTTCCTTTTTACGTAGACTTACGCAACATAGTGATTTACATGAGTTTTAAGTTTTTCTGAAAAATGAGAGAGCAACGGAGAAAAACTATTGTATATAAAAAATATTGTGTAATATTATTTTTATTTGGCCGAGGAAAAAATAAATTAATAGTACTTTCTTAGCTGATATATATAATCTGCCATCGTAATAATACGTTCCTTCTTCTTATTGTATTCCTAAAATCAAATTTCTCTTTTTTTTGACACATTTTCATTGTTGAGCTATTTTATAAATATTGTATTACTATTGGGAGTAATAAAATATCCGCCTAATGTGTATCGCAACTTTGAAGTAGATTTTTTTATTGTTTTGTTAAGTATAATCTTTTGCACTGCCTAGATGTTATAATGGGTATATACATATATCGAAATCACGCACACTGAAATAAAAGTATTTCGGTGTGGGTAATCTCGATCTGGTTTTCAGTTTGCGTTATGGGTTAAGTGATGCAGATTGCATTTAGGGTGTAGCCTGAAATGTACAGTTAATGACACGATGCAGGATTCCGTTTTAATATAGTCAGATTGTGCTTTTCCTTTCTGAGAGACTTTTTGAGGGTGTAATAAAGGCTAATCCATTGCCACCTTTTCAGATCTATTGTGGCCCTATCAAAGCCTCACTTGACAGAGTAAAGTTATAATGTATATAGTCCTCACGTCTAGTTTTGTACACTTCCTGTTCCTCCAATATTTCCCAGTTTCTGCGTTGTTGTGAACGCAGTATCGATATTATGTTTATTAATACTCTACTAATGTGGTTTGTGGTCCGTCTATGTATGCTAGGAAGACTTTCGGTTTCCCATTATCTCGAATTTTGAGTCCGACTTCAAATCATTTAAGAAGCGGCTTATTAAAAAAGTAACTTATCTATTGGCATTCGCATTTCTAATAGCATTTATATTTGCCCTTGTAGGTACTCTTGGTTGGTCAATTTTTATGATCTCGTTAGTATTGCTGTAACTGTATAAAGATGCGATGAGTAAAATTGGGGTAAGCGGCCTTAAAGTTGTGACCACCGACTTGTCGTAGTAATTTTTAATAATTTCTAAACGTTGCTCGTTCGTGAACTTCACCATTATAAAAATGTTAACCTTGACTGACGTGTTAACGTTGAGAGATCATGAAAAACGTTCAAGGCTGCGTTCATATTAAAAAACCAAATAGTTATGTCTCTATTGGAAAACCTGTTATAAGCTCGAACGTAAAACAAACCATCCTTGTCCAAATTTTTGAAACCACTTTATCACTGAAATTAGATTTTGCACTTTGCAAATTAGTGAAGATGGATTGTTTGTAAATACACATATATCTTTAATATTTTTTACAGCAATTATGTTTACATTAATCTTTCAATAATAATTATATGAATTAGAATTGTCATTTCCATATTTTTATAGCAAGTTAAAGCTCGCAAACAATCGTATCAAGGCTTTTACAATAATCCCAATATGAATATAAGTCCATATACCTAAGCTGTTAAATTTCGTGAAGAAGGTTGGACTTTTGAAGTTTAGGAAGGGAAACATCAAAATAGCTAAAAATATTGGAACTGTTTTATATATATCCCACACATCGTAAAAAATCGATGGCATCTTTAACATGCTTGCTGTGTCTGTCTTATTAAATTCTTCTTTTAGGCAAATGACTGTTCTGTTATCAACTTCACTTGGCGCTACTGCATAGCCTGTAACAAAAATTAACAATTTTCTTAGCTGTTAATTTTAAATAAGTGGTTTTATAAAATACAATAAAATATAGTTTATAATTCGTTTGTAACAACATGCTTTACTGCAAGAAATGAACGATTCGCAAGTCAATGACCATATAAAATATTTGAGTATGTTTAGTACATAAAAATAAGTTTTATGTCGTTCCTCATTAGAATTATCTGGCTTTTTTTTGTTTATAACACTATTTTTGTTTACTTTGATCAATCATTTTGTGTCTCTTATTTTTTATTTTTTTATTTTTGCTTGTTTAATGAAGTATTTCTTAGATTAGTGCCTGTTTCTTTGTGAACAAAAATTAATTTTGAATTTTGTTTAGGCTTACGGGTCACTGAATGAATTTTCCCCGATGCGCGTACATCTCTTATTTACGAAAGATGTTCTGAACATTTTTATTAGTATACAAATTGATTCTGACAAACAAAAAGTGTGTGTCAATTGACAGTCCATTTAATCACTTAAGAATGATATAGAGGTTATATTTATTTTGGTTATATATCAACCCTAAGTGATTAAATGAATCAATCACAGCTTCCATTACAATTACCTGGCAGTCTATTCTCACCGACAATTTCCAGTTGCAATTTTATTTTGTTTCGTTAAAGTTGGGGCATAAAGAGATACAAATTTTTTGTTGCCATAAATCGTATATTTTTCAATAAACAGCATATAAATACCCCTGAATACTATTCAGTCTATGAATTTTAAGAAATTTGAACGATATTTATCATACAACTAAAGTTATCAAAATTTAGCGATAGGTTTTTGTGATAATTAGTTAATGATTTCGTGAATTTATAGGCATGCATTGGAAGATGAATTAAGACCTGCATGACTTGAAGTAGTTGTGCTGAAAACATTATTGTCGCAGAAAAACAAGTTAATTCACGGAAATCGAAATATCGTCATTCAGGAGATTCAAGAAGAATTAGGCAGTGGACCATTTATAGTAGATATTATTTCACACAAACATCTACATGTAAGGAAACTGGCAAGTGTGCAGATTTCACGTTAGTTAACCGAAGTACAAAACTAGCGCAGGTAAGCTAGGGTAGGTTAATGTTGGAAAAGTTCGATGAATGATCTTCAAATTAAATATTTAGTATCATTATTATTGGTGAATTCTGGATACGCGTTTATAATCTCGAAGCAAAATAGCAATCAGCTGTTTGGATGTGGAAGGAAAAGCCAAAACAGTTATTCGCGCCAAAAATCAGCCGCGTGATAGCCCATTAAGAAGTAACAGGCTTATTAAACTAGGGCTATAGAGACATGGAAGCCTGCTGTCTGGAAAGTTTTTCACGGTCTCTCTTTCTGTTTAAGTGAATTCCGATAGACAAAGATCTTAAATCGCACTACGAAACCAATAAATCATGTCCTACCAATACTTCTGTAGTTGATGTTAAGCTATTTTCTACAAGAACACTGGTCCAGTTACAGTAATTCATTTTGAAAATCGCAAAATTGTTAATTCCGATTGATGCAATCCAGATCTTGCCTCCAACAATATCCCCAGATTCATAGTTCGATGTGTAGTAAGAGGGATTCTGACAATAATGTCGCAGTTTCTTGAATTTCGGCCACATTTTGATTACGTACCAAAAAAGAGATTTTTGCCTGTTTCGAGACATGTTCGTAAAAAAAGAACAAGTGCGTTTTAACTAAATGGAGTTCTTAGAAAAAGCAAAAAAATTATCCTTATATTATTTGCAAATAAAATTTTCCAGAACAGCAGTCGTGTGTTCATTATTATATTCTATTAGGTATATAACGTACATTATCAATCATCCACGTAAGAATTTTAATTTCTATTTCATTGTGCATCATGCAAAAAGTGAATATTATGGTGAATTACTAAACATAAGAGGATTCTGAATGGTTCATTAAATACAAAGGGTACTAGGAAAGCCTTGCAATATGACGCAATAATCGTAGGAAGCTGCTTGTTGCTGCATGTTGAGACATGTTCACACGTGCATAGTAGCATAGTAGTAGTAGTAGTAGAACAATCTCGCTATGTGAACAACGTCGTCACAGGTGACGAGACTTGTCTGTACTATTACGATGAGCCGGCCAAAGCTCAAAACAAAGTTTGGGTCCTTAATGATGAGGACACACCCGTAGTTGTCAGAAAATCCCGATCTGTAAAGAAGAAAATGATAGCTGTATTTTTCAAATCAAGTGGAAGACAGTCACAGCTAAGTAGTATACTGAACAGTGCCTGCCTAAAGTCATTGGATCTATGAAGAACCTGTGGCCAAAGTCAAGAATGGACACCTGGTTCCCCCATCACGATAATGCTCCAGCACACCGCGCCAAAGCCTGCACCGAATATTTGACCACGACAGAATTGAAACTTCTCGAGCACCCTCCCTACAGTCCAGATCTTGCTCCCTGCGACTTTGCACTGTTCCCGCATGTGAACTTGGCAGAACTGGTTTAAAGATTGGTTTCGGAGGATGGAGAGGTGTATTGAGTGTAGAGGAAATTACTTTGAAAACATTAAATAAACAAAGCTGTATTGCAAAACTTTCCTAGTACCCTTTGTATATGCTAATAATGTTTTTTCTAATCTTACACGTACAAGTACATATACAGTATTTAACAATAATATTCCTTATTGTTGACTTTATTCTATAATATAACTTTCTTCTAATAAGATATCTCCAAGAAGTTGACAGCATAATAGTGAATCGTTGATTATTAAAATGACCACAAGACAAAATCCGAAAGAAGATTGTATTGTTAATGATGTTTTTGAAAAGCTACGAAGTTTTAAGTTCAAAAGGATTTTCTCCTTAATTATATTCATAAATATTGTAGAACAAAATTAAGTCGCATGAAATATTCAATATAACTCTACAAAATATGTATGAACTTACTGTAAATGAAATCCACTGAATTGTATAAAAAGTTTGACATCAGTATCCAGTAAACAATATTGGCACCAATTAACACTACCAGTGAAAATATTTTCGCTAATATTTCTGCCCATTGTCCAAGAAGTGCTTTGCATAGTTCGGGTACCTCACTAACGTTGTCGTAAGATCCTGAAAATGAAATAAAATCATTAATTAATTAATTTTCTATTCTAAAGTTGTAAATATAGTTTAAGTTACCATGGTTTTCACTAATTCTTAAAACTATCTGTGCTGTGTATAAACACACTCCGGCAATAAAAGCGTGTAGAAAAATTCCAGGAATTAAACCGGATTTTTCGAAACCCCAGGCCATAGCAAGCAATGAGGAACCCATTATTGTGTTCCATATTGCGAAGCTAGAAATAAAATTAATTTTAACTGATACCTAGGGTAAATACAAATTTCGACCACACGAAGTATGTCTCGTAAATGTATTTTTATCATTTAAATAACGCGATTTATCGAGAAAGATGAATGTAAACGCTTTCTACTTGTTTTTCATGAAAAGTTAGATTTTCTGTCAGTTGTATTTCAACTATCAAATTATTCAAATGCAGACATGCAGTTTATTTTAACTAAGCATATGTACAGAAAGAATGCAGGTGCGTCATACTCTTAAACAACCGGTTTGTTCAATTTTTATTGCGCGTACTTTTTGCAGGATTTTCTGTACCATGAAATGTTATGTGGAAAGAAAAGATTATGTACTTGTCTGAATACGAACTAGACAGTAATGTTTCAGAGGCAATGCGAGAGATCAATACAATCTTTAGATTAGATTAGATTATTTGAGATGGTCATGAAGCCCCCTAAACATTAGAAATTCCAGATCATCTAGCTTTTTCCCCCTTGCCGTCCTGGCATGTTTTTTCCATGAAGAATCTCTCGTACTAAATTTTTGTGTGGTCGCGGTAAATACCAAATTAATGAAAACAATTAATACAAACTCCATCCTTTCATATCAGTTTGGGTTTAATACGAAAATTAGCAAATGAAATAGGTGTCTCTCCAACAACAATGATTTGAAATTTGTTAACTATTTTCTTTGTTTTTTTTAATTCATATTTGTAAAGTTACGCCTTTTGTAAAAGGAATTATTATATATCTAATAGGTAATAATAAAGTGTCAAGGATATATGTGTGTACATGAAAAAGAGTACAAATAATTCCCCTTAGAGAATGTCCGTTTAATCAACTTCGATCATAGAACAATCAAAGCATTTGTCGCGTAATGAACCTTATTGACATTTCTAATCATTAATTAAAAGGGACCAATACAAACTCGATTTATTGTTTATTGAAATATTGACTTGATTATCATCAGGATGATTAAATATTAGCAGCTATTTCATCATGCTTCTAGACATTGTTTTTAATCCTTGTAGTCTTGGATATCAAGTGTAAACTTATCATACACACATTAATGCCGTCATTAAAATATTTTTTTGTAATGCGGAAAATAAATAGCTTCCTGAGTTATATAAATGTCATGCAAAAAGTGACCTAATTTTGATTTTATTTGATAAAAATGTCTCAGAGATTAAAATGTTAATTATACAGGGTTTCCATTTTTCTATCTCCGTAAGTGGATAACTTTCTTAGTATCGAAGATACAGGATCTGTTAAATTAGCAAAATCATTCAGAAATTCAAGGAGTCTGCATTTTCAGATTAGTTATTTGCTGTTAACTTTTTGATATATTTAAAAAATTGAAAATTTTCGTTTACATATCATTTTAACCACTGAAGATAAAACAGTTAAAATTGACTTGCAGTAGGTATTTTTACGTAATAATGGGTGTTGTTGTGAATTTGTCGCCATTTGTGCAGTGTTGGCAACATTAAAAAAAAACAATTCGACAGCTGACAGTTTAGGGTTAGTAAAAATGGAGCGTTATACGATAGAACAACGTGCCTTCATTATTGAACAATATTTCAAAAATTATGAAAGCTTTGCAGCCGGAGTTCAAAAATTTCATACAAAATATGGTCGGAATAGTGCTTTAACTTCGTCAATTGTGAAGAGAGTAATTGAAAAATTCAGGGAGATTGGATCCGTTGGAGAACGCCAAACACACTGTTCGTCCAAAAACAAGCCGTTCAAATGTCAATATCGAAGCAGTGCGTGAGAGTATCGGTGACAATCCAGGAACCTCAATTCGGCGTCGTGGATAAGAATTAACACAACAACTGAAGCCTAATGACCATGCATAGCGAAGAGAGTTCGTTGAATGGATTATTGAACAAATTCAACAAATGGATGCTGATTTTTTGAGCAAAATCATCCTAAGCGATGAAGCACATTTTCACCTTGATGACCTTGTTAATAGCCAAAATGCCGCTTTTGGGGTTCAGAGAACCCACATGTAATTGTCGAAAAACAAATGCATCCACAACGTGTCACTGTTTGGTGTGGATTTTGAGCTGGACGCATAATTGGACAAAACTTTTTTGAAAATGATTCTGGTCAAACAGTGACTGTTACTGGAATATATAACACAATTCTTTCTGCCGAAACTGGATGATATTGATGTGCCCAATATGTGGTTTCAACAAGACGGTGCCACATGCCATAGAGCCCGTGAAACAATTCAATTACTGCATGAGACATTTCCAGGTCGTGTACTCTCTCGTTTCGGTGATCAGAATTGCCCCCTTAGATCGCGTGATTTAACACCATTAGATTTCTTTTTATGGGGTTATTTGAAATCACAGGTGTATGTCAACAAGCTCACAACCACCTGTGCATTAAAGGAGGAGATTCGACGCTGCATCAACGAAATTCAGTCACATTTATGGTCATGGAAAATTTCGACAAACGAGTGCGTATCTGCATGCAAAGCCGTGGAGGCTATTTACGCGATATATTATTCCATAAATAACCCAATCCTATGTATTGGGTTGGCAACTAAGTACTTTCGGTTTTTACTGATAGAGAGTGTTGCTTTATTTTTTGTATAACGTATGTTAGTGCTGTGCTGTACTTTACCGTTTGTCGCGTGATACTTGTCACATTGACGTAACTTCAGAAGCAAGTAGTGCGTGATTTTTATTAAAGCTATTAGTTGTGGGTTAATTTTAAATGGAGTGCAGAAACGAACATTTTCGACATATTTTACTATTTTATTTCCGTAAAGGAAAGAAAGCTGTTGCGGCTCACAAAAAAATATGTGAAGTTTATGGTGCTAATTGCTTAACAGAGCGCACATGTCAGAATTGGTATAAAAAATTCCGTTCTGGAGATTTTTCCCTCAAAGATGAGCAATGTTCTGGTCGGCCTACTGAAGTTGATGATGACCAAATCAAAGTCATAATTGAAGAGGATCGTCATATAACTGTTCGAGAGGTTGCGGAAAGGCTACATGTATCGCACACAACAATTGAAAAGCATTTAAAATGTCTTGGGCTAGTTAAGAAGCTTGATATTTGGGTATCTCACGAATTGAAAGAAATTCATTTAACACAAAGAATCAACTTTTGCGATATGCACCTTAGACGAAATGAAACCGACCCTTTCTTAAAAAGAATCATCACTGGCGATGAAAAATGGGTCCTGTACAGTAACATAGTTCGAAAACGATCATGGAGCAAACACGATAAACCAGCTCAAACCACATCGAAAGCTGAATTGCATCCAAAAAAGATCATGCTGTCAGTTTGGTAGGATTACGAAGGCGTTGTGTTTTTTGAGCTGCTTCCAAGGAACCAAACGATCAATTCTGATGTTTACTGTCAACAATTATAAAACTGGATGAAGAAATCAAAGAAAAACGGCCAGAATTGTCAAATCGGAAAGGTGTAGTTTTCCACCAAGATAATGCAAGGCCTCACACATCTTTGGCAACTCGTGGGAAACTATTGGAGCTTGGCTGGGAAGTGATGCCACATCCCCCATACAGCCCTGATCTAGCACCATCTGATTACCATTTATTTCGAAGTTAGCAGAATTCTTTGAATGGTAAAACTTTCACAAATGACGATGACCTTCACTCGCACCCGGTTCAGTTTTTTGCTGATAAGGACCAGAAATTTTATGAGCGCGGAATCATGCAGCTGAAAGAAAGATGGCAAAAGGTCATTGAGCAAAATGGAAAATATATAATTGATTAAAAACTATTCTTTGTTTAAAAAAAAGTGTTTTATTTTATACTACAAAACCGAAAGTACTTAGTTGCCAACCAGCTTTATTATTCAATAAAAAAATAACAATCAAAAGACCAAAAACTGTGTTTTCTATTTAATTCAAATCTTGCGTTAATTTTGGAACAGCCCTTTATTTAATCATTTCAATTAAAACTTCAGTCTGATTTCATAAGTATAGGGTTTCGCATGGTTATCTTTTCTAGATTTTCTGTTCTAGTGGAAATGATTCAATTACTAATACTAATTAAAGAAATAAAGGGCAAATAGGCTTTGAATATCTATTTTAATGCTGAAAAAATAAAATAAAGAAAACGATATATGACTTAAACTAATAATGAAACTGAATGACATATTTATTAAGAATAAAAAGATAAACGACTACAAAGAGTAACAAAATTGTAAAATTAAACATATTTTATAATAGAATAAACAAATGAATGAGTAGAGTTATTTCAGTAAATGCTCAAAAATACCATCATTATTCCGTATGCACATGTCACACCTTACCATTTTCTGGTAGACCTTTCGCAGAGTCTCAGAGGGGATACTTCTTATAGCAGTCGTAATATTAACTATTAGCTCCTTAACGTTGTTGATCTTGTTTTTGTATGCCTGACCCTGTACGGGATCCATTAAGAAAAAATCAAGTAGCATAATTTCTGGTGATCTTGCCGGTCAGACGACAGTACTTGCACTACTAATTCAGTTAAGAAAACGTTCTGATATATACTAAAATTATAAGTAGATGCACAGATCATTATCGTTCTCCATTCAAACTGTTGTCAAAATGTTG
This sequence comes from Dermolepida albohirtum, assembly GCA_031893035.1. Taxonomy (NCBI): domain Eukaryota; kingdom Metazoa; phylum Arthropoda; class Insecta; order Coleoptera; family Scarabaeidae; genus Dermolepida; species Dermolepida albohirtum. The sequence goes on along the minus strand of JAVIWB010004775.1, from coordinate 405,460 downwards.
TCTTAATATTTTCATTCCAAAACGTTACACTCCACATTTACACGTTGATCTCGCCTTTTCACACTAAGGTTAAGATTTATCTTGAAACCAACAGGTATTATCATGTCTATTAAATACCCTATTCCTGATAAATTTTGTTTCGTGTTCTAAAGAATTGTGTTCTTGAACTTGGACATAAAATGCATTATATGCATTTGTAGATGTCGTGGGTTTGTACTTTACATAAACTAAAACCCTTTCCTTTTTCAATTGATATAGCTTTGTAAATGGTTCATACTTTTTCAAATTAATTTCAATCTTGGAAAATAGTCTTTGATCGGACTTTCTTTCCATATAGCGTTGATAATACATTTCGCTAATGTCAATACTATTTATATTGCTAGCGTATTAAAAAAAAGTATATCATTTCTTTCTTCATTTGTAAACATTTTTTGCAGAAATATTTTACAGAGAAAAATAGAAATAAAAAAAATAAGCATTTTAATAAAGGTAGCCAATTATGATTGCTATTTCAGATATATGTTTGTATTACATCTTGAAAAATAAGTGTGCCATGAATTTTTAACAACTAAGATTATTAAATTTACGTAAACATATCTACTAGATGTCATTTTTAGTTTTGTTTTATCTTAATTGGTTACAACGATATGTAAGATTTTATTAGCAATTTTCGTTTTTTTAAATAACTTTAAAAGTTAACAACAAATGACAAATTTGAAAATGCTATCGAATACTCCAGCAATTTCTGAGTAACTTTGCTAATTTAACCTATCCTGTTCATCAATACTAAAAAAGTTGTCTATATACGGAGATATAAAATGGGCACCCGGTATATATAAATAAATAACTTTTGGAAGCATGTCAAAGAATTAAATGCTTACGAAAATTATATAATAGATTATTTATATCTTAATTAATTATGATTTGAAGATTTGGGCTAAATACTTTCAAATTGCAAAATTTTAAAACTGTAATAAATTGTATTGGTACGAATTATAATATATGAACATAAGTCCACAACATAGACATCATATAGCATCAGTATTTTAAATTAAATTTCGTTGGATTAAAAAACTCTTACTACATTAATATTTATCGTCAGTAGTAATTAAGCACTGTGTCGTGCATGAACCCAAAATAAGAATACAGAGAATAAACGACGAAACATTTTATGCGAAGACCAAACAGACGCGGTTTTTTCTACGTGGCTTTACTCCGGGTCCATGTGTGATACTGTGCTTAATTGCTGCAGATGACAACTTAGTTGTCACTATCGTATCCAGAATACAAATATTAAAATGGTAAGGTTTTTTACATTTATGATTATTAATTTTTTAGTATATTGTATAATATTATAATTACAAAAGACATTTCATAACATTATATCTAGTTCTAGAGTAACTAACAACAAAAATTAAGTGAAATATTAAAAATTCCATACTGAAATATTCAAATTGTAATTGCTGTCATTTCATTTCATTTCATTGAATATACTTACATTGTGACCAAGGAGTTTTGAGTCTTTATAGGTTCCAGTTTTTCGTCGTACATAGATAAAAATTTGGTATGGATCTGAAACAAATGCAAAGTACAAACTTCAATTGATTAAGCATAAATATGTTGCAGAACTAAGTATGACAATTACAATAGCGTAGTTTTATTTATAATTAGTCATAGCTATGAAACATGTACTCTATAAGCCCTTAGAGAAAAGGTTGAATATATAATCCAGAATAGATTGTTTTAAGTAACTACAAAGTCTATTCTATTGTAACCTATTCAGGTTTATTGTGATCTTCATGTTTCTCCGGCATCTTTTGTCTTCTCTGTATATGCCTGTTAAAGTTTGCCTTAATTAGGCTCCTATATAATCTTGGTCCTCTTTCACCAGCTTTTGCACTTTAGTCTTAGAAATTTCAGCTTATTTATATGATCGGGTCTTTCCGTCGCAGATCGTATTCATTTCTTCTACAGCATTGACCCCCACAAGTTTATCTATCTTTATCTACATTGGTACATCCGTCTTCCTTGCTTAGTTTTTCCCATGAAGGATTCTTATCTTGCAGATTTATACTATCACTCACATGTTCTCTCTTCCACTTTTGTCTTATCGTTTTTAAGCTTTGCTCTGTACGATTTCGCATTTAGCAAGCTATCAAAGCCTCGCTTGACCGAGCAAAACTAGATAGAAGGGGCTGCGCGTTATACCTCCAATGGTTAACTACTGCACTTCTCTGCAACTACGAAATTGTCGACACATTATCTTACACGTTAGTTCAGCTTTAGCTCGGGCACTTCGGAATCGCTAACACTCATACTTATATACTCGAGTGAGCCCTTGAGAAATTGAATATGTGGACGTAAAAAATTATTAATATTGTTTTAGGCAGGTATTGACAGAATTCGATCTCTTCTGCTTCAGTTAACAAATTAATAATAAAGAAAATACACTGCGATTTAGGCAAATTAAAAGTTTGTAAAAAAATGGATGAGACTGATAAAAATGTTTCCTACAGAAGCAAGGGTCATGGCCAAAATATGTGGACAACGAGAGGGTTTCGGCATTTCTTATGAACTCAAGCAAAAATGTTTTGTGACGATTATATTATCTGATAATGAAAATTGTATTTGCAAGAAATCTTTTGCAAATTGTCATATGCAGAGAATATAAATGATTCAGAGCAGTATATCCAAGGTATTCTTGTTTCTTCTTTAATTCATTAATAATGAATTGATGATTCTACATATAAAGGTATTGAATTCAACCCAAAACATGAAATTCAGGATAAATGAAAATATTCTAATAATGACGCTATTTGAATAACAAACAAAGCGTTTCCTAAATTCTTGCTCTATTTTAATAACTTTAATGCTACAGGACAAAGCCTTACATAATTTTAATTAATTACTATAATTTAACAGCAAATTGTGATAGTATTTCATAAACAAAAACATTATAATGAGGAGTATCAAATGTGTTTTCATTTATGGTTCTACATTGATGTATTTCATTATATATAAAAATTGATTATGATCACCTATAATATTTTAATATAATAAAGTACCACCAAAATATACTCTCATAATATTGTGCCTAATACAGAAACGCACAAAGCACGAAACATCGCATTGTAAGTAAGTTAAAGAAAGACAAAGTACTTATATGGTGATGGGAAGCATATAAGTAGAACCAGCTGTAATACAAGTAAAGGGTTAACACATATTTTCCAAAAAGTTAAAGAATTTATGTATTTAGTATATTAAAAAGTCAGGAACAACAAGAACCGAAAGAAAGCAAGAATGACCGAAGGGAATAAATGTGATATATGGAGTCCAATGACTTCTGATAACCTCGAAAAATCGTGTATCCAGGAAACTACTGTTACATTTGCAAGTGAGACGTGGGCTTTGAAGAAGACGAATGAAGAAAATTTGCGAAGATGGAAGAGAATGATGTCAGGAACAACTTATGAAGCTAAGAATAATAATAGTAAAATGGCTAAGAAAGTTGGTTATTATACTTGGCTGGATTAAAAGTCAGTTTCACACTGCTTTTATGGTGTACCAGTAATTTGTCTCCCTAACAAGGTCAACCATCAAATTTCAGATTACCACGGTTATAAGTGTCGTGAAATTCGTGCTGTCATTAAATACTTCTTCTTGCAAAGCTTGTCGGCAATAAAGATTAAACGAAACGAAGGGGTCTAAAGAATTCGGCTCCCCGATTTTCCACTATGTATAAATGGGTACGTGAGTTCAAATATGTTAATGGCTGTTACATTTGTAGGAAAAATAATTGTTTCCATTTTTTAGAATACAAAAGACATACTTCTTGTTGATTGCCCTCTAAAAGACTAAACCATCACAGGCGCATTTTAAGCGAGTCTTTTAGAGAAATTAAAGTAAAAACTTGAAAAACATCCTAGCTTAGCCAAGAAAAGAATTCTTTTTCACAAACACAATGTACGGTCCCACACAAGCGTTGTTACTATGACAAGAAAAGTAGCCAACTAGACTTTATATTGTTTCCACTCCCGCCTTATTCAACGAGTTTAGCACCGCCGGATGTCATCCTTCCCAAGTCAAAAAAGTAGTTCATACTTTGAAATTCAGAAATCTTCAACAAATAACGATATTAAAGCTACTTGAACGTTCTGAATTTTATCAAGGCATAGAGTTTGGAAAACCACTGGTGCAAATATACCGAAGTGGCGAAAGATTATGTTGGGAGATAAACTCAATATCAAACCGCAAAATTCCCTTCTTTAGTTTCATTCCACAGGGTTTTCCGTTCGCACTCGCAGTAAACTGATTAGTGAGAGGAGAAAGAAGAGACATAGGAGAAGATAGTTTGAGCACGTTCTCGAATTATCTGTCTTTAAAAAGGACTGTAATAAAACATAATTTTGTTTTCTTTCACTTTCTCTGTACCATTTGTATGTATGGTAGAAGTAGAATAACAATGTAGTACTATTTTATGTAGCTATATGATTTATTGTTGTTGTATTTGTCCTGGGCTTTCAAAACTTGTTATTTTTAATAAATAAAAAAGTGACATATGTTATTTTAAAATTGTTTTATATTTGGCAAAATCTTTTTTGTTACAATTAATACACTTCTCTATTGGTAAAAAAAGTTTATTGCATGCTGCTTCAGTGGCGGAATGTAAACAAGTATTAGCTTATTATAATATGATGGATCGTTTAAAAACTTCGTGCGATTATGTTGTTATTCAGTTTTTAAGTAACAAAAATTTATCTTTTAAATACTACATAGCTCTTTTCTATTTTATTTTTCAATAAGAGTGCAGGCTGGAGGCATCAACAATAAGTCTAAATGTCGAAGTACTGTTTGTTTGCCTCGGTTGAAAAATATATAAAAACAACGAATTCATATTAAATTTTGTATTTACAACGGTAAAAGTACTATCAAAATGTTTTAAATGCTTGATGTTGTTCATGGAGAGAAGTGGCATCGATAATTCACAAAAAACACTAAAGATATGGACGATAATAAATGTTGAGGTCAATCAATTGAAACGATGACCACAGAAAATATTGAAAAAATACATTACTGAAATCAAATTCGGAATTTATTCCACATTAATTGACCAAAAATTGCAAAGAATTGGACATTGCAAAGACAGCTTTAAGGAAGTTTGAAATTTTTTAAAAATGATGAAACGCGGTGTTTTCAATACGATCAAAACTAAGCATCAAAGTGTTGAATGAGAGTTCCAAGACGAAGAACATCAATAAGAATCTCATATGTCTAAATCATATGTCAAAATCAAAACAAGACTCGTTTACAGTTTCAAAGAGATTATGTATAACGAATTTGTTTCAAATAGTACAATAATTGATGCTAAGTGTTACCTAGACATATTGAAACATTTGAGAAGTCATATTTGTCGTGTTTTCCCTAGATATCATTTCATTGTTCAACAATTGTTTCTGATTTTTTCATTAAAAAGCAGTTTCTTTTATTTCCGTTTAATAGATTTTTGTACATAAGAGTTTTATTCCGCAAGCTACATTTATAGATACAACGAAATCTTCTTTCCTTGACGAAAGATATTCGACGGTCAACGGCGAGCAATCTCGATATTATTGCAATCAGTGACAAAAAAAAAATTTAATGCACTTTTTGGACGTGTAAATAGTTTTATTGTGGTTTAAGCAGAATATTTTGAGAAAATAAAATGCTTTTTGTCAAGATTTAGTAACTGTTTCGGTTTTTTTAAGCCATCCCTTTTATTTTTGGAAAAAAGAGTACACGATCCACTGACGGGAATGTAATAATTGTATAATAATAGTCTCCACTAGTGGAAAAATTGTCAATAAAACATGAAGAGACATCATTCGTCAGAAATTTCCTCGATAGGTTTCACCCAGGTGTTGTAGATTTAACAAAGTAATGAGAAGAAACTATATGTCCATCTTCCACATAGTAGTAAAAGTACTCATATCGCTGTGTTCGCAAGCGCCAGACTACCTGATGAGCTCTGCGCTTGGCGACACGATTATCGTAGTTATTGCTTTGTTCGGCTGTAATTGTCTTCATTGATTGATTACGTTGTAGATTTAAGGTTAATATGAGGGAGAAAATATAATCATGTAGAAGAATTTTATATGTAATATGTATAAAGTAATGTATACCGTGAATATATTTTATAATGCAACATGCACATACATACATAACGTTAATAATGAAATGACAGCAATGTATTTTAGCGTGTATTTTATTTTGCAACCTAGGATGTGAAATACAGTAGTTGAACAAAATCTAAAAACTAATTTAACAAATTTTCAAAAATGTCACCATTGACGGCCAGATAGTATCCTAAGCGATTGTAGAATTCATTTATTGTATTTTGTATCTGCTCTGGAGTTATTTCTCTTGCAGCAACTCGTATTCTATTTTTTAATTGGTCAATATTGTTTAGAGGTTCTCCATGAAAAACTTTATTTTTGATACATGACCAAAGAAAGAAATCCTTTGGAGACAGGTCTGGTTACCTTGCGGACCATTCTACTTCTCCTCCACGGCCTATCCAACGGTTCGGAAATCTTTGGTTGAAAAATGTTCTAACTATATGAGAATTATGTGCCGGCGCGCCATCATGCTGGTACCAAATCTCACCATCAATATTTAAAGCGTGGAGGAACAAAAGTTACTTCTTCTTTCTGCATCATTCGCAATTAGTTCCTGATGGTTTTGAAAATGATACGACTTAAAATGTTCTCGTTTTAGTAGTTTATGCACGGAAGATTTGCTTACATTTGTAGTTTGTGCTAAAGCTCTTGTGGAGAGCATATTATTATTTTCGATTGTTTGTAGAATTTCATCTCTTTTGGCGTCAGTAATAACATATCTTGGCCTATTCTTTTTTTTATGATTAGGAACGATGCATCCATTATTTTTATACTTCTGTACTAACCTACTTATTGTAGTTGGACTCGGTCTTGGACGGTCAGGATATGTAATTTGAAACAAATCTGCTACTCTCCTCAAACTCATATTCGAGTTATATCAGTTCACTAATAACAGTTTTTCTTCTACACTATACATACCTCAAAAATAGAGTAACTTATTTTGACATCCTATGTTGCAAAATAAAATACACGCTAAAATACATTGCTGTCATTTCATTATTACATTACTCTAGCAACTAGTGTATGTATGTGCATGTTGCATTATAAAATATATTCACGGTATAAAGACTTAAGATAGATATACATAGATATTCGCCATAAATAATAGAAAATTTGATTTGACAAAATCGAAATTATTCAGTTCTTGTCAAAGCTCGTCATATTGAAACTACACCATGCTGTTATATCTTACTACGTAACCGTTTCTTTTTAATTAATTTTTTAATGTCACTACAAATATAAAACCCCATGTATGTTATATTCAGACGTGTCAAATTAAGTGATAATATCAAATCGGATTTCCACTTTAACACGTTGTAATACATTATTTATTTATAGTTTAAGTCGGATTACAACAATTGACTTAATTTGTTTGTGGAATGATAGTATACGTCAGAAATAGAACTAGTCACAATATTGGCATTACCAAATAATTTTAATTAGTGTGTTTGCTCATGCACAATTTCAACATACATATGTATACACATAAACTCTTCAGTAGTTTAAACGATTAAGTAGTTTATGCGTTCAAGTTCTATATAAATCAGTATTTACGACGTTGTTTTTATTAAATTTAAATGATTAGAATATGACAATAAACGTCCAAATTAATTATCGTCTAAAATTATTTTTGTTTATCAAAGATGTTGAAATGAAGTCATTTTTGTCACGATAATCTATAGGAGTATAATTTCATCTGTTTATATGCATATATACATATATGCATATAAACATATATATGCATATATATATATATATATATATATATATATATATATATATATATTCGTCTTAACTCTTGTTATCACTTAAATTAAATTGCAGCAATAACATGCATGATTAAAAGCAACCACTAAAACTACATTAATTAAACTACAAAGAAATTTGAGAAGACAATTTAAGAAATTATTGAGATTTCATTGTCACACAAGTCATTTTAAAACAAGCATAGAATATGAACATACATACATATATAACAATAAATATAAAGGGTATATCACAAAAAAAAAGTAGAAAAGACAAAAATATCCAAAAGTATCGAAAAGAAATCTAGATAGCAACAAGATAATAATAATTGACGAAAAACGGAATGACGATTGAGAATATTCAAAATAAAAGGCTTTTCTTTGGTACGTAGACTTCCGCGGTCGTGGTCCATGCTATCTGCTTCTGGGTTTCCAGGCTGGAACCGCGTCACTAGTATATCTGCCGACGTTTCGTACCCATTTGTATGAGAGGGACGCGGTTCCAGCCCGGAAACCCAGAAGCAGATAAAAGGCTTTTCATTAGGTACGACGCGTTCGTAAATTGAGATTCCTTTTGTAGTCTATTTTTTTGACATTTGTGTTTATCTGTCTCTAGTAATTCATCATAGAATGATACACACTTCATCAACGTGTTCATATTATTCACATGTTTTATCAAAATGAAATTTAGTCGTGTCTACTAGACGTGCATTAATTTAAATTTTCGGTCGTTATACATGTAATGGTTAAACTCAAAGGACAAAAATTCGAATCAGCATATTCATTTTATAACGTGCCAGTGAAGTAAAGAAGTGGAAAGAGCGATTTAAATGTGTTAATTCCTCTTTGATCTCAGACATAGGACATTTCCATCATCGATTTGTCGCAAATTTTGGGAAAAGATCTTAGACTACTTGCATACAAGATTGCGTTAGCTCAAGAACTCAAACCAAAGATCATTAGTTGAGTCGCAGATTCTGTAATTAGTCTTTAAAAGAAAAGGAATCCAACAAAAAAACTCATCTTCAGCAACCAAGCTCATTTCTAGCTTAACGGTCTGATAATCAGCTAGAAGTAATAAATTAAGAAGCATTATATCCACTTAAACTGACTATCTGACGCGTGCTGGAAGAGTCGTTGGATATTACTTTTTTCAACAATACTAATAATCCGTTATTGTCAATGGAATTTCCTATTGCTCAATGTCGACTGGACTTTTTCTTTGGTTTCAACAAGATGATGCCATTGGCCATATTAACAATCAAATAATTCACTCACTAAAACAGAAGGTTGGCAAATTAGTTTCAGAAATGGAGCAGTCAATTATCCTTCACGAATTTGCGATTTAGCGCCCCAAGACTTATTTCTATGGAGTTATGTTAAGTCATTTGCGGCAACAAACCAGCAACATTACAGGACTTGCAGACCAATATTAAACAAGCTGATATTCGACACAATTTATGTGAAAAAGTCATAGAAAATTTGAATTATGTCACGTTCTATCACTAGTAGGATTAACTGTACTTTACACCGAACTAAAAATTATCTTATATTTTTCACGATATGTGTTTTATTTTAAAAACAAAGTGCGCAGCTCTTAATGGAAAACCTTGCATAACGTAATATGAAGAGGTTAATTATTGAGTTAATTGCATCTGTCTAAACATGCCAAATATATAGTATAAACAAAATAGGTAGGTTTTTAAAATCAATCTACGTCATAAAATGTGCTATCTAGCTGGAATCGTATTTCCAAAATATTATTGTGAGGCTACACCAACAAAAGTAATGGGCAAAGCCTTTACCGAAGTCGAAATCTAAAATAAGTTGTCTCAAAAATCAGATCTTCCGAATAGAAAGGTAAAAGTACAAATGCACATAAACTGACCTGTACCAAATCATAAAGAAAAATATCTTAACATATTTATAAGTGTAAACACGTGAGAGTGACCGCTTATCTTAACCAAGACTATTTTAGGGAGAGCACACTATCGAATACAGTATCGACATTCTTCTAAACAGAATTGAATCTGATTTCATGAAGAACAAAAAATTATTTTCAAATAAATATAAAAACTACAAAAATCTGTAAACACAGGAAGCTTCTCGAAAATAATTATTGCTCGTACACATACATACATGTATATAAATAAACCATAATAAACATAATTAATTGATACGAACATAAATTTGCACCGTGTTTCGCGCGGTAATATCTCAGATGGAAGTTAACATTGCTTATGTGCTGTCATTAAATTCTTTAAATTACATTACTTAGAAAAATTTAAATTATTGCATAAAAAATTATTAATTATATAATAATAGTTAAATTGTTTTGATCTCTACCATAGAATTCCTCAAACCAACCTGTGATAGACTATGAACTAGATGAATATCAAATAGGGTTTATTTCATATATTTGATAAAATTTAAACAAAATACATAAGTCTCGGCCAATAATTAAGTAGTTCATTTTCTAACGTTTACTGCCAACTGAAATAGAAACTTAAGATGAAATAAACTCTTGGCAATGACTTCCATTCTTTCTCAACAATAAAAAAAAAGGGAGAACGAAATTTAAACATGGTTGTGCATTGAGGAGCGTTATAGAAGGCGAAAATCAATCACAACTTATGATCTCATTGAAAAAAATTACAATGTAATTTTAAATATCCGTCATATAAAGATACAAAATTAGTAGACATTGGAAAGATCTCAGATAGACGCTCTGTTGGATAGAAGTGGCATTGCTAAAAATCTACCAAAACATCAATAGCATTCCAAAATAATATTTGAAGTTTTTCCGACGATTTTTCCAAATTATTTGGAAAATTAAGTTACGGAAACTTGGATATATTACCACATCTAAATATACAACAAGAGTTTAAATAATGAGTAGACGGTAAGATAAAAATAGCTTCATCGGCAAAAGGTGATTTCTGCAGTTTTTTTTTGAGCGATATAATAAATGTCAATTTTTGTGAAAAAGAAGGAACCATCATAGGAGAGTGCACTAAGCAATATTATTAGATAAGTTGGACACTATAATAAGCGATCTCATTTAGAATTTAAACTTAAATGTACTTATCATTAATTGCACAAGCAAAAATATTTAGTCTGTGTTATTAATTACTTTCGCATGCCCCTTATGCCGCACTTAGCTTCTGATGACTTCTTGCTTTTCAATTTTAGATAAATCACTGAAAAGAAGTTAATGTCAAATGACGAGTGAAACTGGTAGCTACTTTAAGATCCTAAATAAACGTTAATATCATTTATAACAATGACTACTGCTTCTGAACTCTGTATCATTTTTCAGATCGTAGACTTTTAAATATATAGCGGACAAAACTTTTCCAATTTGTTTATGAGTCGTAAGTAGTAAACACGATAACAACCAGTATAGATGCAAAACTTTTCTGTGTAAAAAACAGAAAAAAAATGTTTAGATATTCTACTTATTTCATCAAATACTGCATCAACTATTTCCTTTCCCATTAATGTCTTATGTGCTTATTTTCTATCGTTAGTGTTATTGCTATCAATTCCAAATTGTCATTGCAATGCAGAAAGGAAGATATTCGTATATTTTTGTCTGCGTATGTGAAAACTTCTAAAAAATCTTTTGGAATAGTATCTAACGTCAAAAATTGCCTCAACACTTTTTATTGCAACAAATTTGTTTCTTATTGTTGTGTTTACATTATTATATTCTACTGCAAAAATACTAATACCATTGATTTCAAATTATCATAATATTTGCACCAAATTGTAATAAATGGAGGTCTTTATTTTGCATTATGAATTTGCATTTTTGTAAAATTGTCCATGTAAGATGAAGCAGATAATTAGCATGATATTATTTTATTTCAGAAACTTTCAACATCGATATCTCCTAAAAAAAACTGATCTACAAATATTTTTCGTTTCGTCGTTAATATGTTTCATACGGAAAAACTCATAGACTGGCTATACATGTTACATATGTACACAAATATGTCCATCCATGTTTATAAATAATAGAATTTGCTTGTCTTCCAAAAATAGGAAATTGCAAGTGTATGTTAACATTTCTAGCAACAATCTAATTTTTGAAATTGTAGAGCAAGCGGACTATTTTCTTTCTTTCAATCCGGAACAGAAATTTACAAAGATCTTTTTAATATTTATATTATTACATTATGTTAAGTACTTACGAAAGAATTTTCATTCAATATTCCAGAAGACTTTGCTAAGTAATAATTGTCAAAGCCGTTATAGGTGGACGAAATGGTGTCGCCTAATGGATATGAAAACGGACGCCTATAGGAAAAACATATACGAAAATTAATATTTTAACAAGTTTTTATACAATAATTATTAATACCTCAGCAAAGTTCTAGGTGACGATTGAATTTGACTAATTGGTTTATTAGATTTTTCTAATTCACAGTCTGTGGTGTCGGTATCATGAAACATGCATTGGTTCTGAAAAGTTCTAAAAAAATTTTGATTTAGTTAAATTTAATATGAATAACGTGTCAATATTTCATAAACTCAAAGTGCGTAAGCTCTTATTGTTAATCAGACACTAAGTTATATGAGGCGTTATTGATGAGTTTCTAACCTATCATATAAGCCGTAGTATTTCAAAATAAAATTCTTCACATTTAACAAAATGTTCGCCAGGTCATTCAAAGCCTTTTAAAGTACATATAGCTTCACCATTTGCTGAAAACCTTTTACCATTCAAGAATTTTTTTAAATTTTGGGAATAACTGACGATGTTAAATCCAGAGATTATACGAATCAACGAATTACTTGGCAAGTCTTTCGCAGCACATATTCGTAGGAAACATGCAATACTCCTGCAATGTACTTGAGCCCAATTCGTCGATCTTTCAAAATCATGTCATGGACAGAATCAATATTTTCCGAAGTGATCACAGAAATAGAGTTTTCAAAGCCTTGCTCGTCTTTGAAATCTAGTATTTCTCTTTTAAATTCCGTGTCTCAGTTTTTAATAATGGCGTATGAAGGCCACTGATCACCTAGGGTTTCTGTCATATAAGGAAAACTTTCATTGCCCAGTAATCTTTTACAAAATTTATACTTAATAACTGACTGAATTCTGTTTTAGCGTAATCTAGCCTTTTCTCTGAAATATTGTTTTTAAAAACTCTGTTTTATCATCATTTGACTTATGGATGTTAAGCTTTGGCAATTTACTTATAAAACATCATAGTTGTAGTATTATTATATATTATAAATACAATTTTATCTACAAGAAACTTTCCAGGTTAACTAAATATCAATACTACCGCGTATTTGAATTTGAATCTGTAATATTTTTGTATATTATATATTCAATTTTATCTACTAAAAACTTTCCAGACTAACTAGATAAAAATACTACCGCGTATTTGTGATCAAAATAAATATATGATTACAATACTATCGTTTTATGTTTACTAAAAATTTTATTTTAATTCAGACAGACTATATTTTTCGTCTGTTACTTAGGTTATGTCAACGAAATTTATGATACTACTGTAAACAGCAGAAAACGAAGGAGAGGCATGGGTATTGCAGAAAACCGCTGCTTGCATTAGTAAATTATACACGACTATCGTGAACCTGCATTTAGCCAGCAGGCAAACATCTGGGAGAAAATACATTCTATTTTTACGAAAATCGACAAAAAAAAAACTTCACACACTATGCACATACACCCATAGGAAAACGGTATAGCTATCTGAAGCAAGTAAAAAGAAATATTTACTATGGATTAGAACAATTTGACATTTAACAAATAAACCAAATTAATTGATCAAAAATTTATTTCAGTAAAGATTCAGTATTTTGAGATATTAGTAAAGATCTTTACGAAATTAGTATAATGGAACTAACATTATTGGTCCAAATGTCTTAAACTTGAAAAGAAATATCATGAAAATAATAAAAAGCTTCATGCATTAACGCATTCGTTTAATTTCGAATCTCTCTTCTTGTCAAATCATCCTTCTGCAGTTGTAATATAATTTCACGGGTAGTATTTTAGTCTGCTCTATATACAGGCTGAATATAAAGTAAGGAACACTGGTACTATAGCTGTAAATATTGAGTTTATAAAAAAACAAGTTTTTAATTTAAATAATTTTTACAAGGATGTGACATTCAATTTGTAAATTATTCGTACAAAGGGACTATTTTAGATATGTAAGCGCAAAACTATGAACCAATCTTTGTTAGATTTTTATGTTGATGAAAAAGGAACCGTTCGGTAAGCTTTAGACAAAATATTAATTGTCAAACGAATCGACGTTAAAAAAATTTTTAAAATCTGTGAGCGAAAATAATGAGATCATTATAAAAGTTGTTCTAAAAAATAAGTGTTGCTGACCTGCGATGAGACTACAGATTGAAAAAAAATCTGTTCCCAATATTATGGAACCTCATCAACAGTTTTCCCCATTTCTATTAGCTAGCAAATTATGTAATTGTACCGGCGAAGCTATTTACAGTGTCATAGGTACTAAGTACAGTAGAAAAATTGTATTTAATTACAAATCAAGTAGTGGTGTTTAATAGTAATGTCGGCTCCTCAATGCTTTGTGCAGAATGTTATCTTAAAGATGAGTGTTCCAATTTACATGTATTGTGTCTGTTACATCTTATAAATTACTTCCATATCTTGTCTCAGATTAAGAAGGAGTGATTCAAATATTGCGCCAAGATAGTACATATTTTTAAGAGATTTCATTGGTTCTTGAACAGGCAAGTTTAATATGGATAAATGAATGCCAGATATCCGCCATTTTTCATAACCTGTAAACGTTTAATTACATTTTTGCACTGTTTTATTATATTTTTCTATATTTTTTAATAAAATCTGTACTTTTAAGTACAAAAATAAAATTAGTGTTCATCAGGGTTCTAGCAAACAGTTAGTATCACCACCCAAAAAGCGGCAACGACTAGGACACCAGACGCATTCGGAAAAACAAACAGTTTTGGATATATATATATATATATATATATATATATATATAATATTAACGCTGCAAACTCCACCAATTGTAACGAACATCTCTGAAAGGCTAAGTAAGTTGTAGGTATTACTTCTATAACAATATATTATAAGAAATGTATTGTAGGAACGAGTAGGCAGGCAATGGAATTTGATGAATCTGTCAAAAGTACTGTATGGCAGATGGTGCATGGTTTCCTTTTTAAAAACGAACTTCCAACATAAAATATTGGGAGAAATAACTAGAAATGAGTCCATACCAAAAATGAGTCGAGCAACTCTACACAGATTCTTGAAACTCATTAATTTCAAGTACGTGTTATTGAAAAATTGTTCATGTTATAACATATTCATATTTAATTTATATTTCAGATATGTAAAATGTAACAAGAAGAACATGCTAATAGAAAAGGATGAAGTTATCAGGTGGAGAAGAATATATCTGACAACGATAAAACATTATAGAGATGAGGGTCGCCCAATATTTTACCTAGACGAAAAATGGTTAAATGAGATACACACAAAGGAAGAAGTTTGGATTCATGCAAGTATAGTAAGTGCACGACAGACTTTTATTGACGGATTATCCACAGGATTAAAAAGCCCTAATGGTAAAGGCCGGCGATTAATAATACTCCACATGGGACCTGAATTCGGATTTGTGGAGGATGGACTGTTGCTTTTTGAAGGTAGAAAAACAACTGATTACCACGATGAAATGAATGGTGCAATTTTTGTGGAATGGTTTGAATAAGTATTGCCTAGGTTGCCAGATAATGCTTTTATCATAATAGACAATGCATCATATCATACGCAGAGTGGAAAGTCTTTCAACTTCTTCATGGAGGAAAGCTGCAATCCAAGATTGGTTACGTTCCAAAAATATTGAGTATAATGCAGAAATTCTACGTACTGAATTATTGCATTTAGTATGTCTTCATAAGGAACAATATAACATATGTAACTGATCAAATGGTAGCTGTTGCAAATAAAACTGTATTGAGGTTACCACCATATCATTGTGAACTCAATCCAATTGAAATGATTTGGGCACAAATAAAAAGTGAAGTTGCTTCATAAAATACAACATTCAAAATGTCACATGTACGAAAACTTTTGATGGAAGCTATTACAAATGTTACAATGGATAATTGGAAGAACTCTATCAACCATGTGATTAAAGTAGCAAAAAGGATGTGGGACTTAGATGGGTTAATGGATGATATCGTGGAACTATTTATTGTTTGTGTTCGAAACAGGGAGTTATTGTCAAGCATAAGTGAATCCGATTAGTTGTATTGCTAATGTTTCTATATTTATAATCTTTGTTGTACTTTTGATGGAGTTTTATAATGAATTTTAACAGTAGTTTACATTTTACCTTGCCTTTCACAAATAAATTTGATATTAATCTTAATAATTTATGACTTAAAAATATATGTTTTACTTTTCTATTGAAAAGAAAGTTTCATGAAATACTTATTTCAATAATATTTAATCTAAATTTTGGATAGGTTGTATATATTAATCCAAAAAGTAACGTATACTTCCATTAAAATGGATATTTTTTCATTTATTTTTATGTAATAAAGAAAAAACATTGTTAACAAACTACTATTATACATTCACAACTGTTTATGTTTTATTTTTATGGTAAGTTACATTTTTAAGCTATGTGTTCCGCGTTTTAACGGGATATTAGAATCAATCCTTATTCTGAGACAAGGTATAGTCGCACAAAAAATACTCCGATCTAGATGGTTTAATAACAAACACAAGGTTTTTCTCAAATCTTCTAAACGAATACGGGAATTTTACACTGTTCAAAGAAATGATAGCCATCCCAGAAAGTTAGTAAAAATTTTAAAGATATGTTAAGTTGAAGTATATTTTCGAATTATTTATATGAATTACATAATAGCGAATGACATACAAAAATTACAAAACGCTTCATTGGCAATAGTGGATTAATTAAAAATAGTGGATGAATACAAGCAGTGAATGGTTTCGTTATTTACTATGCAAAAGTTCTGTTTTTACCGAATTAAAACAAATTTAAAGCGATAGTATTTCTAGAGATTGTTAACTTAACTCAATAACAACTTTAACTATGCAAAAATTACCTTCCTAAATACTGAATGATTATTTTTTTTATACAATAACATTTTGACACCGTGACGAACATAATTTACCGATGTATGTAGCTTAGTTAGTTCCGATTGTCAATACTTATCTCGTGTGTAAATATTCAACAATAATAATAACATAAAATTGCTTACTACAAACTCTTAAAAAAGTAATACATCTACATTGATTTAAGATATATAGTATATGAAAAATCTAAATTTTAGTGGTTACGACTAGATCGTAAGCAGTTATCTACAATAGTCAATATTTTTTCTAGAAATAAAATCCCGCGATTTATTTGTAAGAAAAAGATTAATTTGTTTATTTAGTAGTATTTAACAAGCGCCTAGTAAATTGCAACATTTTGATAACGGAATCAAAGTTTAAATTTAGTACAATACACAAATAATTTATTTTTACAAAATTATTAAGAAATTACATAAAGCATGTGTTATTTTATATACGAAGTTTACAACATTTTTCACTTAAAATTTCAAATGCGAAATTTTAGAAAAATAAGCAAAGTATTTTAAATTTGAAAAATCTATACCTAGGCATCAGTTGTCTGTTTTGATATTGTCTTTGCAATTATAAACACGAAAATTGGAAATAAATTATTATTATTATTTTGCGGCATTCATCATACAGTATCTAATTCATTGCCCTTTTAGTTTCATAAATTTAGAAAAACTCTGCGTAGCACGAACGACATAAAATTCAAAAAATTTAGAGAAAAAGTTAAATTATAAAATATTTTATATTTATGTAAGTCATACGAAACTATGCATATTTATTGCTTTAATTAATCTATAAATTTTTTTATATGGTGAAATGATAAAATATAATGATTACTAAAAAAATTGTTTTTGTTTAAAATTAAAATTTCTTTTCATTGGAATATTTTCTTTTTACTGAATATTAAGCATATACATTCTTTGAATGAATATCAATTTTACATTATTATCTTATAATAATCTTTAAAATAATCTGTACATATTTACTAGATTTCAATTTCACTCTATAAATATCATTAAATAATATAAGTCATCGCATTAACAGCGACTTTAAATTAATGGATTTCAATATGTTAGTAAAGTTAATATATAACAAAAAAAATCTACTCACCCAAAGCTAACGACAGACGAATGCGAACTCTCCAAGGGTTGGGATTCTTCTGATTCGATCGACTGCCGTCTCTTTAATATCATTTTGTAGCTCCTCAAAAGATCTGCAAATTAAGATCGATCGCGACCAATCAAATATTTGACATTTATCCATTACAAGTTACTCAATTTTTAACAATGCATTTCATACATATCAGTTCAAGAAACCCACGCCTACAATTCAGTTAGAAGTTAAATGCTTTTACATCTTACGTTTAAAATCGTAGTTGTGGTTGTTACAACATTATTAGTTCAAATGTTCACATTGCACGTGTGCTATTACAAGTAAGTACTAATAATTCCCTATAAAAATAAAATTTCTTAATTCTAACAATAGGTTAATGTGTTGATAACGGTTTTTCGAAATTGGCGTAGCAGGACGCCGTTAAAAAAACAAATTTCAGTTTTAATTTCACATTCCGTTGTAAATTTTTATTATTTTTAATTGAGATAATCAAATATGGGTAAAACTCTATAACTTACTTAGGTATTACTTTTCTTAAGCCGAAGTTGCATCATCTTTTTATATTTAAGAGCAACAACTAGCATTAATTAGCCTTGTTCCTAGAAATGAATAAAAAAATTAAGTTTCAAACAGAAAATTTCAATTGGATCTGATTGAAACACATATTTTATTATAAAATCATACTGATTTTATGTATACATAATGATCTATGCAGTATAGATGAGCTAATTAAAATATTTTTACGTCTATTTATAATAGAATTTATATAGTTTTACTGTAAAAATGGAGATAAAAGATATCGATATCTAAATTTTTACTAGTTCACAATTTAAAAGTTTTAAATTTGAATGTGACGGAAAATGAATAGGTGGATTTACCAAAAGGGAAGAACTCGACAATTGAAGAGTTTTCGTTTTAATATTTTTTGTCAATAGCAGACGGTTCTTGGTGCATTGTATACCTTAACTAACGTAAATAATAATTTGTCTATATCACATTATTTTATTTTTCACACACAATATTGTGTCAGTATAATTCTACCATAGCTTGCTCGAATAAATATAAAAATACAATTTACGGTACGAAATATAACGAATTATTGTTTACGAAGTATATTTTATTAAATATCTTATCAATCCACATTCTGTTGTTTTCTACAGCGCTAATTCAACTTAGCGTACTGCGAATTCTATCTACTAATTCCATTCAGCTAGCCATGAAAGAAAGATAGACAGCAATAGAAAAATGTATTCTGCATACATTTCCTCTACATCCATATATTTATTCCAGTGTTTTTGCAATAACAAAATTACTTGAAAAAAAAGAGCTCTCAAAATATTCGTTGATAGATAGCAGTTATTATGGTCGTCCTCAGAAAAAAACCTACATTCTCGTAGATGTTTTTTAATCTAGAAAAAATATAGTAAACGTTGAGTACTAGATCCGAACTAGAGGGTGAATGTCTTATCTACTATAAACCACATTTCTCGATAACTTATGAAAGTGGACTTTATGTACTCTGCAATTGTCGTGCAGGGGCATGTTTTTTTGGCACAATTTTGAGGTCTCCTTGCTCGGATGGCAACAAAGATTTTTAAAGGTCCCTTTATATACATTTCAATCCCAGAAAACTGCTGCCTTCAATTTTCCGATTAGACACTATATTTTCGCCTTTTTTGGTAAAGAAGATACTTTATACAGCCACTAGTCGTTGCTATGGTGTTTCGTTAGAGGCTATCATTGACATAATCAGAATGCATTCCCAGTAACAATTTTTGAAAATGTCTTATTTTTTTAGTTCTTACTTCACGAGTTTCTATTTTGATATGAGGAGTCTGAGAATATGTATTGCTGAAATTTTGTTCATCCCTAAATCTCGTAAAATTATTCTCCATGTATTTTTAAAGGCCAAAGTTATTATATGTCATCGTTGTCTCTCACATCTGAACTTTTCTGGTAATAATCGACAGTTTAGTTCTATCAACGGCAAGCCTTCAACTTTCTTTATTGTTTCCTATGCTTTTATCTCAAGAGATCAACCAGATATTGAATGATCTTCAATAACTATTGCCAATTGTCTACCAACGAAATTGTGTTTATTAAAATTTTACTTAGTAGTGTGATAATTTTTGGACCATTTCTCTCTTTAGTGAAACATTTTTCAACATTTCTGTGTTCAAATTTAAAATAATTTTTCATTCAGTATTCAAATTATAATAATAATAAAATAATAAATAATTCAATATTTTAATTTCAACACCATCTAATCAGAATATTTATTAAAGTTTGCATTATTTAACGTTGAACAATCAATGTTATTTGTCATTGTTTTCACAGCAAATTAGATTACATAAAAATTTCCTCTCGTACAAGCTTATATGTTTTATAACTGTACATTATATGTTAAGCATTTGTTGATGTTTACCTTCAAAATCGCTACTCTGAATTACGAAGTGAACAAATGTCCGATTTTTGTGCTACCAATTACAGACAGATCAAATTAGTCACGGTGTAAATGGTAAATGTTTTATAAGTAGAACCATATATTTTATAGGTTAACAGCATTCTCTATCTCTAAGGATGAGATGTCTTCTTTTTTATGATTTAACTCATGTATGCATAGCATATTTGAATGCTTCAGATAAATACCGATATACCATGACTTGCAAACCCCGATTGGATAATATGGCACGGTTTTCTATATTGTATAAATGCATACGATCTTCTGTTTTCATAATTCTTAAAAAAGCAGTTAGAATAGTTTCGAGAAAATTCTTATGTTTAATTTTATTAATTATTCCGTCAATAAAAATACAAATGCCTTATTCGAGTTGGATAGCATATTACTAGATCAGGGCCCTGGCTATAATGATTATTTCCAATCTTTAGTATTATCAGTTACATTTACAGTGGTATAATAAATTAAACTTGGAAATGCACCACAAATTAATATCTTTCTAACTTTAAAAGCTTTTCTAACACATTGAAACACATATTTTGAATTAAATATATACGATCTTGACTTCTTCACCCCTCTAGTAAGAAGGACACCTTAATGCATTTTTTAATGCACATTGTGACAGTGTGCATTTTGACTTTCGACGGTACATATCGTGTATAGAATTTGTTTCGTGCGGATTTGGCCGTTGTCTCCAGGTGCGACATTGTTTAACTATCTGCTGATGATGACAACTTAGTTGTCGAAATACGTATACAGAATACGAAAATTAATGTGGAATCAACCACAGCCTACATCAAATTTACCTACAAACAAGTATGTATAGAAGAGGATCAAGGCCGAGATTTCAATACGGAAACCGAGATGAAAAATAACAGATCTCGCACACGTTTTTCGTGTGCGATTAAGGAAATTAAATGTTGTGTTATTAGCAATATTTATTATATTTCGATAAACAGAAACAGAAACTTGTTTGATCGTTAAATAAAATGTTTCAAATCACCTACATAGCCAACTAAATAATGACCTAATCTATCGTACATTTCTCACGTTTTACAATTGCCTTGATACAAAAATATATTAAATATTATCGACATTATAACGTATTGTTTGCTTAGTAACACGTAAAAAATGTATTACTATTAATTCTTGCCAAGAATGTCATAATATGTAGTTAAGGTATTACCCCATGAAAACCTATGACTAACTTAAAAAAAAATTTCCAATTCTACTTTAATAGCTTGTGAATATAATAAATAGAGCTGCTTAAAAAAGTTAGTTTCCATACCTGGTTATCGCTGAAGTTACGTTATTAATTTAATATATCGAAACGGGAAATTTTCTGTAGTTGTAATATATAATAAAATGTTATAGCATTTATGTAACTGGTTTCCTTTGTAACGGCTTCGCTTTTTTTCTTCTTATTTACGTGAATCACACCTGATTTTTCTTATCTTTTATTAGTTATTTCTTTCGAATTCAGTGCAGATTTATTTATTACCTACATAACTTTGTCTATTTTTTTTCTTGTAAGTATAATCATTGAACATTGTGGCGGGATTTAACGAAAAGATATTTATCTAAAATTACTTATTTCCCTCTATCCTTCAGAGGCCTTCTCTGTATGTACTTTATCAATCATCAAAATAGGGTCAGTAGTGTGAAATATGACCATATGTACTCTTTATTTCTCTGTTACGTCATTTATGCTATGAACTCAGGGTATTTTAATCTGAAGCCGATTTGTGTCCAGGAAAAAATGAACTCCCAACTTCTGAAAAAATTACCTTCATATAACTTGCAGTGACTTATCAACATCTTTCTATTCTTTTTTCGGCCATGGTATGAAAAACGAGTTGAGAAAAATGCATGAGCTTTGGTTACTTCTTCAAATACAATTGCTTAAAAAATAGATACTCTTTTGAATATGGAGACGGTTGTTCGAGAACTGATGAAGTGTATTGAGAATGGGAATTGTAATTAAAGTATTGTATTCTAATAGGCTGCGGGTGAAACTCTTTGATAATGGTAGAGCATTCTGAAATAATATTGTCAGAGTAATCTAATAAATAAGTGAAAGCAGTGTTTTATTTTTATTTACGTTAATAATGTAAATATGCATTCCCATGTTCACTTAAAAAATAACATGTCAAATCAATGTAGGCACTGTAAGCAACCTTTAATAAATAAACTGTCTTTAATTAAGATAATGCCAAGAGTTGACTTTAGTAATTGTATCTTCACGTTTAATAAAATAGTTCAATTAAAGAAAAAGCTGGCGAAGACTTTGGAAATAGATAACAAATTTTTATTAGTTGCTATCTGTTATGGAGTCATAAATCGTTGTGAGCGTTCCTAATTTCATTTATTTTAATCTTATGAATCTTATTTATCTTAATCTTATTGAATAAAATAATGCAACAAATATTCCAATAGCAGTTTACATACTAATTTTTAAATAAGTATTATATATATGCTTAAATATGTAAGAACTAATTAATAGTATCTATTGTGATCATAAAAACACTGACTTGACTTTGATTTATTCTTCTTCGACATAATTTTACAATTTTTGGTAGAAAAAATTTCTAAATTATTTCCCAGGACTTCTTGCTTTTTGTATTCATGTACACATTCACAAATATTGAAAAAATTGGAGTCATAATTGGTGTTATTCATTAGTTAGTTGCAAATACTTCCTTACTTCCTCTAAATTGAAATATGTACATAAGTATGTATTCGAAAGAGAAAAAAATAAGTATTTTAAATTGGCTTCTGGCAAGCCTGTGATTTGTATTCGGTTAATTATTGCGATCAACCGATACCATCAATCCGAACAATTCATAATATTATTACCACATTTAGTATCGAAGGCAGTATTGCAAATATAGGAAAGTAGTAAAAGGTTAATATTGTTGATCTGAATAAATAGAATTAAATACTTATTAGACTGAAAAGAAACACATCATATCATGTTTAATAGCTAATGGATTTAATACATTCAAGACTTCTATATCTAAAATATTTAAAAAATACAAATAAAAACCTTATACATTTGCAAAGAATCGACTCTTTATTAAGATGACAAAATTAAGAGAAGAGAATTTCATAAATTATAAAACTATGAATAAATTGAGTAAATTAAAAAAATAATTTAAAAGGAATAGTTTTTACACATGATGCATCCCTTTCGTTGAATGGCTCGGTTAATTTCGTAAACTATCAGTTACTTCTTAACTCTAACGATTGTAGACAAAATTTAACCCACACTCAAAATAATGAAAGAGTTAATGTTTGAGCTGGAATAATTGACAATGCCCTTATTAGTCCATTGTTTATTAATGGAAACGAAATGCTAATAAAATCCAAGAAATTTTCCGAACACATACATATTGTCTTGCAAATACGAAATTTTAATATCAATAACATGTATTCAAATGAATGGAGTTATACTCTACGAGGGTGGTCCCAGAAGTACCCGACCCAACAAAGAAAACACAAAAATTTTGGAAAGAAATATATTTATTTTTCAACATAATCTCCTTTCAGCTCTATACACTTTTCCCAACGATGGTCGCTAAGTTCGATACCCTTTTTACAATAAGAACTGTCTTGCTCCTCAAAATAGCTATTAACTGCCGATATCACTTCTTCATCGTTGGAAAATCTTTGATCACTGAGCAATTTTTTCAAGTTTGGGAACAGAAAATAATCAGAGGTCACCAAATCTGTGAGGTAGCAATTCAAGCTTTAATTCATTAATTTTTAAAATTGCAACAACGTATTTATAAGGTAGTGCATTGTCTTGATGAAACAACACCTTCTTCTTAGCCGAATGCGGCCGTTTTTGCTTGATTTCTTCCCTCAAACGTTACAATAAGTTCGCTTAATACTCGCCGTTAATAGTTTTTCACTTTTCAAGATAGTCAATGAAAATTATTCCACGCGCATCCTAAAAACCCGATGTCATGACTTGCAGATGAAACGGTCTTCGCATTTTTGAAGCCGGTTCTCCTTTTGAGTCCATTGTTTTGATTGTTCTTTTATCTCGGGTGTATAGTGATGGACCCATGTTTCGTCCATGGTTATGAAACGGCGCAAAAATTCTGCTTTATTGCTGTGAAACTTCGCTAGACACTTGAAACATCTTCACGACACTGTTTTCGCTCGAGTGTGAGCAAACGCAAATTTTCAGATAATATGCGATGTACCGCACTTCTTGAAATGCCTACCATGACTGCTAGCTCGCACACTTTCAGTCGACGATCATCCAATACCGCTTTGTAGATTTTCTTCACCATTTCTGGAGTCACCTCGTTTGGTCGACCACTGTGATGCTCGTCTTGGCAGCGCGTACGGCCTCATTTAAACTCTGCTACCCAATATTTCACTGTTGTAAACGAAGGAGCAGACTCACCCAGAGTAGAATCCAGTTCAGTTTTTATATCGGTTGGGCAGAAGCCTTTCAAATAAAAGCATTATATCACACGAGGATGACCAATTTTCTCCATTTTTACAAATTCACAGAAAATGTTCACAATTGATGGCTGCCGAACAAATACTAAACAACGTGGCCTATTCAAACTTGAAACATATGCTTTATAGGTTGTGTACTTTCTAATACAATGATATTTTTCAAGCAACTAATGCCATCTCTAGGTGAGGCCGGGTACTTATGGGACCACCCTCGTATTGCAGAGTTTCTTAACCATTGGGTCGTGATCCAATATTGGGACGCACCGAAATTTTAAAGGGTCGCGAAATGAGAGTAGAGTAATTTTTTGTTTTGTACAAACACTGGTACAAATGCAGACAGCATTTTATCATAATTAGTTCCTTTTTGTTAAAACGCGAATTATATATTTGGGTCGCGGTATCAGTACAAACATATTTACTAGAATATTGTTTGAAATGATTGAGAAACACTGCTCCGTAGGACTTGCTACATATTATCTTAACAAAGTATTTTCAGGTCACTAAATAGAATTATATGGTTCAGTAGCTTGGTCTCCTCAGTCACCTTTTCTTTGAGACATCTTAAATCTAAAATCTATGACAATACTGGAATAATCAATATAGAATAATTTGTAAATCGTTTACTCATTGTCTGAGATCAATTAAATTCTAATTCCTTAAGAAATGCTGTTTATAATAGTTTAACGCAATGTTTAGAATATGAATTAAATTAAATTAAAAAACTAAAAAGAGTTGTAAAATTGCTTTTCTGAAACTGATAATACTTTAAAATCGTGAAAACAGTCAAAAACGTACATTAGAAATTATAATAATGGAAAATGATAAGTCAACAAATTAGCTTATTTAGATACAGCTCACACATTAATAGAAAAAGATTTTATATATATAAAAATTGTTGGTAGTTAATTATCCACGAAGATATTTTGTTACGGATTATAAACATGAACAACCTCAAAGAACTTTCACAAAGAAATATTTTTACAGAGGAAGACAATTTTAGAAATTTACGAAATACAAGAATATGATGTACTGAAAATCCACATGCAATTTACTGAAAAATCGCTAAATGCAAAAAGAATTAGTGTTTGGGCAGTGCTAAGCTAAATATATATAACACAGGCTTGATGGAAAGATTGTTTAAAATATAATCAGTGATTTTTATAGTTCTTTGTACGCTGATAACGGAAAAAATAATAAAAAGATTCCATCATGCACAGTTTAGTAACAAATTTCACTTTAAATTATCGACAACTAGGCATTTTAGGCAAGTAAACTTTACAGTGTTTAATCTTAATAATTAAAATTAGGCTTAGATTGGCCGCGGAAAATAATTTGGTCAAGTGGCAACATTCAGTAGCTGTCAAACCTTTGTTTGATCACTAGCGATTCTACAGCAGAAGAAGCACAAAACGAAGTTTAGATGGGAAGTGAAAACGATACTACAAGGATCAAGAAGACCATTCAGTTTTACTAATTTTGTGTTGTTTTTATGAAAAATGTATATGAGTGTACTTATGACTTTAATAAAATGTAAAATAAAATATGCATTCCATATTTTTTTGTATTCGACTTACAATTCATAAAATACTGTTTTTTTTGTGAGAGAATCCTATGTAATAGAAAAAAACGGTTTTCGTTTTTGAGTACAGCACTTAAAAATACACAAAAAATGACTAAAGTTAAAATAATTTTTTAAAAGTATTTTTTGCAGGCTTGTATAATTGAACCAATATTTTTGCAACATGAAGTTCTAGAAGTTCTAGTATTTGCATCGTATTCTTAATTTAATTTTTTAACAGGGATACCTTGGACATCGTAGAGAAACTTTGCGCTGATTTATTGATCAATGGCATGATGACGGCATTAAAAATATATATTTACGTGGGGCAACGTCAGTGTATAGTAGAAAAACTGAATTTTTTAATGTTTCTCGTTACTGTTTTAGAAGAACTCATGTGTTGTTGTTTAACACTGTGATTCCTTTTTATGGTCAAATTATTATACATTAAAATAACATATTTTGAACACCTCTGTTTTAAATGATATCCGGCAAAGAAGTGAATTTAAATTAATAACAATCAGTTAATGTTGCAGGGTCATCAGAAGTTTTGAATGGACAATTACAAGATGTATTAACAACATTTTCATTTATTACAATTTTAAATCAATAAAATAAATTTAAATTAAACGAACTGTTTTTCTTTATTTTTTTCTGAAAGTTTATTGAATATTAAAACTTTATCCCACTGACACCTTAGTCATTGAGTTATCACACCCCAGCTGTCTTGGGTTATAGTCCGATCGGCTGTTGCGGGAAAGGTTTTTCCTGGATTTAATTTCCCATTTAAGCCAGTACTGACAAAAACGTTCGGTTGCACCACTAGCGCGGACGTAATAATTACTCATGATCTACCAAAGTCCGCTGTAATTGGTTCTATCAGGTTGTTACAAATGTAATGTCCGTTTTTTCCTTCAGTCTGAACTGAATCGCACCTGTGTGAAGACGTGTATGTTTTTGGTGAAAATTATTATTGTATTTGTAGAAAAGGGTATTTATTTTGAAGTGTGTACCTGTTCCATTTCTTGGAAAGATTAATACACCTGTCCTTGTCTCGCCTATGGAAATGCTGTCGGCAAGAGATATTCGGGCAATTTACCTCTTTCAATTTAAAAAGGGATTAAATGCAGCGGCAGCTACGCGAGAAATTAATCGGACGTTCGGTGAAACCACGTGTAACGAACGCACATTACGGCGATGGTTTAAAAAATTCAGCGAGGGAAATTTTGATTTGGAAAATGAGCCTCGCGGATATGCGCGTAGCACCGTTAATGACGACGAGCTGCGTGTTGAAGTTGAAAGTAATCCGTCGACAACAGTGCGTAGCCTTGCAGAAACATTTCAAGTGTCCATTGCCAGTGAAGAAACTCGATTGATGGGTGCCGCACCAATTAACGGAAGCCAATAAGCTCCGTCGATTAGAGGTGGCTACCTCTTTGGCTAATCGACAGAAAGTTGAACCGTTTCTTCATCGACTGGTAACGTGTGACGAAAAGTGGATACTTTATGATAATCGGAGACGGTCAGGACAATGGTTAGATCGAGTTGAAGCACCAAGACAGCATGCACAAGCATCACTTCACCCGCGAAAGATTATGGTGACTGTATGGTGGACCAGTAAGGGTATTATGCACTATTCATTTTTGCAACCTGGTGAAACCATCACAGCGGCGCTTTCACTAGTCAATAGACATGGACCCATACTTCTTCATGATAATGCAAGACCTCATGTTGCACGACAGACAATCCAAAAACTTTCGGAATTTGGTTACGAAATTCTCCCTCACCCACCTTATTCATCTGACCTTTCGCCAACTGATTTGCATCTTTTCCGAAGTTTAGACAATCACTTAAAAAATAGAGACTTCCCTGACCGGGAGTCTGTAATAGCAGTGTTTGAGCAATATGTGAGCCGTCAAAACCTAGATTTCTTTTCAAAGGGCATTTTTCAACTTCTAGGCCATTGGCAACAAACTATTGATGTAAATGGAGACTATTTTGCAAAATAAATATTTATATTTTTTTAAATTTAGACTTTTTTTTATTTCTTACAAAATCGTAATAATGTAATGTTCATATGTAACAACCTGATAAATTGCTGGGCATGGATTATTATTATTATGAAATATCGCAAAATTACAAAATGTATTTTCTATGAACTAAAAACAATTAATGCTATTGAAATTATTGATTAAGAAGTTTAGAGACAATTGCCTAAATGTTAAACAAAGGAAGCGACTAGTCTGCGACAAAAGTAGGTAAGTACTGTAGCAAATACTGTGTTGAGTGAATATTAGCATTTTATTTGAGACTTAATATTGTATATGTATAAATACAAAAATTCAAAAGACAAAATTATGGCTAAAAGAGGTGAAGAAATAATTTAAAACGTAAAACAAACAATTTTATATACAATGCGTAATATTTAAGTCCTTATAATAAAAAAGAAGGCATCTTAATCTGCCGCTTTATAGCTCTTTAACAATAAAGAAATTTTACAAAATAAATTTACGCTATAAACAAATATTAACACATTTTCTTTGTTTTTTGATAGTTTAATTATTAATTATTGGTTTGCTTTACTTCGGACGCCTCAGTCTTGAAAATTATATTTTAAATTCTTCACTAAAAATAAAATAAAAAACTGTTTTTACGCCTTGTATTTTACTTTTCACCACGTTTTCAAGTAGAAAGTTTTATTCTCAGTAAATTATGTGTAAGACACGTATGTATTACGTTATGTTTCATAGATATGAGGGAGTTCGAAATGTTTTCTTTGTTTTTTGATAGTTTAATTATTAATTATTGGTTTGCTTTACTTCGGACGCCTCAGTCTTGAAAATTATATTTTAAATTCTTCACTAAAAATAAAATAAATACTGTTTTTACGCCTTGTATTTTACTTTTCACCACGTTTTCAAGTAGAAAGTTTTATTCTCAGTAAATTATGTGTAAGACACGTATGTATTATGTTATGTTTCATAGATATGAGGGAGTTCGAAATGTTCTCGATCTTACAAAAAGGAGCAAGTATGGCCGTATGACTATGATATTTGTTTCACAATCTTAGATAGTGTACTGAAAAGTTCAGATGAGTGCATTTAGTTATTTGTAGCGATCGAGTGAAACAATTTTTTTCACAAAATGACTTCATTTCCTGAAAAATGGATAAGATCGAAGTTCACGCTCTTATAAAGTATTTTTCTTGTAAGGATTTAACCTTAGCGGTAAAGAATTAGATTCCACAGTGGCAAAAGTGAATTGCTAAATTTAAATAAGATTGTACACTCGTTACATCTGTACGAACGCTTGGAACGCCCAAAACCCGATTGATGAATCATTATAAAAATCCACAACACCATACGAGAATGTTATGATAAAAACCTCTATTAAGGAATACAACGAAATTGTTTTGCATTTAGTAAATCTCCTTGTAGCTCTATATACTTAGTCCAGCACTGTTCCAACTTCTAAGACTTCTTACGACATCAAATAATAAGATTTGTCGAATTTTGCAAAATATTTCTGTTTCGGCAATGATCTCTTAAACCTGTATCCGATGGTAGTCATTGAAAGTGCATGGTTCTTATAAACTGCACCAAATTTTCTTTGGTTTCTGAACATCTTTTGTTTTCCAAAAAATCCACTCGAATCACTGACCGGTATTGTTCTTTTTTCATGATTCCACAAACACATGAACTTACTTTCAAAAGCCCTCAAAATAACATTGCTCAATGAATCTCTCAGAAATTTGGACAGACGTCAACTAACGAATAGTATTCATAGTTGGTAGTACAGATTTTGACACAAAGTGCCATCTATCTCCAAGCACGGGTACTTTTCATACCATCCTCGTATTAAACGATCGTCAACTGTCCACGTATCCACAGAATTTTACACGTTTTAAAAGTCTTTCGCTCGACTGTATCGTATTTGTCAACAGTCGATAATATACGCATTTTAATAAACATATTAGAATATTAGTTGAGTGTTTAGATATTTTTAAGCTTGAGTCTCTTATAAAACATCGAGTTTTTTCGATGTTTTGTAACAGTGGATGAAATATGGATCCATTATTACATGCAATAGTCAAAGCAACAATTCAAACAGTAGATGAAAAGGTTGAAAAAGCGCGAGAGAAAGCGAAAATGGTACCATCTGCAGGAAAAGCCATGATTGCTGTTTTCTGAGATTCTCGAGATATATACTATTCACTACCTGCATCGAAAAGGTAGGACTATCGCCTTATTTCACTACACTTCTGAACTAACTGAAGGCTAACAACCATTTACATATATCTGGATCTTTTTGCGGCCATCACCCTACTGCGCCGTAATGCATTTGGATTTGTCACGACCACAAGAGCGACAGTGTATATTTGACGCGTGTACTTTTCACGGTTTGTTGCTAACCTCTTTTCTCTGTAAGAGTAGCAATAATACTATAAGTTCTTTTCACCACGGTAGTAGGCCTACATACAGCTCTCGAGTTGTTGCTTCTAAACTTTATCACTTGCGCATCGAAGTCCTTACACATATGCCATCCTTGCTGGATTTGCCTCCCAGCGATTGTTACCTCTTCCCAAACTTGAAGAAATGTTACGCTGTACCAGGCGTATCGGAAAGTTATTACAGATTTCGTTAGGCTTAAGTATGCAATGTTATGATTTGACGCATATGTTATTTTATTCTACTGACTTCAAGCTACAAAGCCATATGTGTTATATTTTGCGAAAGTAGCACTGTCATAGATTTATATATCTTCGAAAATGTCGAGTTTCGTTCCTGTAAAAGTGCATTTGCGGCACGCATTACTTTTCTTATTTAATTAAAAGAAAAAAGCCGATGAAAGTCATCGTTTGCTGGTAGAAACTTACGGTGAGCATGCTCTAACCATAAAAACATATCAGGTGTGGTTTTGACAATTCAAAAGTGGTGATTTAGATGTGCAAGACAAAAAACGTACTGGTAGACCGAAAAAGTTTGAAGATGCGAAACTGCAGGAGTTATTGAATGAACAATCGCACTGAAAACAGTTTTCAGTGCGACAGACAGTAGCAGTAGTTGAGCCCTGAAGATCTCCCATACGAGTGGGTAGGAAACGTCGGCAGTTACACGAGTGACGTGGTTCCAGCCCGGAAGCCCAGAAGTAGATAACTTAATGACTTCTCTATGGAGCCGTTCTTTTAATCTTTTCTAGCCGATATTATTCACATAGAAAAAAATGGATAGCATATATTCAAATTCGTTTTAATGTGTATTGATGCACATACTTTAATGACTTTTTAGCTTGCTGAAAAAGGCGAGAAGTGAACACTTTTTTTAAATTTTTAAATAATTTACATACAAATATTACGTTTACTTCTAGGTTAGAACTGAATAGTGAGATTAACTTTTTAGACATTATAATTATGCGCAAAGATAAGGAACATTTTAAGAGTTTAAAATATTCCATGAAACTAGACACACTGACGCATTTAATTCATCCTTGTTCTGGAAATCGCACAAATTAACAGCTTTTCACCTTGTGATCCATAGATTCACTGTCTGAAGAACATTTTAACACATATATACATATGTTACATAACAAATAATACACTTAAAATGTAATAGGTTACAATAAATCCAAAACTAATAGAATAAATAAATGTAAAGTATATGAACTTAAATACGGAAGTCATATATGTATAAGTATACGTAGGACAAACAGAAAGATATTTCCATACGAGACTACAAGAACGTTACAGACGTTTCAGGTTGACAAAATAAATTCTACACATGCTAATGATCTTAGGAAATGTGAACATAACTTTAAACCGGATATCAAAGTGCCGCATGTGCGACAATATCTGTAAGCTAAATTATTTAAAAACAATTGAAATTAATAAACGGAAATAGTCTCTACAAAACATTTTACTTAATAACCAAGTAGATTTCAGTTATTTCCCCTTGCTGCCCCCAATTGTTTAAAGTTGATTTTTGAGTCTGCTTCAATATAGGAAAACAATTGTTATTAATTGTGAATATATAGTTATTAAACAGTGTTTTCTTGAATTCTTCATTATAGCATACTAAATTCTTAAATACAAACTAATTTTAAAATTTTACTAATATAAATTCTTTATTGTAAATTAAAATTCAAAAATTTGTTCATATTATAATAGTTAAAGTAGCAATTTCCGAATTTTATTATTTTTATTATCATATTAAATATTATTTTTGTATTTCAGAGGAGGAAAATAATTTTCGTTTCAATTAATAATGGTAATTAATGATTAACTTCCCGAAATTTCACAAATTTGATCAAGAATAACACAAAAAACTTACCATTCATTTTCGAAAGAAGGTTGGTGCTTACAAATACTGTTCTATATCTATAATAGCAGATACATCTCTTCACGTGTTCTAACGAAAATTTATAAACAAAATATTCGCATGTTCGGATGAACTAATTATCAACACTGACCGACTTTCGAAATAGTAGTATATTTATAAAATATTATAGTGAATCATGTATGCGACGACATCAGAACGACTATTCTGGCAGCAGCTGTCCCTTATCTGGAAGTCAAATACACGGGACCTAAACCGTATTGCTTCTTGTACTGAAACTAACTCGCGAACATCATGAGATTTTATATACGTATTTATCTCTTTTTAATTTTCGATAAGCAACATACGTAGAGCCGGGATTGTTCCTTAATATCTCTTATGTGTTTAATTTATTTTTCAGAAATATTCAATGTCAAACAAATAGCTTCCTTGATGAGATACCACCGGATCAGAGCATTTAAGTCGATAATGAATTAGTTCATATGATGAATATATTTTTTCTTTTTGCATATTAGTATTTATGGCGTTGCATGTACTAGCAATTTTAGGAGCATTTTTTATTTTTTTGTTTACTAAATGATAACACTGTCAACAAATACCAGATTTCGTTTAATAACTCTATTACTTGCAATAAAAGTTAATTTTGCAGAACGAACTTAACGCGTGGAAAATCCAATTTAATTATTATGTTTACATTATTGTTTATTCTTAAGAAAAATATTCCATTGATAAGTATTTTGATAACTAATTATAAAGAAAGTTTACTATATACGAGAGGGTACCCAAAAATAACCGGAATTTCTCTATAAAAACCTTTATTTAATTTTCTTTTTATACACTTCTCTAATCGATGATTCCTTTGTTGGAAACATTGTTAGAAATCGTTTTTCTGTATGGCTGCGAGCGGCTGCGTCGTTTTTTCTTCGCCTCTTCCACGCCTATAAATGTTGTCCTTTCAAGTCCCTCTTCATTCGTGGAGACAAAGAAAGTTGCACGACGCAAGATTAGGTGAGTAGGGTGCATGGGGCAAAGGACTGATAGCGCTGTGTGAGCAGGTGCATTGTCATGGGGAAAAAACCATTCCCCATTCTTCCACAAGTCGTGCCTCTTTTGTCGCACACTGTTACGCAGTCATCTCAGAGTCTCCAAATTTCACAGCCACATGCTGTTCACATAAGTCCGGCATTACAAAAAACGACGAGCAAACGAAAATGCTTTTACAAGAAAATACACTATAACAAGACACAATCTTATTCGGCGAAAGAACCAATTGCAGCGAACGCAAAGCAAGTTGCTATACGCGCACCTAGCGACAGGAATGCATACTAGGCAAGCTTCACCTACATCACATTTTATTTACTGTTAATTTTCAATAAATAAACAATCGGTAGTATGTTTGTGTAATAAATAAAATTAGAACAAAAGGAAAATAAGAAGTAGATATGTTTTGAATAACGCATAAAGATTCTTCACTTGCAAAGAAAGGTAATAAAAACGTAAGTTTCTAGCCAAATAAATTCTACTCATATGCATACAATACGTAAGCAACGCAAGTTTCCTTAAAAAATTAAACTCGAATTCTAGTCTTCAACAGCCGCTTTGGAAAGACAGTTGAAATGTAACGGAAAAAGTTTCTATATTTCATTTAGAACTCTACATACATTCATACATACATACATAAGGGTGTAAAAATAATAAGTATTAATGTTTTACATTAAATATAAACAAACCTAATGTTTTTGGCAAGTTTAAGAACATGGTAGATTGTATATATTGGTAATTAAATCTAAAAAATATTTTTTAACATCTTATTAGCACTTTATAGCACATTTCGTATTCTAATTTTTAAAAAATAAAACGACTATATTCTTGACATAAAAAATACCTTTATTAATTACCAATTATTCTTATTTGTAGTTTGTTGATTTCATTTGTTAGAACAGATTAAAGACATTTTATGTAAGTTTCGTTTTATCTTATTGTGTAATAAATATCAACTTAAACCGTTTCTCTCTGAACAGTTTTCATCAGAATAAAAGATAACTGGGATGCAGAAGTAAAAAAGTACGTATCTAGAATAAAACGTTCAATCAAAAATTCCTTGAAATTTCATTGTTATTAATTTCTTGGTATAGTTTTAGAACAATGGAAAGTGAATTAGAATTTTGAAGTAATACACTGTGCTACATAAACATATGAAACATATAATATTATTATATTTTTGATTCAATGTTTGATTCTAAATACGAACTTTTATATATCAGCACCGCAGTTATAATTAAACAAAGTAGAGTAAGAAACCTTTGTGCTTATATTTATTTAATTTATATATATATACGTATATATATATATATATATATATATATATATATATAACTACATCCATAATGAAAACGTACTAAAAGAAAACAGTGATGATTGTTTTTCGAAGTAGATCAAAATAGACAATTGAAACCTTAAAAAATCTTACTGGGAGGCTTAAAGAGATTAGAGAATATATTTTAAGGAGTAAATAAAACTCAGGAATAAATAAAACACTTTGTCTAAATTTCACACTATATTCGTAGAAAGGGTACTAGGAAAGTTTTGCACTATGACGCAACAATGAATCGTAGGAAGCTGCTTGTTACTGCATGTTCATAGGTGCAGTGAGAGTGTAAAGTGCTTGGGATGGCATCGTGGTCACGAAATAAGATAAGGGCAGTTTTGCGTTATAATTTCGTGCGTGGTTTAAACATAGACCAGCGCTTTGAAGAAATGACTCTTGCACTAGGTGATGTTTGTCCACATCGCTCAACGATATTCAGGTGGTATAGAGAATTCCAAAAGGGAAATTTAACTGTGGAGGATGATGAGAGGCCGGGAAGGGCACGAAAATCAGTTATGGAGGAAAGCGTTACTACTACTCTGAGGAAAATGCTTGGCGAGGACAGGCGAGTAACCTACCAACAAATAGAAGGTACTTCAGGCCTAAATGCACTAGCAATTCGTTCGATTCTGCATGATCATTTGCAGGTGAAGAAACTTTGTTCTCTCTGGGTGCCCCGTCGACTTACAAGAACAGATTGCACGACGTGTGACTTGGTGCCGGGAAATGCTAAAAAAGCTTAATACAATCTCGGCATGTGAACAACATCGTGACAGGTGACGAGATTTGGCTGTACTATTACAATGTGTCGACCAAAGCTAAAAACAAAGTTTGGGTCTTTGATGATGAAGACACACCCGTAGTTGTCAGAAAATCCCGATCTGTAAAGAAGAAAATGATGGCTGTATTTTTCAAATAGAATGGAATTGTGGAACATGTCGTTTTGGACACACAGAAGACAGTCACAGCTAAGTGGTATACTGAACAGTGCCTGCCCAAAGTCATTGGATTTATGAAGAACCTGTGGCCAAAGTCAAGAATGGACAGGATTGAAACTTCTTGAGCACCCTCCCTACAGTCCAGATCTTACTGCCTGCAACTTTGTACTGTTCCCGCGTGTGAAAATGTAGCTAAAAGGAGGCGCTTTTCCAGTGATGAGGACCTTCTGCGGACTTGGGACAACGAGTGTGCTTTACTCCCTAGTGAAACTTGGCAGAACTGGTTTAAAGATTGGTTTCGGAGGATGGAGAGGTGTATTGAGTGTAGAGGAAATTACTTTGAAAAAATTAAATAAACAAAGCTGTATTTCAAAACTTTCCTAGTACCCTTTGTATATTAATTTAATCTGCAACTAAATAGTTTAGTTTAATATAAGTATAATATAGTGGAAATGTAGACAGTGTTTTATTTATTCCTTGGTGTAATAGAATTTAACAAAATAACGACCACAACAAACAAGTATTAGAATATACTTTATTTATTTATTTATTTTTATTTATATTTTGCCCAACAGAATTTCTTCCATTAATAGGATATACCCAATTATACATACATGTTTGAGAAGTAATACAATAAAAAGTAAACATGAAATTTCACAGATCATAAAGGAACATAATTGTTTACATGCATGTATATATACTTGATATAAAAAATAAAAAGTAATAGAAACAATTAGGGAGAAGATAAAAAATATATATTACCCCTACTTGTTCCCAATTGCCGGTCTGAATAAAGCTCCTACAGAGTCATGAATATCGTCTGTATGAGATATTTTATTTAATTTACTGTACATTACATATAGGAACAACGATCGAGGAATGTGAAAATTCAGTTCTCGAGGGAATAAAGGACAATCGACACATAGGATGTCTTTTAAGTTTTGCATAGTGGGGCATAGAGAGCGCCCACTAATGAAATGTCAATACTAAAAATTAACCTCTATCTTTAGTTAATCTATATACAAAGTTTCAGTGCGATACGTGTAGTGCTTATAGCTATAACAAACTGCCAAAGTTGACAAGTTAACATTTTCGTGGAATAATTTTTTATCATTTTCGAAGACAATTAACTCAACAAGAATGTCTCGCCGAGTCGGTTTCTGATTTCGGCAATGAAAAACTACATCAGTCAACAATTTCTCGCTGATATGAAGAATTCAAACGTGAATAGATAAGTCTTACTGACGATCCCAGAGCAGGGTTACCGAAAACGGCAGTTACTCAGGGAAACGTCGAAGTTGTGTGCAAGATCAACAACGAAGATCGACATGTGACATATTGCCAGATTGAAGCATTATTTGGGATTTCAAAAACCTCAATTCAAAAAATTTCGCATAAATAATTGTGTGTAAAAAAGTTAATTTCCTGGTGGATACCGCAGCTGTTGACCGAAGAACAGACAGCAGCTAGGGTGAATTGGTGTCAAAAAACTCCAGATCGCTTCAATGTCGGAAGTTCTGAAAGCGTGTACAACATTGTCGATGTTGATGATTCTTGGATTTTCACATACGAGCTAGAATATAACCGCTGGTCATCTGCCTGGATGCTCCAAAATGAAGAAAAAAGATGGTCGCGACATTTGTCTCGAGAGCAGGTCATGTAGCAACAATTCCGCTACAAGACCAAAGAAGTGTTACTGCCGATTGGAATACAACAATTTATTTGCCATAAGTCATCGCTAAGCTTCGACGAATCATCCTCCACCAAGACAAAGCATAGCATGCAAAACAATTATATTTTTAACGCAACAAAACGTCGAAATATTGGACCATTCTTCGTACAGTCCGAACCTAAGTCCTAACGATTTCATTACCTTTCCGAAAATCAATAGTAGACTGTGTGGTTAAAGGTTGCAGTCGTCAGAAACCTTCAAATGCCTTCAAAAACGCAATTTGGCTGTACCAACAAACAAGTGGACCAACTGCTTCCAGAATTGGTTCTAGCGCATGCAAAAGTGCACTAATCTTCGCGGAGAATACTTTGAAAACAATGAAATCTTTAAAAGCTACCTACTACTATAACCCACGTATCATTATGTAGAAGTTTACATAGAAACGTTAAACTAGTAGTAATGCGTCTCTCTTCCAACAAGGTAATATCAAATCGTTGAAGCAGTTCTATTTAGTTAATACCTCGTATTGGATAAAATGCATCACCTCGAAAGCATAAATATTTTAAAAACTGTTGTTGCGCAGCTTCCAATATGTTCCTGTGTGTACATGATTATAGGTATACCATGCCAAAACTTCATATTCAAGTTTATATAACCAGAATGTAATTTTAATTTTGTGTTTGTGTGTGATTTTGTGCTTTTTGTTTATCTTCATTTATATAAGGTAATACTTATTAGTTTCTGCTCTAGGTTACATAATTTTGAAGCGCCTTAACATAGTCGATCCATTGCTATTGTTGCATTGTGTTTCTCTACTCTTAATTTACAGTAATACTGCTTTAAATAGTATACCACTGGTTTTTCTTTTCCTTTAAATTTTTCCTTTAATTCTTTTTATTCTCTCATATTTTTGTTTTATACTCGCTTTTGCTTATACCTTCTTGTTTATTGCGTGAGATACTAGAAGGGGCCGCTTCGGTATGAAGTGTGTCCTTGTCTTAATCCTTATTCTCTGTATTTTCCCCTGTTTAGTAATCATTGAATATGTCTGATGCTTGTATGTAAGGGACTCGTACACATTGTTTGTAGTGGACTATCTAGAAATGAAATTCAGTATTTTAAAACAAAAGCAGGAGATTGAGGAGCTTCACGTTGTGCCTGGACAGGATGAACGACCTACTTGCGCTTGCTGATTCCCTCCGAAATGATATTAAGACTATTACCTCCCAGATTTCGGCTAACTATTTCATTGTTTATAGCAAAATGTTTGTGGTATGCGAATTAGTTAAATGTAATTCATATTTCTCATTTTTATATAAATTCTGATATCGCTTTCTGACTGAAACGTGGCTTATTGAAGATATTAGTGATTCCGAATTTTTTTCTGATACATTTACCGTTTTAGTTACAGCATGGAAGGATTTATGTATCGTACCATATTAACACCTCTCGTAGATAGAGTTATATCGAAGTGCTTATTTTCTATTATTATTGATTTTATTTGTATTTATGTACGGCCTGACGTACCATCCGATGAATTCGAATTATTTTTTGTTATCCCATGATTTTCGGTGATTTTAATTGCCCTTAATTTGATGGTAATATAAACTGTACTGAAAGAAAAAGTCTAGTGTAATAAAATTTTATAAATATTTTGAGCCTGAGACAATATAATAACGTGGTCAATCAAAATGGCAGAATTTTAGATCTTGTTTTCTCTAACATAGATTGCTCTCTATCTGTTTCGCAAAGTTTGGATCCTTTGATATCTTTAGATTCTCATCATCTAGCGTTTGGTGCAACATTAAATGTTCCGAAAACTCAAGGATATATTAACTTTCTTCCAACTTAAATGACAGGTTCAATTTCCGTCGTATTAATTCTCAGGGAAACTGATTGGTGTTTCTTGAAAATTGACATAAAACTCCCTACTTCTACCTTTTATAATATTCTGTATTCTTACATTGAGAAACGAACTATACTTCTTGTCAGTTTCCTTATTGGTTTAAGGGAAATTTGATTCGCCTAGTCAAATTAAAAGAATATTATTTTAATAAATGGAAATCTCATACATTTACAAATTATCACAATATTTCGACAACCCAAAGGTATTTTGGCAGTATATAGATTCTAAGCATGATAAATATAAATCGAAAGATTTCTAATGCTGAAGAAATTGAGGGGGCATGTTCTGTTGTATTCTCTAATGTTTACTAGCTGAGTGTGTTAACTTATGCCACAACAACAACACCTTTATCACAATCATACTCTAATTCATTTCATGTATCTCATTTTTAATAGAGGAGATTCGTTATGTATTAAAGAATTTATAGTCGGATTTCTGCTACGGACATGATGGCATATCTAATTTTTCCAAACGCAATTAGGC
This sequence comes from Dermolepida albohirtum, assembly GCA_031893035.1. Classification (NCBI taxonomy): domain Eukaryota; kingdom Metazoa; phylum Arthropoda; class Insecta; order Coleoptera; family Scarabaeidae; genus Dermolepida; species Dermolepida albohirtum. The sequence goes on along the minus strand of JAVIWB010004775.1, from coordinate 365,105 downwards.
TAATAGTTCTGTGGGTCATTAACAACCATCTTCAATACCTCCCTTTCTAGATCTGCTTTCCCTAATATCTGGAAACTGAGCAAAATTACTGTTTTATTTAAGACAGGTGATCGTTTGAATGTTTACAATTATCGCAACATAAATATCGTTTTTAGCTGTGCTAATGTGTTTGAGTAACTAATTTATTCTGAAATCTATGCTTACGGTTGGCCATATATTTGTATAAATCAGAAAGGGTTTATGGTGGGTCGATCTACTCTCACAAATTTAGTAGAAATAATCCAATTGATCAGAATCGATGGATAACCAACAGCCAGTAGAGGTAATATACTGACTTCGCAAAAGCGTTAGATCATTTTGCACTTGTTTCCAAAATGTATTCACTTGTATTTTCGATTTTGATGATTGAATTAATAGGGTCCTATCTTTTCAACAGGACGTTCGTTGCTTCATCAGGTGTTCCGCAGAGATTGAATCTTGGACCGTTGCTTTTTTGTATTTATATTTATTAATTATCTGTTGTTTATCATCGACTGTAAAGTTCTTGCTTACGCGACTTAAAAGTGTTTTCTTCATTTACATCTTTATATTATATACAAATAGTGTGATTAAAACAAAATAAAGCTTAATGTTGACAAATGCCGAATGGTTGCGTATTCTAAATGCAATAATCTAAACGCAATAATCCAATGTATATAATTATTCAGTAGGTCGAACCCAATTGATTAGATAAACCGATGTTAGATATTTAGAAGTTTTTTCGATGCCCACTTAAGCTTTTTCAACCATATTGACTACATGTACAATTTAGCTCCGCGCGCTCTTAGTTTCATTATTCATTTCGTTACTATATATATTTTACGTTTAAGCCTAATGTCGAATATCTTCCTTATGGTACAGATTACGTGAGTTTACTCCGTGCGTATGGCTTTCAATCGCTTTCGGCTAGGCGAGAGTGATTTATTGTTAGTATAAAATTTTTAATCAAATTAGTCAACAACGTAATAGATTATTTCTCCATCTTGCTTCAGGTTAACTTCCGTGTATTTCAAGCTGAATTAACGACACTTTTTCGATTCCAAGAACAGAACAAATGTTTTATATAAAGCTCCTTTAACGCATATGAGCAAAAATGCGAACGTTTTATTTAAGGATCTACGTAAGCAGCGTTAGTTTCCGCAGCCTCAAATTTCAATTCGTGAACTCAGCAGTTTTGGTCTTAATCTCAATTAGTAATACGCTTATTTCTATTTATATATATTTTTAAATTGTTGTTACAATGTATATTTTCTATATTTTGATGTTATATTCATTTTGTCTTGTACTTTTTTTTCGTGACTGCAGTTTTCACTTTAATTTGTAATTGGTTCCTATTGGGCAAATAAAAATTATTATTATTACTTAATTTTATAACACACACAGGTGGCTTTTTAGTATTGAGTATTAAAAAGCTTCCACTCGTTAGGTACCTAATCAAAAACGCATAGAACAAATTAACGTTTGGCAAATTTAATGAAAATTAATGAAGATTTAGAATAACTTCTGGATTGATTACTTAAGATGAAATCTGGATGCATCACTTTGTTCTAGATCTCTACGAAAATTTTGAAACATCTTATTTACCGCAGATCAGTAATATGCGAATCTTATAATAAAATTTATAATAAAAAGAGCAGGAAAATTGCGCTGAGGCCTTTTGATTCACCAAAAATCCCGTAAAAACATTTCAATGGCTGCCGTCTACTATAATGGTTTCTAAATTTTCGAAAACGTTCCTTAGACAATTAACATGACCTCACCGAAGCAAGAATTGTGCGGAGTACATCTTTTTAATGAAAAGATGCCGATATAAGTGACTAGCAGGATAAAGTAAGAATTTTTTATACTGGTATCGAAGCTCTTCGTTATCGATATACTAAATTTAATAATATTTTAGAAAAGTACACTAAAATAAAATTATTTTGTATGATCCAATTGTTTCTTTCTATGTTATGTTCGGTAGAATAATATTTAATAATAATAATAATAATAATCTTATACCACGTTTTTAAAAATTGTCCGTTCCAAGTTTCAAGCTAAATTAAACGCTTACAATTTCAATAAAGATTTTTAACTAATAGAAGTTAGCTACCTATGTTAATAGAGTTTAAATTTGACTTAGAAACTACAACTGAACTAGCATAAGTTTTATCTGTCATCGATATATGGATTTCATTTTCAGATTTTTATTCCACTTATCGCTATAAGTCAATCATATTGATTTCATAAATAATAACCTGTAACCTCATTATGTTTTAGAACAAATGAAGCAAGAAGTTCGATAATTCAATTTATTGCCATCGTCTAAATCTGACTTGGCGATGAGTCGTATCGTAAGCTGTAGGAGTGCTATACATATTCAAATAAGAAAATTGATGACGTTATAAAGAAGCAATAACTTTTACGATTATTCCACGTATTTGGGGGATAATACTTGTATACATTAAAAATGCATAAAATGATGTCATATCTATTGAATAAGTGGTAGTAGAAGTTATAAATAATTGACTTTTAATATACATTTTCTTCTTCATGTTTTATTTCTTTATATTGAATTGTCCAACACCTTCTTGCAAGAAGACGTTGGACAAATAAATAATAAATTTATTGCTATTACTAAGGTCCGTTGCTGAAATTTGAATGAGTTATCGCAGCTTATAAGTGGCACTAATAGCAAATGTAAATAACACTACTTCATATGCTCGCTTGTTCTATATTAATACTGAATTCTGACATTTTGTTAAAAACGTAGTACACGTACTTGTGTATGTATATACTAACACCACTCGGTATGGTTCTTAGACAAGTGTCACCCCCCCCCCCCCCGTTTCGCGTTTCCATGATTACTACATGAAACTTATTTGGATGTGTTTCTATTAACTGCATAAACATTTAATACTTGTATATTCTACATAAAAATTGCAACAATTTACATGTATTTATTGCTTTTTTTAAATAAATGAGATGATCTATACGCTGAAAAATTCGTTTTAGACAAGCAGGGTAAAATAAAACATAAAATAATAACGTACCCCAACTAAACAATTTTAATGTATACTTAAGCTAGAGAGCATTTCTCTAACAATTCTATTTGTTCTCTTCTTTATCAAGGAGTTATCATTAGGATATCTAACGTTTCGACGTCTTTTTTCCAATGTACACACAAAAAGATATTTCATATTAATATTCAACATAACGCCTATTATGTCAAAGCACGTAATCCAACAATGTATTATACATATATGAGGACGAAATGTAGTAGACTCGAAATGAAAGAAATGAGCTAGGGCTTCAAGTTCTTTATTAAAAGTATTCCACTTTAGTGCTTCCTAATTTAATTAACTATACTTCGTAAAAAGAGTTTCGACCAGATATGATCTTCATCGGACCTGCAATAATTGTATAGAATTAGACGTAGATTCAAATTTCGATATTTCAATATTTATTTGTCAGAATACATTAATTCACATAACGGGACACAATGTTATACTTCTTCTACATATACTATATATAACAAATAAAGTGTTGGTAACCCTAAAAAAAACAATTCGACAGCTGACAGTTTAGGGTTAGTAAAAATGGAGTGTTACACGATAGAATAACGTGTCTTCATTATTGAACAATATTTCAAAAATAATGAAAGCTTAGCAGCCGCAGTTCAAAAATTTCATACTCAATATGGTCGGAATAGTGTTTTAACTTCGTCAACTGTGAGGAGATTAATTGAAAAATTCAGAGAGACTGGATCCGTTGAAGACGCCAGTGTCATCCAAAAACAAGCCGTTCAAATGTCAATATCGAAGCAGCGCGTGGGAGTGTCGTTGACAATCCAGGAACCTCAATTCGACGTCGTGGACATGAATTGCAAATTTCAAGAAGCTCTCTACAGCGTATACTCACTAAAAATGTGTGTCTCCATGCTTACAAAATTCAATTAACACAGCAACTGAAGCCTAATGACCATGCACAGCGAAGAGAGTTCGTTGAATGAATTATTGAACATCAACAAATGGATGCTGATTTTCGAGCAAAATCATCCTAAGCGATGAAGTACATTTTCACCTTGATGGCTTTGTTAATAGCCAAAATTGTCGCTTTTGGGGTTCTGAGAACCCACACGTGATTGTCGAAAAACAAATGCATCCACAACGTGTCATTGTTTGGTGTGGATTTTGGGCTGGAGGCATAATTCAACCATACTTTTATGAAAATGAGGCTAGTCAAGCAGTGACTGTTACCGGTTCTCGATATCGCGACATGATAACACAGTTCTTTATGCCGAAATTGGATGATATTGCTGTGGCCAATACATGGTTTCAACAAGACGATGCCACATGCCATACACCCCGTGAAACAATTCGATTACTGCATGAGACCTTTCCAGGTCCTGTACTCTCTCGTTTCGGTGATCAGAATTGGCCCCCTAGATCGTGTGATTTAACACCATTAGATTTCTTTTTATGGGGTTATTTGAAATCACAGGTCTATGTTAACAAGCCCACAACCACCCGTGCATTAAAGGAGGAGATTCAACGCTGCATCAACGAAATTCAGCCACATTTATGCATAATGGTCATGGAAAATTTTGACACTCGAGTGCGTATGTGCATGAAAAGCCGTGGAGGCCACTTGCCCGATGTGTTATACCATAAATAACCCTATCCTATGTACTTTATGATTAAATAAAAAAATAACAATCAAAAGACTAAAAACTGTTTTCTATTTAATTCAATATATTATATATTACATATTTATAAGAATTTAAAAATATAAATATCACATTAAAATTTTATAATTGCTCTAATAATTATGTTTGATCTAACTGCAATTATTTCAGACCTGATGAAGACCATAATTGGTCGAAATAGTTGCCATAAATAAAGGAATTAAATTAGAAAGTTTTATTTAATACACGTAGTTATGTATGACCATATTAATGATACTCCACTTCATTTTCAACGCACTTTCAAAAAATTCAAGGATGCTGAAGTGTCAGTAGGTTATGTCTCTAAAAATCTCCCTCAAGGTTTCACGAATAGATTGAGTGAGGCACAACGTCAAGTTCAATTGTTTTTTTTTCAAATTTGAATGTTGTTTTTGAATGTTGTGAGAAAGCTTAAAGGCTTATTCCAAGTTGTTTTTCAGAAATTGCTTTCTTCGTCAAGAATTGATCTAGTAAAGCGACGGATGGTCCGTTAATGGGATGGCTGCTTACAAAATATCTATAATAATAATAAGTCTATGAAAATTATGCGTTTCGAATTCCTAAAAATCGTAATAATTATCTTATTCGTTAATCGAAATAAATGTCTTGACTTTCTGTTGAGATAGACTAACATGATGTTGGACTGGTGAGATAGCCATTTGGATTCAAAAACATAGTGGTGAAACCGGGTTTTATAACCGTAACACATCTTCGGAAAAACAGTTTGACTTTTTACTTATTAGTTTAGCTCTTTTAAAAGAATGTTCGCATCCTTTCTCATTTCACAATTCAAGATTTGCTGTGCCCACCTTACTTCCATAGCTTCGACATCTGGCTTCTTGATGTCAATTCTTCAGTCGTAAATTTATTGCTATTACTAAGGTCCGTTGCTGAAATTTGAATGAGTTATCGCAGCTTATAAGTGGCACTAATAGCAAATGTAAATAACACTACTTCATATGCTCGCTTGTTCTATATTAATACTGAATTCTGACATTTTGTTAAAAACGTAGTACACGTACTTGTGTATGTATATACTAACACCACTCTGTATGGTTCTTAGACAAGTGTCACCCCCCCCCCCCCCCCCCGTTTCGCGTTTCCATGATTACTACATGAAACTTATTTGGATGTGTTTCTATTAACTGCATAAACATTTAATACTTGTATATTCTACATAAAAATTGCAACAATTTACATGTATTTATTGCTTTTTTTAAATAAATGAGATGATCTATACGCTGAAAAATTCGTTTTAGACAAGCAGGGTAAAATAAAACATAAAATAATAACGTACCCCAACTAAACAATTTTAATGTATACTTAAGCTAGAGAGCATTTCTCTAACAATTCTATTTGTTCTCTTCTTTATCAAGGAGTTATCATTAGGATATCTAACGTTTCGACGTCTTTTTTCCAATGTACACACAAAAAGATATTTCATATTAATATTCAACATAACGCCTATTATGTCAAAGCACGTAATCCAACAATGTATTATACATATATGAGGACGAAATGTAGTAGACTCGAAATGAAAGAAATGAGCTAGGGCTTCAAGTTCTTTATTAAAAGTATTCCACTTTAGTGCTTCCTAATTTAATTAACTATACTTCGTAAAAAGAGTTTCGACCAGATATGATCTTCATCGGACCTGCAATAATTGTATAGAATTAGACGTAGATTCAAATTTCGATATTTCAATATTTATTTGTCAGAATACATTAATTCACATAACGGGACACAATGTTATACTTCTTCTACATATACTATATATAACAAATAAAGTGTTGGTAACCCTAAAAAAAACAATTCGACAGCTGACAGTTTAGGGTTAGTAAAAATGGAGTGTTACACGATAGAATAACGTGTCTTCATTATTGAACAATATTTCAAAAATAATGAAAGCTTAGCAGCCGCAGTTCAAAAATTTCATACTCAATATGGTCGGAATAGTGTTTTAACTTCGTCAACTGTGAGGAGATTAATTGAAAAATTCAGAGAGACTGGATCCGTTGAAGACGCCAGTGTCATCCAAAAACAAGCCGTTCAAATGTCAATATCGAAGCAGCGCGTGGGAGTGTCGTTGACAATCCAGGAACCTCAATTCGACGTCGTGGACATGAATTGCAAATTTCAAGAAGCTCTCTACAGCGTATACTCACTAAAAATGTGTGTCTCCATGCTTACAAAATTCAATTAACACAGCAACTGAAGCCTAATGACCATGCACAGCGAAGAGAGTTCGTTGAATGAATTATTGAACATCAACAAATGGATGCTGATTTTCGAGCAAAATCATCCTAAGCGATGAAGTACATTTTCACCTTGATGGCTTTGTTAATAGCCAAAATTGTCGCTTTTGGGGTTCTGAGAACCCACACGTGATTGTCGAAAAACAAATGCATCCACAACGTGTCATTGTTTGGTGTGGATTTTGGGCTGGAGGCATAATTCGACCATACTTTTATGAAAATGAGGCTAGTCAAGCAGTGACTGTTACCGGTTCTCGATATCGCGACATGATAACACAGTTCTTTATGCCGAAATTGGATGATATTGCTGTGGCCAATACATGGTTTCAACAAGACGATGCCACATGCCATACACCCCGTGAAACAATTCGATTACTGCATGAGACCTTTCCAGGTCCTGTACTCTCTCGTTTCGGTGATCAGAATTGGCCCCCTAGATCGTGTGATTTAACACCATTAGATTTCTTTTTATGGGGTTATTTGAAATCACAGGTCTATGTTAACAAGCCCACAACCACCCGTGCATTAAAGGAGGAGATTCAACGCTGCATCAACGAAATTCAGCCACATTTATGCATAATGGTCATGGAAAATTTTGACACTCGAGTGCGTATGTGCATGAAAAGCCGTGGAGGCCACTTGCCCGATGTGTTATACCATAAATAACCCTATCCTATGTACTTTATGATTAAATAAAAAAATAACAATCAAAAGACTAAAAACTGTTTTCTATTTAATTCAATATATTATATATTACATATTTATAAGAATTTAAAAATATAAATATCACATTAAAATTTTATAATTGCTCTAATAATTATGTTTGATCTAACTGCAATTATTTCAGACCTGATGAAGACCATAATTGGTCGAAATAGTTGCCATAAATAAAGGAATTAAATTAGAAAGTTTTATTTAATACACGTAGTTATGTAGGACCATATTAATGATACTCCACTTCATTTTCAACGCACTTTCAAAAAATTCAAGGATGCTGAAGTGTCAGTAGGTTATGTCTCTAAAAATCTCCCTCAAGGTTTCACGAATAGATTGAGTGAGGCACAACGTCAAGTTCAATTGTTTTTTTTTCAAATTTGAATGTTGTTTTTGAATGTTGTGAGAAAGCTTAAAGGCTTATTCCAAGTTGTTTTTCAGAAATTGCTTTCTTCGTCAAGAATTGATCTAGTAAAGCGACGGATGGTCCGTTAATGGGATGGCTGCTTACAAAATATCTATAATAATAATAAGTCTATGAAAATTATGCGTTTCGAATTCCTAAAAATCGTAATAATTATCTTATTCGTTAATCGAAATAAATGTCTTGACTTTCTGTTGAGATAGACTAACATGATGTTGGACTGGTGAGATAGCCATTTGGATTCAAAAACATAGTGGTGAAACCGGGTTTTACAACCGTAACACATCTTCGGAAAAACAGTTTGACTTTTTACTTATTAGTTTAGCTCTTTTAAAAGAATGTTCGCATCCTTTCTCATTTCACAATTCAAGATTTGCTGTGCCCACCTTACTTCCATAGCTTCGACATCTGGCTTCTTGATGTCAATTCTTCAGTCGTTCAAAACAATATAATTAATTTTATTGACGATCTGGAACTTTTGTAGTCTTTGATGGTCCTGATCATACATCATGCTCAATGTTCATATCATCTTGTTAAAATGGCGGAACCCAGCAACAAATTACGTTTTTAATGAGCATCGATTCGAAAATTTATTGCATATTAGCCAAAATTTCAATATATTCAATCCTTTAAAGGTAAATATTGTAATTCATCATGAATTTGCGTGTTATGTGTTTTAAGATTTTTCATTTAGGCATTTTGTTCACATTACTGAAACTTGTAAATAAAATTTTAAAAAGTTAGTTAAATTTCACTTGTCACTACAAAAATATGGTAGAATTATAATACAATGAAAAGTTTTTCCGAAAGATGCCATTAATAGTCGAGTCTCGTTTCTCATCAAATTATCTTCGTGCATATTCTTTCGTTCTTCGGAATCTTTTATTAATCTCTACTTACTTAAAGCTTTTAATTTGTTTTTATAGATAACTTTATTTTTTTGAGATATTGTTACACATAGAGGTGATATATCCTATTTAAAGCAGTTTTTAGAATCATGGCATGCAACTTCCATCAGTTAGAGCGATAAAAATATTCGTCATATGCGTGTATGTACATCAATAATTTAAAATCAAATATACAGTATGTAACAAAAGATGGTCCACACCCTTTTTACGATGTTGCCCATTTTCTTGACACCAATCTCTCCAACAACGAATAAGTGTAGCAATATTTCTTTGCATCCGCTTAACGATTGCACAAAATTCAATACCTGTCTCATATAGTCCAACGACATGACCCGCTTTAAAATCTCTTAGCTGATGCAAATTTGATCGTCTTCGAACTCTTGGCATTATAATACAGTAATTCAAAAGATTGTTGCAATCGAATAACCAAACTAAACTGATCCAAAATCTTAAAAAATCGATTTTTGTTTATTAGAGTTCAGCAAAAAACGTTCATTATTTTCTTATTTCTTTTTTTATTTCATTTATTATTCTCAACATACTTAAAATATATGGTTTTACTGGATGATTTGCCTTCTTTTTTTGGCACGTATTATATTTTCAAATACTAAAATTTTTTAACATTTCGATATATTTGCTTGCTTCTTAACGCTTACGCAATTAATATATATTTAATACATATTTAGTTAAGCTTATTATTTTAAGTTAAATACTTAAGAATCTTACAATTAAGTTTTCTTTAAACATCTTGATTTCATTTCGTAGTTCGTGCGTTTGTTACCCCAATATTAATCAATTTATACCCAAAAAAACAGTAATGCTTTTCTGAATAAAACCAATATAAACTTGGAACATGCTTATGAAAAAAATTAATCACCAATGTGTTCACAGGGGTCTTCCCTCTTTCAACAATCAATAGATAAATTTTAATGAAAACTGTGGTCGATTAAATTAACCAGTTAAGGTTAATATTACCTTTTTCCACAATAATTTTCGTATTCTGTGTACGCATTTCAACAAATAAGTTGTCATTAACAGGTAATTAATCAAAACCACTTCAAAGATTCTGTGTTTGGCTATCGACGGTATAAGTCTAGTACAGACTTTGCTTTGTGCCGATTTTATTGTAGTTCCAGGCGCGACACTATGATTAATTATCTGCTGATGATGTCAATTTAGTTGTCGAAATGCATATACAGAATACGAAAATTATTGTGTATAATATTAATCTTAATTGATTAAACAATTAATATCTTTCTCAAAAATTGTTACTGATATGAAACTGAACTATTCACTTAAGGCTATGTCGACGTCACCTTGAGTACAAAGATTTTTAATTCATAAAATTTTGCAATAGTTTATAAATATATGTAAAAATGTAAGTGCTATAGAATGTAGTAGTCCTGGTAATATTTCCCACCCTAATTATGCAACTTCTGTTGGTAGCCAAAGATATCTCCGATTTAGCATTGTATTAAAAAACAATTCGTTTCCTAAAATTGACCGACCTATCCAAATTAGTCAACTGCCAACAATACTAATAAATATTTATATGTTCTTTCCGATTGCAAATGTTTTTAATAAGCAAACCCTTATTTAGTCAATCAAATGCTCGACATTTTCCTCAAATCTAGTTAAGCAGTTGTTAAGACTGATTATTTGGGCTGTACGTACATTCCTTTTCTTACAAAATTACCAAAATGGATTCATTTTTCACCTCGCTTAATTAAATGATTTGAAAATGAAAAATCTGAATTCCTATTAATAGCAAACTAATACCACACACCATTTGGCATATTTTAAAATAAATCCCAAAATGAACATGTTTCAGAATTGTGACATACTGAACTTTTCAACGAACAGAACTGATGTTAAAAACTTTATTCCTGTTATTTCTATCAGGCGTCATCGATTTCCTAAGATCGATGAAATCCCAAACCGAAATGAGTGAAGAACATAGTAAACGCTTTGAAGCAATGTTTTTATACAAACATATCTGCGTCAGTAGAGGAATCCATAACAAAACGAGTGATAAAACATGGAATTCATAAAAGTATAAACAATATCAAATAACATAAAATATTAATAAATCTAAAAATATAAATTTCAATATAGTGTCAATTACAAGAGACGAGAATCTGATATAAATCGACAAAGGGTAAAAGAAAAACTTCTCCGATCATCCTTGACCAGAATGTAGTATTTTACTAATATTTAATATACGCTAAAGATACAACAAAGATATAAAAGCTGTATTGTTTTCCACTATTTAACATATATTTTCATACATTGTAAAAGTGTCAGTATGCATGCAGTATTCTATTTAATTATTACCCGAATAAGATATCTTTATATTTATTTACAAATTATATATATTATCGAATCACATTTCAGACTCTGTACCTAAAAATTCAAACATAGTTATATTTATGTATATTTATACTTCATTATAAATCTGAAAACTTCAAATATTTTCACAAAATATGTTACTAAGTTCGGCACGTCCTGCATGTTTTGTTGTACTTATAATAGCTACAATATGTAATGATATTTCATCTACGTAAACACATGAATACGATATGAATAAGATTGGATTAATCGCTAAAATTTTACCATCGAACTTCAATAATAATGTGCTTCTTGTGAATTGTTGTACGATATGCATACGACGATGTGAAAACTAGTTAAAATACATAAATTAAACATTTTCATTTTGCAGTTGACAAGTTATCGAATACTTTTCTTATTTATTATAATAAGCATGTAAGATTTCAATAGAAAGTGACTGTTTTGTTATTTCAATAAAATGAAATGATTACTAATATTTTATATTATGATATTAACACTTGGGAATTATGTACGAAAAATAATATCAGTTAAATTCCCATTTCTGCTATTCTTACAAGAGGTCTCTCATTCATTCATTAACCACATTTTCCATAACTTTCACACATAAATCTGGCTAGATTTCGTCGATGACGCGTAGTATGTTAGAAATCGATACATGCGTATATGCGTAAACTTTGCTCATAACTTAATCTCACACAAAGTAGTCCATACGTGTTAATGGGCATGGTTTTGTGGGCCAGTGTATGTCCCTTGTCCCTGGTCTGTTACAAAAATCCGAAGTTTTCTATGTTAACAAAATAATCAAAGTTGAAAACTAACATCTTTACTTACGACAATTTTGATAAAAAAAGGTCAACTGTTTGCTGCTCTAGCACCCAGTCAGCACTGCATTTTGTATGTTTTAGTATTTTCTGCAAAGAAGACGTTGAAATGTTGAGTAAGAGGCACGGCTTCGAATTGAAGCTTTCAGGTTTTCAATCACGTTTTATTTCACAACAGTTATGTTATTCTCGAAGCGATCGCTACGTGCACATGTAGATGTTGATTTGTTCACAATCAAACCACTCTCTTCAAATGGTGTCGAAACTGACACATGATCATGTCCAAATTTTATACGTAATTAAAGTCAAGATTTTCATAAGTTTTCACGATTATCACTCGTTCTTGCATTAAATAACGTTCTAGCTTTACTGTGTCTCTACAATTAGTATGCCCAACACCGATTGTTTGTAAAATGAGAGGTAATTAAAAAAAAAGTTACCTTCTATTAAAACAACCAAGGATAATGTAATTTATATTGGCATGAAGGAAAAATATAGAACAATTAAAAAAAATGTTTTTTGACATATAAAGCTCAGTCAAAAAGAATGAAGACAAATTGAATTTCTCGCCTCATAATGTAGTTAATTCTGCCGTTTTAAGTGGGTTACAGTGATTTTAAAGCATTTTGGAATTTATTTTATAGTCGGCTCATGTTACTGTAAATAAATTTAGTAAATTGTTACTATTTCACTGTTGAATTCTGCCTGTGTAATAATTTTCTATAGAATTTCACCAATTTTTTTATTTGAACAAGTTACTCCATCGCGTTGAAGAAAAAGGGAGAATAAGAAATATAACCTTATAGGTTATGTTGTGCTTGTTTTTTATTTATTATAAAAAAAGTGCCTTTGTCTGAGAAGAAAAAAAGCATTCATTCTGATAGTTCATTAATGAAGTGGTACCCCTAATAGGCACGAGACCTGCTCTTACTCTATACAGCGTTCTGTTTTATATACTCGACAATTTGAAGAAATATTTCCGATTGTTTACATATCACATAAATGCACCAAATTCTTTCACACATTAAAAATTATAATAGTGTTTGCAAGAAAAGTTCACTGGTCGACTTGAAGCTCTCGAAGACTGTCAACAATTTATGACAATGGATAGAACAAAGTCCAACTACATAAATCGTTAAGAAAATTAAATGCACACAATCGGGTAAATTTTTATTTACTACATTAATTAGCAATTGTGACATGTGAAAATATATAAATAGTAAATTTAGTGAGATTCTTATACAAATACTTTTAAGAAAATATCTTTATATTTTACTACAGGTGCTGAAAACATAATTTATTATGTAAGTGTAATTTATTCTACTCGTCGTAAAGCTTTGAAGAATAACTTGCATGTGTATCCTTACCAAATGACAGCTGTTCAACATTTGTTACATAGAAAATCTAATAATATAGTGTAGATGTCCACTTTTAACCCACTTTGTACCTACGGTCGAGATCTCGACCACAAACTTTAGCTGTTTTTCATCAAATAATTAGTTATATTTGGTAGTGGAATTTAATTGTTTTTCTGAGTGTATAATTAAGTTTGGCGTATTGACTTTCCGACCTGAATTTTTTTATCTCCCCCACCCCCTTTTTAAAGTTACACCTGGGAGCGCGCAAGAATAGACTAAAAATAGCCTTTTGTTAAATTTATTGTAACTACTTGCATAAAATAAAAAAATAAAAAATTTTTATGGATTTATATAGCCAACAGTTCAAATAAATTTTAATGTACACAAACTAGTAATTACAGTTATTCCAGCTAGTCGCCAAACAGCCATGAACTTGGCTGGTCGAGATCTCTACCATTGGGATAATTAGTGCACTAAGTTTATTTTAAAGACTAATCTATTATTTTTAATTTTTTGGTTATTAATTGAAAAGAATGTATTTATATCTCAATAAATGTTATTTGAATTTTTTGGTTTCTAATATCAATACGCTTCGGATACAAGTACTGGTGTGTATGTTCATCGAAAGGGTATCTGTTCCAATTCCAACCATATGCTGGAGCATCTGATAAATATGATAAACAACTTGGCTTAGATGCTAGCGTGGTTATGAGCCTTATGTTGGTTTGTGAGTATCCTAGACAACATACTGTTCATTTCGATAACTTTTTCACCGGATACCACTTGCTGTGCCTTCTAAAGGAACAAGGTTTTTGTGCAACTGGCACAATCCGCGAAAACAGACTAATTCGCGCAGGCCTAAAAACTAAACTACCTCGGCATGATATGGATTACGCATTCGATCAAGAAAATAAGATTGCATTGGTTCGATGGAGAGACAATGCAGAGGTCACATTGGAAGAAGCACATGTGGATTCTTGCTTCAAGGCCTACCACAAAAATTTAAAATAATTTGTTCTTTTTCAATAAATGAAAATAAGTAATATTAATAAATAAATTCTTCAATTTTTTCATTTATATGTAGCTCTAATATTTAATTATCTTAAGTACCTCGTTACCATGTCATACAGAAAATTGATCGCTCTAATTATCCCAGCGGTCGAGATCTCGACCAGGAGTTTCCAAAGATAATTACCGGCAGAAAAAAAAAAGAAATACAGAAAATAGTCTTCTGTCCGATTTCTAACTAGCCATGAAAATTTCATTAAGGTAGTAAACCATTTATATAGCCTGGTACAAAATGGGTTAAGAGTTTAATAAGTTTTTATTCAATAAAGTGAAATCTATTGCCTTATTCAACAAGCACAATTTCAAGGCTATAATTAAATTTAATATATGCACTCATATAAGCTATTTCCATCTTTTTGTTGAATGTGTTTGCAAAGCTTTACAATTTTCTTGAAATAATTTAAAATAAAGTTGTATTCTAAACGATTTCAGAAAAATTATTGAGCAAGCAATTTTAAAAAGTAATCAATGCTTTATAAAATTGCAAATTTTAAATTTAATAAGATGTATTTAAAATAAATAGCTAACACTTTAAGCAGTTTGACATATGTAAATTTCCAATACATTGTCTCGAAACATTTAATTGTAAAATATAAATTAATTATATAATCTCCAAAAATAATTAAACATGTAGTTGAAAAGTTTTAATTATTGTTCTAAATAGTACACATATTAAGAAAAGTATAAACATAATAACAAGCTTATGTAAGGAAAGGAAATATATATATTTCACCTAAATAATACTGTCTATAAATTTTGCAAAAGACAAGTACATAATGTATATACATACATATAAGTACGTATGTGAAAAATAAGTACATATGTAATTAATAAAGCCATATAGGTTATTTTAAGAGAAAGATGAAATATTATTATTATATTTTGCAAATTGTTTTTTGATTCTATTATTCAACTCTGAAGCTTCTCGTCTTCAATATATTGATTAATATTTAGAAAAAGAATTCGTTTAATAGTGATCTCTGCTATTTAGTTCTTCTGAAGTAGAGGTTTTGAATTTACTAAATATAGGATCCCATGAGGTGCATATTAAATATACACTTGCAAAAAATCTATTTTTATTTTCTTCAACATTTATGTTTTCCATCGTTGGTCCAGAAAAATTGTGTCAATTCTAAATAATACTTGAAATAGATAAAAAGTAAACCAATTTACATATTTACACTTGTGAATGTGGCATAGCAGTTTTTCATTTAAGTGTCTGTGAAATATCTGATAGAAATGATATATGATATACCAGATTTAATGGTAGTAATGTTATAGTGATATTTTGACAGATATAACTCATGTATAGTAACAGTGTCATTTTTCACTGGATTGGTGTTCAGAACTCAGAACTCTTAACTGCACGGTATCACTGTCCCAATATTACCATTTATATTATATAAAATTAATAATTCTACTATGTGAGAATTAAACACGCTTGCATAATAATAAAATATTTACTTGATTTATTGCTTATTTACAGTTTAGTGCACTTTCGTGTCCTTGTAACAAATATTTAAAAATAATTATTTATTGCAATTTATTGTGTTATTATTACAATAACGAAAATATATATAAACACAGGCCTAGCAAAAATAACATAAATGAATTTTACCTGCCTTTTTACGTGAAATAAACATAATTTAATTGCTTTATACATTTGCCACCTATTGGCTTGTTCGAGTAATTCGCTTATTTTATTTTAATTTGCACCGTCACTTCCCATGTAAATGAATAGGGCCAGATTTATTAAAAACTGGCCGAAAGTTCGCAGTACCAGCTCTAATCATAATTTTCAACTAAAAAATTTAAGACAGTACCACTATACACGAAGAGTATAATAACTTAAAGACATTTTTTATTTCTCTATCAAATAAGAATTGAATTGTTTGTAATTTCTACCCAAATTGAATTTTAAAGTATCTCGAGTGGGTTCCAGATTAGCATCCACATTTTAAAAAAATGGTTATAGAACGTTATAGTAAAATCCTCAATTTTTGCTACTCTGTTCATATGTAAATCACATCTCCCACGCCTGACATTCACGCTGATTCTTAAAACAATATAATCA
This sequence comes from Dermolepida albohirtum, assembly GCA_031893035.1. NCBI lineage: Eukaryota > Metazoa > Arthropoda > Insecta > Coleoptera > Scarabaeidae > Dermolepida > Dermolepida albohirtum. Next base: position 348,390 of record JAVIWB010004775.1, on the reverse strand, counting down.
ATTACGCACATTCGTATTTTTCGGAAACATGTACGTTAATTTTGTAAGGCATTTTATATACTTATTTAAACCATATTGTTTATCTACTATTCTTTACTTTATTTTTTTCTTAACTTAAGAATTAATTTCTACTGTCAATGTATGTACTGAGTTTTACTATTGTTATTTTTTGTAGTTGGTTGTGCTAGCATTTATCTAATTTCCTGTAATTGGGTTTATTTGGAAGAAATAAATAAAAGATAACCTTTATTTTCCAATACATTTCATCCACTAACGACACTGCATACGTGCAATAAAAAAAGGATATAAATAAACATAATATAAGAAAAAAATCCTAAATGTGAAGCAAATTTAAACAGTAAGAAAAAAGAAACAATAACTTCTGTACTTTACACATAATTATTGAAGATTTCCAAAATGTTCATTAAAACGTTTACCCATATAAGCTATCCGACACTTTAACACAATATTGGTTCTTGCTTTCCGAACACGAAGTATATCTCTAAGCGGGTTCGCCAGGGGCGCACAAGAAAGTTAATATGTAATAGTAGTGACAGAAAATCAATAATATTATTGGTTAAATTAAACGTAAACCTGACACTTGAAATATTACCCTGTAAAGACGATGCTTGTAAACCGTGTCTCTCAAGCAAAGCATGATAGTCTGTGCCTCGAGCCTCTCTGAAAGATAAAAATTTTAAAAACCTTTTTTGTGCTCACTCAGTAAGAAGTCCCTGGCAAACATGATATGACGACCAAACAACGAATCCATATTCCAACTTGGTTCGGATTAACGTACGGTATAAAGTTTCTATAGTCTACATATTGCTAAAATTCCGTGATAATCGTATGAAGAACTTAAAGAGATTGTATGATTAGTAAACGTCAGTGCTCAATCAAGAAGCACTCTCAAATAAAGTATTTGTGATACTCTAGAAATTCGCTGAGAATTCACAGAGTACTCGAACGCCGTCAAGCACAACACATGTAAGAGAGAACTTCACATTTATTAACATTTAAGTGGACTTTATTTAATTAACATCAATCACTAATTTTAGTAAGGTTTGATTGTCATGCAAGTCGGTCGGTCGGCATGTGTATTAATAGTGTTATCAATAATTCGCAGATCCTGAATACCTACACCCAAAACTCTCAAACAAATCATTCATACAAACATTAAAAAGCAAAGATCCAAAACTAGACCCTTGCGGCACACTCGAGGTGGGAAAAATATAATCAAAAGAGAAACAGTTGTAAAAACCTAGCTTTTGCTGCCAGTCGGATATGAATTTTGGCATGGTCAACTATGTCAAAAGCCTTAATAAACAATGTAAACAACGTTCGCCTGTTTTCTTTCATTAATATACAGTGCAATACACACCAGATTAGTCATTGTGGATGCCCTGCCATGAGTTCGTATTGATTAATTGATAGATAAGGTTTTATAGCGGAATAGATTCTTTTATAGAGAACGTACTCGAGTATTTTGGTAAAATTGGATAATATACTACCATAATTGTTCTATAATTACAGATACTAGCACGATCACCCTTTTTTTGAATAGTGGAATAATTTTACTAATTTTCAAGCATTAAGAAAGACAGAAGCAGATCAAATTACGTTGAATAAAATAGTGAGTTCATTTTATAAATACGTAAATAAAATTATTATTATTATTATTAAAAAGCAAAAAATAAATATGCGTTAAGAAAATAATATTCAAAATAATAAATTTCACTAGCACAAATGTATTTAATATGATACGTACTGCGTATGTATTATTCCGAGAAAACCGTTCAACAGAATTAAGCGAGGTAAACTTCATCAGACCGTAACTCAAAACAATGTATAGCGCGTGAAGATATCAATAGACTTTCTTTGTTCCAAACAATTCCATTTGTCCAATTGAAAATAATTATATTTACAAACAGTAAGACATTCTCAATAACCCTTGTCATTATACATACTCTTGCGGAAGGTATTATCTTGTTTTTGTTGTTTTAATCCAATATAAATTGAACGATTAGTACCAGATGTTTTAAACAGAAACGAAAACTGAAAAGTCTGATGACAGAAAATTTTTTGTTTCTTTGTTGCAGTAACCGATATTGACATAATTTAAAAAAAGTTTTATTTATCTACAACAATTTGTTTTATTTAATCTACGACACGATACAATTATTTTTTGTTTTGACTCGTACTGTTATCCGTCCGGTAGTTTCAATAAATTAGTATACTAAATAATGTTTTATATAAAAACAGTCATTAAAAAAATGCTAATGACTTATTATTTGTTATATAGATGAATTAGTATTTAATTGTTAAAAATTAATGTAATAGAAATAGATTTAGTAAGAATGGATAATACTTAAATTACCTGGAATATGTGCGATTAAAAAACAATAATAAAATTCTATTGGGTTGATGAAAAAATAATGAGGCAATTCTACAACAGCTAGCACTAGTTCATTCTTTCAAGTGTTAGAGTCATTTGCATCTATCTTTATGTTATGATATACGACAGTGAACAATTTCAACTTTATTTTGGAAAAAAATGAGCCATTTGTTAAGTATTTTTATAAAACCCGTCAAGCCCGCAAGTTTATCAAAATTTACATAGTTTACGGTCACAGTACTTTATAAGAGCGTTAATACTAACAATGATTCAAAAAATTCCGTATTTCCGATTTTAAACCTTAACATATTGTTAACTGGCAATTTTACGCTGAAGCTATCTCATGTCACCGGCTATTATTTCGTAATTCAATGTGGAACTGAAACAATATAAATAACCTTCAATAAAGTTTATTTATACATAATAAATTGAAATGGAATTTTGTACAAATCTTTTAGATAACTTTTAATATTTTTTTTAGTATGATATGCCGTATAGCAATCACCTACATGTAATGGTACACAGCAGGTTTTGCAAATATATCTTGTTTCGCTCCGCTTTCCTTTTGAAGAGGATACTCTACAAGTTCTAGTTGGATTAATTTTTACACCGGTGATCTACACCAACACCGGTGACCTAGTTGTCCTGACAGCCTGAAAGGTGGATCATTGTACGGAGCCTTTTTAGAAGTACGCGAAGAAGTGCCAGGTACAAAGCTGCATTCATTTGATTCTACAGTTATCCATTCCCTAGCTACTTCCAATAGAAATTTTTTTGAATCTAAGTTTATTTTGTAAGTTAGAGTTACAGTAAATTTTAAATGCATTAAACAAAGTACAATTAATGAGAAAGAATGCAACTTTTTTAGACCACTTCACACTTTTTCTAAAGATGCTACTATTTGCCAAATATTGGTCTGCGCGATCGAATTTTGCTGGTTTAATCTCAGATTCATAACTGTCTTCCGATAAACTATTACATTTCAAATCACTACAATTTATTTCTAAGTCACTCGGACAATCAGATAAGTCTATACGCGGATGACTTATTCGATAATTCATTGAAAAATTCTTCGCTATTACGATCTGCCATGGTTGCCATTTTTACAGAATTAAAATTGTTATAAAAATCTGAATATCTAGAAAAATTATTTTTTTATAATAAAAGGGACACGTCTAAACACGATGAATAAAGCTTTTGCAGTATTCTATATTGCCGCGGGTTTCAAAAATTGAAATTGCTAATGCAAGTGTAATCACGAGTTAACTCGTGACCGGTCATCAATGTGTTAAGATAAAAGAGATTCATCGAAACTGATGATAATATAAAGGCGTCGATTGTGCCAACCCTACGGCGAACAACACGAGAGATAGTAGAAGAGTTTAATATTCATAATTCAAGCGTTTACGACTACATGAAAAAGCTAGGATACCTAAACAAGCTCGATATTTCAGTTCTTCGTACACGTTAAGCATTTGCGATATACTCCCTAAATGTCAGGAAAATGATCCTTTTTTAAAAGTGATGGCAAGTAGTTTATTTATAACACTATGGTGAGAAAATGATCTTGGTCTGGACCTGACTAAAGATTCGTCACCACAATCAAACATTCATCAAAGGAAGGTTATGCTTTCGCTATAATGGGATTTCAAGGATGTGTTTTTCGAGCTGTTACCAAGGAACGAAAATCCTACCAAGTAGGTACTGTTGGTAATTGGACAGTTTAAACGAATGCATTATTCAAAAACGTTCAGAGCTTGTTAATTGTAAAGAAGTGGTATTCCATTATGATAATGCGAGACTACGCAGAAATTTCATCGCCCTCAGTAATTGTATCTTCAGAACTCATTACGCAGTATAACGTTGAACCTAAATAAGGCTGTGAATTAACCCTAGTAAAATATTTCGTTGCTGAAAATTGGTCCTTTCTTTAACGAGTAATTATGAAGCTCACCGAAGGATGGAAGCAAGTTATTGAGATAATCGATCTTCTTTTATATAAAGAACTTTTCGGAGAACTCATTATGCAACATATTAGAAATAAATTCGTTTACTAACATTTCTGTTGGTAATTTTGATAGAGACTGTGGTTGATTAAATTAATCACTGAAGGTTTATATATAACCCCTTTCCACATTAATTTTTGTATTCTGTATACGTATACAGAATACAAAAATTAATGTGGAAAGGGGTTATATTTCAACCTGATATCAATCTGCTTACTGAGACATGGCTCACTGACTCTTTCCTGGATAACGAACTTCTTTCTGATGATTATAATGTTTATAAGTGCGATCGTGATCCTTGTATCACTGGTCGTGCTCGGGGGGATGGGGTACTTGCTGCTGCATTAAATACTTGTCCTTGTATTTCTATAGATGTATCACCTTTTAAGGATCGGGTTCCATTGGTTGACATATTGATCCTGAAACTTGCTTTGAATTCTCTTCTGATACATATCATTGTCGTTTATGTTCCACCTGATTTATGTTTACACCCGCTTGAAGTATTACTTGATCTACTTGAATTTATTTATTTCGGATAAGCTGGTCCTTCTGATAGGTGACTTTAACTTGCCGAATGATGTTGATTCTACCAATGCGGATGCGAAAACTGATGCATTCTCCTCTTTTTCTGTTTCTCTTAGCGTTAAGCAATATAACAACATATTAAATTCAAACGGTCGGCTACTTGATTTGGTTTTATCTAACTGTGATGTGTTTGTTGTTCAGCGTGACCCGCTGCCGCTCGTACCTGAGGATGCACATCACCCAGCTTTGATTATTAATTCTCTTAGTATTTTGTCATATAGGCGTCCACTCTTTTCAAGTAACAATAATAAACGCTACAACTTTCATCGAGCTGACTATCGGCAACTTTATTCTAATTTTTTCTTAATAGACTGGTCATTCTTGTATACTCATACAAATGTAGATGAGGCTGTGCATTTATTCTACAATAAGCTGTATTCGGTACTCGATATATCTGTTCCTACCATGTAAACGAATTTAACTTCTATGTGTCCACCTTGGTTTACAACTGATATAAGAACAAAACTTAAAATCAAACGTCATTACCACAGAAGATGGAAGTCGACTGGTAGTACCTACTACATGAGGGAATTCCATAGGCTGCGCAAATTGATAAAATATGATATTTCCGTTACTCACGACGCATACAATGAACGTATTCAGCGGGTTTTGACCACGGATCCTCGTTCCTTCTGGAGCTATATTAAATCCAAAGCATGTTTCAGTCGAATCCCTAATGTCTTGATGGATGCCGACTGCGAATACAGCTCCCCAAATAGTATCGTCAGTGCGTTCGCTGCAAACTTTTCTAGAGCTTTTGAGCCGTCGATTCCGATCAGCGATTTACCGAATCTCTCATTTGATAATCCAATAGTGAGTATTTCGGGTTTTTCTTTTGATGAGGTGTATGAGTGTATAACAAAGATTAGTAATAAAACCACTGCTGGTAATGACAATATACCCAGTTTCCTAATCAGAGACTGTGCTTCTATCTTTGCAAGTCCTTTACATTTCATATTTAATCTTTCCTTGCAGACCTGTGCTTTTCCTGAGGTGTGGAAGATCGCAAGAATTTGTCCTGTTCTTAAGAAGGGAATGGCTAGCGACATCAACAACTATCGCCCTGTTGCTATTCTTTCTGTCTTTGCCAAGATTTTCGAATACCTGCTTCACAAGCGCATATCATTTGCTACTAAATCATTAATCTCTCCATATCAGCATGGATTTATGGCACGACGATCTACAGTTATTAATCTCTGCACGATTTCTCAGGCCATTTCTGAGGCGTTGGATGAGGGTGGACAGTTGAATGTTGTATATACAGATTTTTCTAAAGCTTTTCGGTATAATTATGTTTACTACAACGGTTTCAAATCCAAATATTATGTGTCAACTTCTAGTGTGCCGCAGGGTTCGAATCTTGGGCCACTTTTGTTTGTGATTTTCTATAATGACCTTATTGCTGCGATCGAATGCCCAGTACTAGCGTATGCCGACGATTTGAAAATTTACCACAGAATTGCCTCAGTTGATGATGTTCGACTTTTGCAGGAGGCTTTGACTTTTATCTCTGTCTGGTGTACCAACAATAATCTGTCCCTAAATATTGAAAAATGTTATTCAGTCTCTTATACACGAAAATTGAATAGGATTGAGTACCTATATCATATTGATAATGTATTAGTTTCGCATGTGGATTCTATGAGGGATTTGGGTGTTGTTTTCGATTGCAGGCTGTCCTTTTCTGACCATGTTTCGACTATGCTCACGAATGCACACAAGATTCTTGGCCTTATCATGCGGACTTGCAGAAGCTTTACAAACACGGGATGCATATCCTCTTTATTTCGTGCGTTAGTGCGTAGTAAGCTGGAGTATGCTGCAGTGGTGTGGTACTCTATTTACGGTAATCAAATTGATGCCGTGGAATGAGTGCAGAGAAAGTTTTTGAAATATTTATCATTCAAAGAAAATGGTTTTTATCTGAGACACGACACTGACTATAGGGAACTGCTACTTAGTCATGGCTTTGAGTCCTTGGCAGAACGGAGGCGGAGTGTCAGTGCTACGTTTATATCTGGCTTGATTTCGGGGAGAATTGATGCGCCAGAGCTGTTGGCTGGCGTAGGTTTTGCGGTTCCACGCCTGGAGTCGAGGTTCGGTGATCCTTTGGCAATGGGAACGCCAAGAACCAACATTCTATTTAGGGCTCCACTTATGCAGGCGGCTAGGAATTTCAATCAACTGCATCGTCGTGGTGTTTGATTGGATTTAATTTGATTTATTTATTTATTTAACTTAGATTCAGTTCTACTAATTTGTTATTCATTTTTTTTGAGTTTTTGATTTTTTTATATGTATTATCAATGTAATTGTAATTTTTGGTTTGTATACCATATAGGAGTACTCTGTTGGGTTGTTAATAAATATTATTATTATTATTATTATTATTATTATTATTATTATTATTATTATTCAGTGATTTCAGTGATTTCTGCTACTCATTTTCACAACAATTATGCCTAGCTATACGGTCTTTAGGAAAGAAGACGTTGGTTATAGTATTTCGAATTGTTTTTAGAAAATACGTCAGCAAATTGTAAAAGGAATAATTGATTACAGCAAGCATCAAGAAACATTCGGCAATAAGTTAAATAATATAATATTCCAACAAAAATCGTAAAATGAGATTTTTTGGTTCTAAAATAAGTATCGTATAATAAATATCATAAAATGCTTGACGATGTTTAACTCTGCTTAAGATAGCATATGTCATTTCAGTCAACCAACTACATACTTTTTTATAATAAATATTAATTAAATAAATAAATATAAATTAAATTTAACAAAATTTTTTAGTTGTTATCTCAAAGTTAATACATTATAATTTGTATTTTCAAGTAGAATATTTATTGTCACGCTAGAATTACTACAAAGTTGCGTAATAATACGTAAAGACGTTTTTCTTGAAAAAGAAAGTATTGCATCCCTCCCAACGATCTTTATATAAATGCCTACGATTCGCATGCTGGTAAAGAGCCAATCGAATAAAGTTAAAAAGACAGTGCTTTAGAATTATAAAAGATTGCCGATGCGTCATTAAATTATTGATGCTTGAATTAAGCTGATACTGTAAATTAAAGCCTGTTTTTTAATAAACTATAAACATAAAAATGGTATTTGTCAGAATGAACGTTCAACATTTTCATTCGCATTGATATTTGACAAGACGTGTAGAATCAGAGTATGTTCATAATAATAAGCAATTTAGCTTTATTTCTTTCCATGGGGAGGGCTTCACCATGAATTTCTATTCTCTCTGGCTTCTATTCTCGCCCCAGTTGCAAGAGCGGTGGCGTAGCAATATGGACACGAAAAGATTTGGTAGCTATGCCAATCGATGCAAGTAAACATTGTGTCGACAAGCACAGTGAAATATGTGCAATTAGTCTTAGGGTCTATGGAAATAATAATATTATTTTGAACTGCTATCGATCCCCTATTTCCTTAATTCAATTTTGGATATTTTAGAATTTTTATTTATACTAGTTTTCATATTTATTGTTTGTTTTAATTTAGACTCTAAATGTATCACTTTTGTAGTCAACCCGGATAACTCGGAGAAGTAATTGTAGTGTACCAATAAAAATAATTATTTATTAATTTAATCATTAATTTTCATCAAGTAAAGGCCGAATCAATCCAATATAATTTAAAAATAGTTTTCCTTTTCAAAAATGTGGATAAACCCTGATGTTACAATATTTAGTTCAAATCTCAAAACACATTTAAAAGTTATCTGCTTCTGTTTCAGTTTCAGTGCAGTTCAGCCCTGAAGACGTCCCATACAAATGGGTACGAAACGTCGGCAAAAACCACGACCGCGGAAGTCTACGTACCAAATTACACATTTAAAAGTCTTTGAGATGTGGATTGTTATAACGAAATTTTCCTGTTTTAGAAAATGTTTACGGTAGAAGCCGTACGTAAGGTCCGTTTAATAAAATGCTATAGAATATTATAGCACCTACCATAACTTATTTATTAACTAACTTAAAGGCACAAAAATCCTCTATAAGCTTAAAAGTGCCGTAGAAACCTTCGTGAGCACCAGAAATCCAATTTTTTTAAAAATAGTATTTATTAACTTCTTGGTCATGAATAGAGATGTGTTCAATAAAATTAATAAATATTCATTTTAAGGAAACTAGATAACCAACTTCATATCTTGAAACTGATATTCCACATGTCTAAACTAAGAAACAAGTCTTTTCGTAGGCAGATGCCGAAGAGGTGTGAAACGGCAAACTTTTGAAAGTATGTCGAAAGCTAGCCATCAATTTTAATTTCTTAGAAAACGCAAACGTACTTTTGGTGATATGACTTTACGAGAAAACACTTTTCAAAACAATTTTTTTTCCTTAGAAATATAAGTTATAAGAAAAGGTCAATTCACTTAAATTAATGTTCGCTTAGAATCCGTGAATTTTTATTTGGTGATCTTGAAAAACTTATTTAAATAGCGGTGTTTTTATATGTAAATATTATCTAACAAAGCACGCGTTTCTTTATGTGGGAATAAACTTAGAATGCTGTTACTATAAACATTGAGCAGTTATTAAGAATCGAATCCTACGAGATGTCCTTCCACGAAGCAGAAACGGAAGTACATATGTTCGTTATATCTTCTATTTTATCACACTTAACAAATTAAGTAAACATGCATACGTAAAATAGATTTAATTTATTCGTAAGAAACGGTCTATATATATAATGCCTTGTCCGTTGTTTATTATTATTAAATCCTTGAAATTTTTAAACGATAATCTTTGCTATATGTATTATTAACTATTCTTGTCTAGATGATCGCATTGATTGGTATTGTTTTTAATTGTGTATTAATAATTAAAGAATTTAGTAGGTTTATCAGGTAATTTTAATGGAGCCTGTGGTTTATTAACTTGTCCACTGAAGGTTGATATATTTATAACCCCTTGCCACATTAATTTTCGTATTCTGTATACGTATTTCTACAACTAAGTTTTCGAAATACGTATACAAAATACGAAAATTAATGTGGCAAGGGGTTATATATCAACCTAAGTTGCCGAAATGCGTATACAGAATACGAAAATTAATGTGGCAAGGGGTTATATATCAACCTTCAGTGATCAGGTTTATTAAACTGATGATCGCCTGCATAAATTACACATACGTATATATTTTCAACAGTTTCACTATTGTATGATGAATATTTAAAGCCGGTAGGTTATAGATTCTTTTATAAAAAAGTAGTATAATTCAATTTATGAAATTTTACTCCAGCAACAGGAATTATACATATGTAATTCAACAGCTATACAACTTCGGCTTCTGGAGTTCCACAAGGTTCTAATCTAAGCTCACTCTTATTCGTCCTTTTATTAATGACCTCATTACTTCGTTGAATTGTTCTGTACTAATTTATGCCAATGAATTAAAAGCTTTTCATACTACCAATACTATATAGTATATACTATCGTAGTAGGTTAGTCATTTCTTACAAAGTATTATAGTATAAGTAGAATCTAAATCTGTTTCAAATTTCGCGGTTTTCTTTAAGAATAAATAAAACACATAATTTGCATTCGTTTTCAAAAACTTTTTATTGGTAATTGGCGTATCAGTTATGGCATGTATATGCGAAAAATAATATCTGCCAAATAGCCTCCTCTTGCAGCTCCACAGACGTCCACTCTTTTGTTAAAATTTTCAATGACATTTTGACATAATTGAGGCTCTGTTTCACCAATGACACGAATAATTTCATCTTTCAAAGCAGGAATTTATTGTGGATTGTTTTTATAAACCTGACTTTTCACATAACCCCAAAGAAAACAGTCTAACGGTATCAAATCACATGATCTTGGTAGCCAATTAACATCATCGTTTCTTAACATTACGCGTCCAGGAAATTTTTCTCTCAATAAATCAATTGATTCGTGTGCAAAGTGAGGTGTAGCGCCATCCTGTTAAAACCACATATCCTCTAGATCAGGCCACAAAAATTCGGCTATCATCCGGCGATATCGATCACCATTGACAGTTACAGCTTCACCGGCAGCATTTTCAAAGAAGTAAGGTCCAATTATACCACCTGACCATAATGCACACCAAACAGTAACTCGTTTAGGATGCATAGGTTTCTCATGAATAATTCGTGGATTTTCCTCTCCCCGGATACGGCAATTTTGTTTATTAACATAGCCACCAAGTTCAAAATGTGCCTCATCGGAAAACATTATTTTTTGAGAAAAATTAGCAGGTTGTTCATTGATGAAATGGATAAATGAACGACGTTTTAAATGATCTAATCACTTCAGTTCCTGTGTTATTTAAATCTTATATGCCTTCAGAGCTAAATCCTTGTGTAAAATACGCCATGTTGTTGATCGTAATTTTCTAAAAACTCTTTTCACAGAGTGCTGATTTTCATAAAATAATTGAATGATCTGACCGCGTCATTGTACTATATACGAAGCCATTTCTATAAATGTCATACATCACACTTTTTAAATGCTCACATACCGAGACAAATTCAGTGCGCCATTTATATTTTATTTATTCTTAAAAAAACGCAATTTGAAACACCTTTACATTTGGTTCACGGATAACAAGCTAATTTGTTTTGCGTCTTTTGTAAAGCGAGTAAACTACTGGCATTCTTCTCATAATACTGATTGTGTTCCGTTATCCCTACAAATATCTACCAAATATCTACTCCTTATCCTTGATTCAAAGCTAAGTTATTTCGGACACGCTCTGAATATCACTGCTATTAAATTAGTGGGATTTATCCTAAGAACACACTTTGATAATTTGGTTGTTATTAAGTCGTTGTTTTTTACTTCATCGTTATCAAGTTGAGTCTTAAACTGAATGGTATTGCCCTAGAAAAGACATGGACAGGATAGATTCGGTAGAACGACGTCAAAAACATTGTGCTATACTTGCTGTTAATCTTATCAAACAATTTTCTCGTTCCTTCTTCTCTTCGAGAAGCTTTAACACTTTTAGAATAAATATCTTACACAGGGTACCAATGTTTCACTGTACATTCAACGCAAACCTACATATTATTTGACGCGTCAACAAAATTTTGGTTCTGAGGGACTGAATAAATATTTTTATTATAGATGATTCTGAACACAGTTTTTCATTTATTTACTAAATATGTTAAATTAACCTATTAGTTTTAACATAGCATGGACCACGACCGCGCAAGTCTACGTACCAGATTAAGTTTTAACACTTTCATTTTATCTATTGAGTTTTAAAAAAATATTCCTATGTTTTGAATAAAACATATTTGTTAAAAATCCTGAAACTTAATAATGAAAATTTTCACACGATCATTTTAAAATATTCTCAATAAGTTACGACGTTTTCATTTTAGCTTTTTCGAGTTTGAGAAAAATATTATAGCATCTTAAACTTGTCTGAATCCAATCAAAACAATTTCCTTAGACAATTTTCTACAATTTTAAGAGTAGAGTAAGGCGACAAGAATAATTTGATGAGGTAGAGAAGGTGAATCATGTTCAGGAGCTGACGTAAAACATTGATATAATGAATTTATTTTGGTCGTTAATCGTTGAAAGATCGACTTCATATAAAACATCCAGAAACAGCTGTCGCTACCAAAACCATTGCAATTTACACGCAATATTGTATAGAAATTTAATGTTATTTTTTTCCTGATTCAGGTAAAATTAGGAATTGGTGTGAAGATGAGATGAGTAATCTTATCTTGCACAATTATTTTAATCTAGCCATTTACTCATTAGATATCCCATAATTTAACAACAACTAAAAGGATAGATCGCGCAAAAATAATAATCATCTGTTTAAATCTTTACATCTAATCTGATTCGACCTCGAATTAGAAATCGTGAAAAAAAACTTAACGAGAAGATAATCAAAAATTACTTGAACGTCACTGGAGATGTTTACACTATAATTATGAATAGTTATCGTATGACAAGTCCTGAATGAAGTCTTAAACTGTGTTTGCCAAAACTTATTCAATAGATCTGTAATAATAGATCAAATCGATCGCTTGTCCACACGTTAGCCAGTGAACATTGAACTATTTTAACAAACAAAATATTAAATTGACATCATCAGATGGTCTCGAATCAGCACCCAATAATACCTTTTTATTCTTACATGTCAAAAATAAATTGACACTTATTTCGATCACACTGATCAATGCTTTCAAAAGAGCGTTGAAATTACATACTTCCAGAAACATCGAAAGAAAGGTTTTGAAAAATGATTTCTTTGTATACAAAAGTATAATGATTCTAATGATTCTAATGGGGAATAGTTTGACAATATATAATCAATTATTTATAATAGTGTGTTTTATTGTCTTAAACTCAAAATCTCTCTATAAAAATATACAAGCACAGAGTAATAATATTCAATAACGTACCTCTTTTATAATAAATAATAAAAATTTAACTCCTTCAATGTCCTATTATATAATATTTTACTTACATTTTAGCTTGTATGTTGAAATATCTAAATTCGTCTTTTCTTGTTTTTATGTTTCTCTCATTTTTAGGTACTTATCTTTATTATACAAGCAATAATATATAAATGTTTAGCAAAATAATTGGAAAATTATAGTTTTATAGTTTTTGTACTTGGTCTCACTTTAATGTGCAACAAGATTTTCTTAATATTCCACATAAACTTATTTTTTGGCATTTAAAATTTAACACTACCGCTATATTATTTCAGAACATGATATAGTGTGGTCCAAAAGTCTGTATAGACTGATTTGTGTTCATCAAATTGTAAATCTTTTGAAGCTGGTACATTTGTGCATGCGGTGAAACTAAATAGATAGCATATTACTATATGGGCGTTATCTACCTAAAATCTAATTTGTATTTCTTTTAAGTAATAAGCCAGTTAAATAATTTTATGACATCAATATATACAGATTTTATTACTTATTAGTTTTTCATAAGTTATGTATACATAAGTATATTATCTACGATAATATTTATCAACTATATTTATGAAAATTTTGTCATCAGTTCTAAGAATAGAAGATATAGATCTTTTGGTAACTTTCTTTAAACTATGTTTCTTATTATCTGAACATTGCAATTTGCTCTAAAAGCAGTTAGTTTATTAATCTTCTCTAATTTATTGTTTTTAAGTTTATTTCGAAATTTTTTCTATTACCCGGATGTATAGCTTAACGTAGCTGGAAAAGAGGCAATTAACTATAAATAATTATCGCAATTTGTTTCTTCTCTTTTTTATATATTAGTTTTGTATATTTTTAGATATACATTTTTTCAGATATAAATAAAACTGTTGAGAGAAGGGTGTATAGTACAACCTATAACTATGTTATAACTAAGGCTGCAGAAACGAGTGCTTTCGCAGTAGCGTACGGCTCAGTTACTAATCAATATTAAAAATAATACGTAATTACTTACTATTTTAGTAGTTTTTTTTTTGTGTTGTTGATGTGGAGTGACGCAAAAATTCGCTGTAGTATCTATCTTGTCATTAGTATACCTTCTAGTGCTGACTCAGTCATATGTTGGTGTATCTGGGAAAGGAGCCTTCTGCGTCTAATGCTGTGATGTTCGCGAATATGAAAAGCACGTTCGCATCATATACGCACTCTTGGTTTTCAGTTAAACTCTTGTCTGTACACAATATACAATAGTTTAAAAATCGGGATTCTTATTTATAACAGCATGCAATTTATCGGTTTTTAATATTCCTGTATTATCTGTTAGATTTCTTAACGAGACTTTGAAGTAATATACTATATTTAGCCCTTCATGTAATAAGCTTGGTGTTCTCTAATTTGGAAATAGTATCTAAAAGAATTGAATAATTTTCGTAAATTTGCTCTATTTGAGTACGGATTTCGGTATCTGAAACCAGCCGCTGACTTACTGAAATTGCTTTATCATCGCCGCTAAATGAGTGCGCACTCGTTTCTGCGGATTTAGCTAGTACTGGATATGCAAACAACGTCTGCATACAGACGGTTATTACCAAATAGTGGAATAAGAACAACTATTGTCGAGAAAGTGTTCCGATTAAAATACGATTTGCATAATACTCGAAAAGATGATAATATAGTTCTTTTACTATTTTGTGTTATCGTTTAGACATGACAACGCCCAAGTGTGCATAATTTGTTAACGAGGGGTCGGATTAACTGAGGAGCAATTTACGAATATTCATTCAGTATCGAACCTATCGAATAACAATGTATATATATATATATATATATGTGTGTGTGTGTGTGTGTGTGTGTTTGTATTGAATAACCATATTTTTGATTTATACATTTAACTAAGGTGTAATCTCCTGGAGAATTGTATTTATAACATCAGCAAGACCAAAAAAGTTTAATCCTCACTTTACTGTTTTGAATTTTAATTTTTAACGTTTTACGACGTCGAATAATTTTTCGCCAAGCTCAATAACTAGTTCTAATTCCATTTACACAATTAGTCTTGGTTACGTGGATTTATAGTTCAACCAAATTTTTATTCCCCAGTCACCTATACTTGCGAGCACTATCGTAATAAGCTTAATTCATTCATTCCTTTATTTTTTATGGAATTATTTCTTATTTTGTAAAGAATGTTATTGCAGTGCCGTATGCACGTTACTATACACGTTAATACTTAATCACTGTCCCAGTTGACATTGTTCAGTTAATTAATCAAATATCTACTCTTTAACCTTGGATATTGAAATGGTACAAGAAATGTAATCGTACAATTTTTTATACAAATTCAATAATTGCGAGAATAACTGATCTACTAACGCCATCTCTAACAGTACATTGTATGGTAATAGATAAAATTTTGTTAATTCCTTGTAATTGATTTGAAAGAGAGTGTGAATAAAATATCTAAATGGACAACCTTAAAATGCATAAACTTCTAATTCGCGTTGTAATCCGATATTTACTTTATAAAGGATTTAACGCATTCGAAAACCAAAATGGTTTTATCGTGTGAATGAAATAAAATTGCAAATTATTAGATATAAGAAAATTTAAAAAAAATAAATACATCGTCAGGCATAAGTTAAGCCTCATCTTTGAAGTGTACTCAAGAGAAAGTATCTAATATGTATATCACAAAAACAAAGCAACCAAAGCCGTAATCGTAATTTTTTTTAATAATAATAAAAGAAAGAAGGATCTAAGACATTTTCATCTATTTAACTTAAAACTTTTTGTTGAAAAGGCCTCATATACCATCAAATCGAACAAATGGGACAAAAAAATTTTTTGAAAAGTTTATTTCTCAACGCAATCTCCTTTAGCTTCAACGTGCTTGCACCACCACATCATTATTGTTCAAACAAAAGTTTCCAGCTTATTCAAAACGCCAAATGATGTACGCCATCGAAGGCCTTGGACAAATCCATAGATAGGTAGTCAAAACTTAATACATTTCCTGACGTCAGTGTGGCCATTGCTGAATTTTTTTGCCGACATTTGGCGACATTTTGATGAAGAAGAATGTTTTATCAGTTTTCTTTAAAAACTCCGTATATTTTTCTAACTAAAATTTTTCAGATTTTCGTATGTAGTATGGATACTATGGTTCATTTTACTACATTACTTGGCGTCTTATAAGATGGGGTAAAGGACTGCTATCAGTATTTGTGTGTCTGATTATACAGAGTCAATTTAAAAAAAATAACTTCCATAATTTAAAATCTAAATAATAAATGCCATCAAAATTTCGACAGGTCGTGTGTAATAATGGCAAATATATTCATAACTAAAAGTAATATATTATTCGTTTAATTGAAAAAAAACGAATTCGCTTATGTCCACTTAATACACTTTCTATATTTAAAGAGTTTTCTCCATTTGCGTTATGGACAAAATTCTTAAAATTTTCCAAAAAGCGAATTTAAAAACGATCTTTTTAAACAAAATATTAATGTTCACAAAGTGAAATGTTTGTTCATTATTATTCATCGAAGAACAATTGTGAAGGACTAAAAAATTAATAAAAAGTTTTATTCATAATCGCTACTGAAAATTCAGACACTGTTTCAATTTTCAGAAATTCTATGAAGTAATTTTAAAAGAATTTATTATATAAAATTAATGGAACCACGTTCCCAATATTTCTGCGTTTTAATAGACATATTTGGATAATTATTAAATAATATCGCCCACCACAAGTATGTTACATATGGGAACATCTGAATGACGACAATTTCTGAAATATTTAAAGAAAACCTTGGTGAGAGTGCATGTTTGTATTAGTTGGTAATTGCCTCTTGCTGTGTAACATAGTTTCAAATTCAGAGTGAGTTTTTTTTATAATTTGTTTCACTAACTTTAGTTTTAAAAGTTAAAACGATAAAAGGGGTTGTAACAAGTATGCAATGAAAATGATATCCTATATTATTAACCATTACATATTATGAAACTTTAATTTTTAGAAATGCTACTAACACTTTATTTAACTTTTTTACTGTATTATTGGTAAGTACATATTGTAGTCCTCATATGTTAATTTTCTATCAATGAATAGAACATCTTTAAGCACGAAATAAGCAAACTATGGAACTGTCAAAGTTGAACAGCTATTTAAAATTTGAATTTTATAACAGCAGAATTTAAATTAATGTACAGTATAGTAGTATATTATAAGGGACTACTTCAAATTTTTCATAAATAATGATTTTAATAATTATATAAATATTTCATTTATAGATGGATCTTTTACATAAAATAAATAATCTTTTTTAATCGAAAGGTGTAATTAAACAAAGACATGTTATATTGCAAAAAAAACGAACTTATCTCGAGTTTTCCAATAAAAATGTAAATAAATCTATTACTTCGAAATCTCGATCTTCACTGAAACAATCAATATAATCAATAAGGTATTCGTTATAGACCAGATTTTTTCAATATTGGTAGATATTACCAGAAATTAAATGCATTTTTAATTTTGTACCTTCTATTTAGGAACAAAAAATTTTATTTCCATTTGGTCACAAATGGATTAATTACTTCAAAACTTTTTGACATATTATTCTAGGTTCCTAGGTGAGGGAGGGGTTTTTTCTTTATCATCTATTCTAGTCGGTTTTAAGTGATTGCTAATCACATATTTTCCTCTAGTCTCTTGCTATTTATTTACATCATACACAAGACTGTATGCTTTCATTTCGATAAAAGCTTTAATTTTAGTTTAATATATATTTTACAAAATATTCATCTCTGAATCAGGCTAAAGTATGGTTCATCCAACATTGCTTTCCATTTTTATAGTAGTAAATGAGGTGCGAAATCTAATCAGATCCAACCTCGTATTGGATCTCTTTCGAGTAACCTGGATTGAATTGAATCGAAAAGAAAAAATTTAGAATTTTAGACTAGTCCAAAATCCGAACTAAAGCCAAAATATATTCGGATTCAGTTTGCATTTTCAACCCAATCAATTCAATGATAGCTCAGAATAAATTCGACTACTTGTAAGCGTTTATAAAATTTTGGAACGAAAATACTGAAAATAGCATTACTTGCCTATTATTAACTAATATTTAGAATACATCGTTGGTTAATGAATGACGAAAGTTGTTAATAGATAATCTAGTGTTTATGCGAATAATTAAAATCGCATAACACTAAAACTAAATTCTATATTCATATATGGTGCGTATTTTGAACTAGACGTTAATATGAATATAAACATGCATTATGCTAAGGCATTCAAATGTTCATATTATGTAGTGCAATATCAGAAACACATATAATATACTTATATACAAAAATTCATTGCATAAAAGGTTTGCAATTCTTAATAGAAATACTCAATTCATGTGTACAAGGATGTGCATTATATTGTAGAGAAATTTAGCTTAATTTTTGAAAAGATGCGTAGAAATATATCGGTTAATTTTTCTTCAGATACACTTAGTCTAGTAAAATTGTTTTTAGATATTGTGAAATGTTCTTATATATCTTAAAAAATACTAAATATTTTCTATGTTGTGAGATTTATATTCCACACCCTCAATAAATGATGTACAATGATTTAAATACACTTATTGTATATACTTGTTAGAGTTTCGGATGTAATATCTTATAACGCTAAAACATAACTAGGATATAGCGAAAATTAATTTTTATATAATTCGTTATGTTATACCAACATAATTTGGTAAGTTTGTTAGAATCTGGAACCAACAAATCTAAATCGATTATATTTTAAAGACACGTTATAAATATTGATATATCTAAAAATAATATTGTGTAAAATATGTATAGTTATTTATGCGGAAGGTCAATCAAGATCAAGGTTACGTCAAAACACCGATGCTAACGATCGTATGATATTATAACATTATAGAGTACACGAATTATTAGATAATATTTAAAGAATCATTTAAATACAATGAGTAAAACATCCGACAGAAGGCAGTAAGTAGCGTTTTTCGAAATTTTATACAAAAATATTAAAAAATTAGTACGTAATGAATTTAGAAATTGAAATGATAAAACGATGATGTGGAAGACAAAAAAACACATCATGTTTGCCTGTATTGACTGCGTGCAGAGCACTCCGGCATGTCTTTCGGCTATGTATATAAGCGAGAGCGGCAGCCAAAGACGAGAGAATTGGCCTGATTTTCAAATCTAAAAGACCTACAAAAATTTTGTAAATATTTGTGGGCATAAAATTTTCTTAAGTTTATTTTACTGTATTGTGATGACACATTAGAGACCCTATGATACCCATAGAGGTACTAATAGCCCTTTTAAGTTTTTTTATTCATTTTACTTAAAAATTTTGAAATTTGAAAAACTTACAAAAGTTAATTTACCTAAAGTTTATGTTATACATAAATTATATTACTTTAATAGAAATTTATATTTTTACAATATTTACAGATTCTTATTTTTGGTGCTAAGTTTGTCGATACCTTGGCATTAATTTTCTAGCTTTATTTAATTATATTAAGAATTAAACTTTAATACATATAATTATTTAATTAATTGCAGCGCTTATTTATATTCGGATCGGACCTCGAATGTATACCGAAGAAACGATTCGGATCCCGGACTTGTCTCGAACTTCGATCAGATCCGATTTACATTTTTGGTAAATTTCACATTTCTACTCTGGTTCTTAAGTACACCTTTCAATTCTTGACGCACTGCTAAGCCAGTGACTTCATATTAAAGATATTTTGATTATTCTTCGAGAAAGTCATATTTTGCTATTTCCTACACAACAATCAATAACATCAACATAAAACTATAAATATATAAGGTATTTTGTTTGAAATAAGAAAGTTAACATAATTTTCTACCAAACCGGAAGGTTACTTTCGCCAAATTTGTGGTGATAGAGTGTCAATTACAGTTCTTTTATTTTACTAGAATCATGTTATATAAAAACTAATGGTATATGACGATCGAAATTGTTTTATTTTAACCGCTGAGGTCTAAGCAATACTATGTATGTTAATTCTTAAGGCTCACATACGAGGAAACACAAAAAAAATGAAACAAAACATATCCTAATGGTATATGACCAAACTAATGGTATATGACGATCGAAATTGTTTTATTTTAACCGCTGAGGTCTAAGCAATACTATGTATGTTAATTCTTAAGGCTCACATACAAGGAAACACAAAAAAAATGAAACAAAACATATCCTGCACTTGAGTAGATTTATACCAGCTTCGTATCTGAATCCATACTTCGTTTGATTTTATAACTCCTTACTTCAATTGATGAACTAATCTTTCGCATTGTTTTTCAAAAACATATGATTTAAATTAATTAACGTAAGTAACAGAAATCTGCAAAAACTTTTATTCATCAAAAATGAAAACGATATTTTCTACTTGCATTTAATAATATACGGAGGCGACACCTTAATACATCATAATAACGTACGTTTTAATTGTTTTTATAATCTTATTAAATTACTTTTATATCTTTTATATCGGTTTGAAAAATATTTTTAAAATGTCGGCATTTTTATGTTATAATATTACTTTAGTTTATGAATGTGATATATTCTATTTTAATAAACAATTGATTCACTGTCGCTACTGTGGTGTTTTATTAAGAACTGAAAAGGAATAGACTTTATGTTAAAACATTTACTTATATTATTTATAATTAACTATTTCACATAATCTGGTACGTAGACGTCCGCGGTCGTGGTCCATGCTATCTGCTTCTGAGCTTCCAGGCTGGAACCGCGTCACTTGTACATCTGCCGATGTTTCGTACCCATTTAAATGGGACATCTTCAGGGCTGAACTACTGCACTGAAACTGCCACTTTCACACTTAACACTCAGTTTCAGTGCAGTAGCTCAACCCTGAAGATGTCCCATACAAATGGGTACGAAACGTCGGCAGATATACAAGTGATGCGGTTCCGGCCCGGAAGCCCAGAAGCAGATAACTATTTCACTTATCTAATTGTATTTATAATATATGTACATCTATCATATGGGAACAAATTATTTAAGTTACTTTTTTAATAAAATGCAATTTTATTTCTCTTTGGTTGGATCCCTAAATTTCTAAAAGACAACGTTGTCACTTGTCGATGATAATGACCAACAATAATACACTGAGCTGTTATTTCTATCAATAGGTCATTATTTGTATTTCTTCATTTACCCTCGTTATATTTCTGTGACTTGCATTTTATATATGCCTGTATTTTGAACAATTCTTATCAGAGGCAATACTTGACTGATTAATTTTGGTGTCGAGAATTCTCATTATTATAGTTTTGTGTAAACAAAGTAAGATGTTAGTGTCGCCTCTTTAATTTGTTATTTCATAGAAAAGCTTGAAAATGGCACTCCACCAGACAATTAAATGCTAATATTAATTTTTCGACAATATACATAAGTGCGTAAAACATTGCCTTACTTGTTTAACTATTTTCCCATATCTGACGAAATAGTAAATAAAAAAGTAAATATTTCTTTCTATTATTACAAAGATAAATATATCTATTGGTAGTGTGAAAAATGCTAGGAAAACGTATGAGATAATATCAAAAATTACCAAAATTCACTAACAATTGGTATTTGCCCATTACGGCTCTAGTCGCTTTCAAAGTACATTCTGTCTGGTTGTGGTATAAACTTCCTGCGGATTTTGCCGTGTTTTGTAATTTCTACCGACGTTTCGCTGTTTATACTGCTAGCTTCTCGAAGATTTGTTGTTAGATTGTCTAATACTGCCAGCTTCTTCTTCAAGTTCTGCTATTCAAATAATATATCTCGAAGAAGCTGGCAGTATGAACAGCGAAACATAGACAAAAACTACTGCAATACGGCGATATCAGCAAGAATATCGTACTACAAGTGAGACCAACTGTGAAAATCTACGTAACTTTTACATTCTCTCTGACTACAAGCACTTGCTCCAACGGCTTTACCATTGCATGAAGCACCATTGAAACTCCTCTCTTGGTATGAACCGAAAAGCAGCTATTCTATTATCTTTAATGTAGAAATCCCATCTTGACATTAGAAAATAGCCACAAGACAGCAGGTGTTAGATTGAACGAATCGTTGCAGTTTTTCATGCAAACGTGCCAGGAGCTATATATAGTAGGCAATATTAACTATTTGTTCCAATACTACGAATCTATGATAAACCATACCTTCATTGTTGAGGAATGTGGTTAGTATCTTCTTTATAATGTGAAGAGAGTCGTCAACTGACTCCGATCGATTTTTGAATGCCTTAAACATCCGTACAGAGAGGATTTTTTCAGAGCATTATCCCTATGAATTTGTTGCAAAATTAGAAACGTTTCTGCTGCCCTTTTGTCTAATTGGCACAAAAATTTGACCACCTCTCCTGAAATTACGATATTCAGCCGAATGTATGGAATATGTCCACATGTCAAACGTATAGAATATGTCTACACCTCAAACGTATAGAATATGTCTACACGTATTACTTCTACCTGAGCAAGTGGTGAAAGTTACCACAACTCACCGGTGTAACCTGGTAGTTGTACAATCTCATATGCGTAAACATCGGGACCATTCCTAGAATATTTTGACATTACTTCCTATATCTTATACACACGTAATCCATTCGGCCGAATTTGGTTAACATTGCCTATATCTGTGCTCGTTATTCTCTACTGAATTATTGACGTATTTTTTCCATTTTTTAGTTGTTAATTGTCGTTAATCATATGTTAACTTTTAACGGCCCTTTTCTATTTTGAACTGAGATGAAATGTGGTGTACAGATATCTTAATGAATCTTCTTTCCACAAACGAAATATACATGCTAGTGTCCCAGAATATATGTACCATGTCATTATATTCAAAAACGACAGTATTTTCTTTTTAAATCCATGATGGACGTGAATGAATTGTATCGTAACAACACCACTCTAATTTCTATTCACTGCTCTATATAGCTTCTTATACTTCTTAAACAAATTATTTATTATTGGAGACAATGAGCTTTCTTGTTTGTAGACTTTCCATCATACAAGAAATTCGCCGTTGATACGCATAACTTCCCTAGGTTGCCTGTGTCTATACGTAGTCCAGCATTAGTGATCATGTTTATCATGTCAGAAGAACATTTGTTGGTGAATGGAGAAGTCGTAGCGAAGTTCACTAGAATATTGTATGGATCAATTCTCAAGATCGTTAATATTTTCCTAAATGTGAATCTTTCACGTAGTATGTCATTTTTCCAACATATAAATTCGAAAAAGAAACTGTACTTGCGAAGGGCATAGTGACTTTCCTATAATAGCGTCCATATAATTTTAGTGTTCGATAAATTTTGTTACTACTTTCTTGTCTACTTCTGTAAGTTCAATTTTTACAATAACAATATATTTTCGTTCAGTTTTAAGAATTTATGAAGGAATTAACACTCAAAGACTCGTCTCCAAACGAAAATTGTATTGATTAATTATTTTTTAATCATGAAAATTTGCGATTACTTATGAAATTACTCACAAATTCGCATTACATATTTACTAAATATTGCACCATCACTGCATTATATATATAGCTTTAATTAAAATAATCATACTATTGTGATTTAGTTATTGAATTAAATAATTTAAACAATATATTTAATTAGCAATCTTCTGTCTTCTCCTTTTTATTGTTAACAATTCCAACACTGCTTTTTGTGAATCTTTGTTGGCGACATTACTTATTTGTATTATTGTACATTAGTGTTGGTATACATAGGACAAAAATTTAAGGAGTAATTCCTTAGACTACTTTGAAAAATGTGTTTTATGTGATAGAGGTAGATTCACATACTTCTACCAGAAAAATTGTAAATGCGTTGAATCTAAGTAATTGAACTGTGTGGAAGATTTTCCGGCAATAATTACTATACCCATACCACATTCAACGCTTTCAAGCACTTCTTCCTGCCGATTTTTTTCCACAGATTGCATTTTGTCAAAGACTTCTACAAATATTAACTAAAATCCCTCGACTACTAGCGCTGATTCTTTTTACCAATGAATTTCTGAAAAACGCAATAATGAATTTCCACTATAACCAAGACTAATCCGGAAAAAATCCACATGAGACACGTGAAGATCGTTTTCAACATCCGTTTTAATTAAATGTTTGGTTTCCAGTTGTAGATAATTCGCTAAATGGACCGGTGTTTCTACCAAGAAAACTTATCGGTGATTTATATCGAAATTTCTTGGAATATACTTTCGGGAATTACTAAGGAATATACCACTGAAAACGATAAATTAAACACATTTTAGTGTAGTTGCTCGTGAGTGTAATAATTCACAACCATCGGTTAAGTCGAAGCGGATCTCATCTATGAACTGCTCAACCTGCAGACTTAAATTTCATACATTTCTTCCCTATAGATGAAATCACTAGTTTATAACACCTCAATTAAAAAACTGAATGAATATAATATAATAAGAAATGTAATAATAATAATAATAATATTTATTACATTCCATTATATCAAAAAAACATAGAATATGTCATAAATGTAAAATATATAATATATAAAAACGAAAAAACAATCACAAATATACATAGATATTAAGTATATATACATATGCGTGCAGTTGACCTATGCTATACGCCAATGTCTACGCTTGTTTCAAGGAAATCTTCCACACTGTAGAACTCTTGCTCTATCAGCCAAAACTTAAAAATAATTTTAAACCGGGCCAACGGCAAGCTCTTGATCCGAAACGGTATGTGGTTGTATATTTTTACGCAATGGTGAACGACATTTTTTTGTATTTTTGTAAAATACGTTTGTGGGGGCACAAGATGCATATTACGAAGGTTTCGCGTAGCATGTGCATGATTCGTTTCGTATTTTTTAAAAAATTCATTATAGTTTATCTTCACATGTAGCACGCACTGAAGTATATAAATTGAGGGCATTGTCAGTACTTTGGCAGATCGAAACACACCCACACAACTCTCTGTTGGTTTCATTCCATAAATTGCTCTCATACATAACTTTTGGAGGACAAATATCCTCCGCCATATAATATGGAATCTTCCAAATGTTTTCGAAAAGGTCCATCAGTCGATGAAGAGATTTGATTCACGAATACTGGCTGATGGTAGTCGTTTTCAGAAGCTTTTGAATATTAACATTTATGTAAAAAAAACCATGCAGATAATATTCATATAATAAATATATTCTTTGTGAAAAATTTTCATAACTCTATACCTTCGAAAGGAAGTAATTTTTGAAAAATCATTAGAGATATAATTATTTTTAATAACCCAAGGAATCGCTGCTTAAATTTTTGCCGAATGTTTACTAAATTATACTATTGTTTCAGATGGCCAAAGCCGTATTACTGGGTACTACTTTAATATGCTGCATAATACTATGTTCGTCCTCTTATTACTACACGCCCTGGTATAACAATTATAATTACCAAACAAGAAGAGCATTTAGCAGACAACCTATTACTAAAGAAGAGTTGGTTTACATAACGGATAAATACGGAAGAACGAATGCGTTACCTGTTTCATCTTATTCAAGAGGTATTTCATAAAAGAAGAGTAAGAGTAATTATTAAATATTATATAATATAATTATACTACAGTAAGCTCTTAAAAGACCAAATTTGAAAAGATATCTTCCTCTGAAATAATTCCCGATTTTTAATTTGTTAGTTTGCGTCATCGTAGAAATTATTTCAAGTTTATTAAGAAAATCATCACCCTGTTTTTTTAATCACTCATTTCGGACTACGTAACAAAAAACGAAAAGTCACAAACGACAATGATACTTTATTATAAAACATATATCAATACAATAAAAACTATGTTGTGGGCGAAATTGGGATTTGTTTTAAATAAATATATAATTTCGATGTAATTTAGGAGTATCAAACTGTTTAAATCCTATTAGAAATAATAATATAAACAAGAACGGCCTTAATTATAAATTTTCAAGGTAAATGCTTCAATTTATTCCAATAATTCACCCACGAAAAATACTATCCATAAATTAAGATAAAAAAAATCATTAAAATGTTAATATAATTAATACGTGGGAGAAATTGTATTAATTAAGTAAGATAAATTTAGCAAATTGCATTACGTTTCCTATTTTGCTGTATTAAAAAAAGTTTTCTGCTTATACATTTGTTAAATAAAAATTAAAACGTTTTGTTATGTCGTTCATGTGAATTATTATATTACATTAGTATAAACATACTTACGTATTTATTATAAATTATAAAAATATACTATTTCAATACAAGCAATCTTGAAGGTTATTTCAGCATATTATAAACTATTTTGAATAACTGCGTCCTTACTGATCATACTTTGAACAATCGGGTATTACTCATATATTAATAATACTACTAATCTTTACACTAGTCTAAAATATGTTACATAATAAGTATAATGCGACGATATAATTGTATTCATATATGCACAACTGCAAACTCTCCGGAAACGAAAATGCCTGCTTAGTAAACAGAAACCATAGTATACATAAGTAAGTGACCACTTGCAAAAATTCAATTCTTTAACAATTTTGTTTCCACATTTCATATTACTATACTCGTACTCTTATATTTAAGTTATACTACTTGAAAATGTATTGTTAAACAAAAGAAAAAGCTGTTTCTGTCCACATTCTTAGTTAATTCTACAATCACAAAGAACTGGTTTACTTTAATACAAGTGGCTACGAATATTTTTCTGATACTCCAACAATTCATTTTATTCTATCATCCGTATTCTGATTAGATTAATTTCTAGAAAGAATAGTGAACTGTCTATAATATCTGACTAAAACCGCCACTGAATAGTAGATTTTCATCAACAAGGCTTCAGTCAATAACAAAGTGCAGCAACAGAAACAAAAAACGCAATGTTCTAAGTCTTCAATTTTTAATATTATCAAAAAGCAGGAAACAGCCGATTTGGTGCTAATTAAAAAACGGAAAGGTCAAGAAAAAGTAAAAGAAAGTCATGATCAATATTTGCGATTGAGATCCTTGCGAAATAGCTCGAAACCATCTAAAGAATTAACAGAAAATCTTCGTAGATCGACAGAAGTTTCCGTACATCCTTCTACTATTCGACACTATCTAATTAACTAGGGACTTAGAGACCGTTTTGCAAGAAGGAAGCCATTATTACAAAGAGGGAAATAAATAGAAACCGTTGGAATATGAACGAATTCACTCCCATTAGAGGGTGGCGATACGTACTTTAAACAAATGAGTTCAAATTTTAAATATTCTGATCCAAAAGGAAACAGTATGTTCGCACAAGGGCTAGAGAAGCATATAACTCATAATGTATACAGCCAATAGTAAAACATGGAGGTGGGTCTGTACAAGTATGAGGTTGCACATCTGACCAAGGAGTTGGCCCATTAATTAAAATTACTGGAAAATTAACATCAGCGAAATATTTTGAGATTTTGCACTAATATACTATTCCAGCGGGAACATAATTAATTTGAAACAATTACATTTTCCAACGCGATAACGATCCGAAGCAAGCCGCTAAGATCGCTAAAAATTAATTAAATGCAATTAATCAGCAAGGAGGTGCACAAGCTTTAGTCTAACCACCACCAAGTCGAGATTTAATTAAATATTAGCGAGCATTTATGTGACTATTTAGATCGTGCGAAGCAGAAAAGATCACCAGCTAATGCCGATCAACTTTTTGATATCCTTTTGGAAGAATGAAATAATATTCCACAAGAATTTCCGACAAAACTGTTCGATAGTTTACCCAAACACGTGTGAAGTATAATAATATCTGCTAAATACTAACATTATTACCTTAATTATTATTTTTCAATTATATGCAATTATTTTTTTATATTAGTAATCTTTAAAGAAATTGCTCTGTAGAAGAGTTTCTTTTAGTTATTTTTTTGAAAATGATACAGAATGATAAATTTTCAAAAAAATAATGTAAATATATATATATATACATATACATTTTCTTCTTAAATTTTAATAACTATAAGAAACAAAATGTTTATTATAATTACAAAGGTATTGGAAAATATTTATTTAAATATTCTCTTTTCTATTTAGATGACCAACACAATTCATGCGGTTCTTGTGCTTACTACGCAAAATGCGCTGTTATTAATGATATTGCGACCTGTGCATGCTTAAAGGGCTATGAAGGGGATCCACTATCTTATTGTAAAAGATTAGAATGCTTGGATAATTCCGAATGCGGTAGTCATTTAATGTGTAAACATGGAAAATGTATCAATCCTTGCAATGGAATGTGTGGAATTAATGCAATATGCGAAGTTAAATTACACATCCCAGTTTGTAGCTGCCCACCCGGATATACAGGTCATCCTACAGAATATTGTCGAAGATTCGATCCATGTACGTTATTTTTAATTTAGTGAGAATTCCCATAATTAACATACTTATTAACACAAATTTTTTATATAACTAAAAACGTATTATGTACCTAATGGTTAGAGTTTTTGGTAAGTAGTTTATGATTAAAGGGTATCAGTTTACTGCATGAACAAATTATTAAAAATTGTATTAGGTTGGTGCATTTAAAGTATCGTATCTTACAGTTAAAATTTAAAACTCCTTATCTATAAAAAGGAAACGCATTTTTATTGACTAAAAGAATTTATATCTGCTTAAATCCACTTATGACAACGGTCAACCAAAACATAAATACAATGTCTTAATTTGAGAAGTTCATCTAGTTGTCAACGATGTACTATACAACAACAATATAACGTTTTGCGGTATGGCTTAACTAAAATTGTGTATGTATAAATAGCAAATAATACCTTAGTAAAATTTATTTTATTAATTCAAAATTACAATAAATGTTGAAAATGTTTTTTCTTCTAGGGCACATTCTATAATTTTCTGTTAAAAGTACCTGATAATGTCCTGCAATATTATCTGTTTTTATTAATTTAGATGCATTTCTATTCAATTCTTTGCTGTACATGCTTCCAATTCAACACTAATATTCAAAATATGCTGGTAATTTTCATGGAGCCTGTAGTTGATTAACTTAATCACTGAAGGTTGATAGATAACCCCTTTCCACATTAATTTTCGTATTCTGTATACGTATTTCGACAACTAAATTCTCATCATCAGCAGATAATTAAACAGTGTCGCACCTGGAAAACTACGGCAAAAATACCCATACGAAAATAAATTCCGCACCCGATCTGTACTGTTGAAAGCCAAAACGCACACTCGCAGTGTGCGTTTTGGCTTTCAGATTATATTGAAAAACTACATTATAATTTTGATGAAAATTAACTAAATAAAAAAAATATAGCCAAAATCTTAGCACTTTGGAAACATCCTCGCAGGTTGAGACAAGTATATTATTTAAAACAGCTTCAAAAACGTTGTCGACATTGGGAAATATACATAAATTAGGTTTTTGCAAATATGGTCTTGTGCGCTTTACAAGACATGCATTGCTTGTTATATCTTTTTGCTTAACCGACCAAAGAATTCGACAAATTCTTTTCACAAATCGTCACTTTCGTTGCTCTTATGTATTGTATTTTCGGCCCGCTCGCCCTTTGAACTTACTTCATCAAACTCGGATTCTAGCTTGTCATCTGAGTATAATTCTCATTATTGTTGATATCAACTGTGACAACGGTCTTTCCATGCTGAACATCCAACCGTTTCTTTCTTTATTTGAAAATAATTTCGCCATTACCAAAGCTTCTCCTTTAAAATGTTTGTAAAAACATTCTTTACGTTACGAACAGTTTTCATTTTATTCTGTAGGAAATTGTAGTTGTCATTTTTGCAACGATTAGATATCTTTCGGGGTATTCTACTCTTCTAAATATAGGGCATTTCTTTTCTAACTCATCGGAAACCTTTGGCTTGTCATAATCAGGTATGTTACTGGATGATATATTCTTCAAAGCTTCTAATAAGTTGACAATGGTAAGTTAACTGGGTCTTTAGAAACTTTACTTTGCGTTTGTTTCTTGTTTGTGAATAAATGTATTGTTCACAAACTTTTTAACAATTCTTCCCTGGTGCTCTGAACATTACTTAGTCATCATTCTCAAATTTAATAAATTTATACTTGTGGATTTAGCCGCTGCCGATAAAACAGCTCTTTCCTCGACATGATTCAAATAGGCGCGACTCCTGAATCATGAATATACATTCCTTTAAATTTGCCAAACCGAAGTTTATATACTAGTGGAGAACCTCTTACTGAAAAGCTTCCATTAACCACATCGGTTAGCGCTATTTCTAATGTTTCTTCTTTATAATTTTTGTAGTGCTTTGCGCTCAGTTTCTTTTGGTATAAAAAAAAAAAGTAAAAAAAAAAAGCTATTCAAATTAAATAGCTATCTTCAAACAATGTGGCTAGTTTGATCACCGACTAAAGTATCTTCATTTAGGTGATCAAAGTTACTCTATGACACTATTCAAAATAAAAACATTACAAATTTATTATGGTTTTAAATGAGGTAAAATGAATTTCTTAAGAAAGAATAACGATACCATATTGTAATGATAAGATCATTTAAACTACAAGCTTACCTCCTTGTTTTGTATTTGGTTGAGTTTCGGTATACCTATCAAGCTTCGTCAATAAAAAAACACCTTCGCCAAATCTCTCCGTTATTGTTCAAGTTTATAAACCAATTATAAAATCGCCGCCTTCGTGGATAATCAACTTCTAACGATTCTTACACTGCTGTGACACGGAAAAGGTTGTAAATCTGTTTTAATAATGTATGAATTATATCAACAGAAAAGTTAATTTATTAGTTTAATTGTCAAATAGAGTTTTTGACTAATTTTCCATTACTTTTCAGCATAACTAAAAATCGACTAATTTCAGAATTTTACAAGCCTCTGGAGTTCTTTTAATTGAATGTAATCTACTGCAATTTATGAATTCAGCTTGAAATTCCTCAATTCAGTTTTATACTGAATAAACGCTTACAAAAATAAGTTTCTATAAGATATTAAGAATTTAAAGGATCTTGCTATGTTATATAGCAAAAGCCATTTTAACATTCTGAAGAAATGAAATTGAACAAGACGAATCTGACAACTATGATTGACACTAATGAAATGATATGAAAAATAAAACACACTTTCTTCTAACAAAATGTCAAAGTAAACTAGATGAGTTTTCCAATCATTATTATTCAATCTGTTGGGAAGGTAGTTTCGAAACTGTAGTTTAGTGTGATATCTATCATTTTCATGTAATAGAATATGTGTCTGTTTATGAGAACTGATGGTGATACCATATCTTTTCAATTAGATATTGGCAATGTATATTCGGTGTTTTCACAAATGGATAAGAAGGAATTGCCAATGATGAATTTAAAAAATGTCTTGCAGCTCTATTTACCCACTAATTAAGATGTTCTATGATTTTCATATAATATTAACTTTTTTATTATGTATCACTAAACAAAATTTGTATTTCAAATGCACACTTAACAACTTATTTCTTTGAAAAAGTGCATGAAGCTCCTAATTATTTTTCTACAGTGTCTTCATACCAATATCATTAAGATGTCATAGTACAGAATTTAATGTGTTTCAAGATTTGATTTACATCTTCTTTCACTAAAATACCGAAAACATAATTTCCGAAAAAGGCTTCAAATTTATTATGAGATTTACTTCCATGTGGCTTATCATCAGATTTATATTGTACTATATTAGTACTCATTTTGTGTCATTAAAAGAAAATAATAAAAGTAAGTAGATAAGTGTTAGTCTCATGCAGTGCAAAGACTGATTTACATTCACACCACCATATACATACATCAACCTAATACTTCAACATTGTTGATCTAAAATACCGATACCTTCATATAGTGTAAAATATATGTAAATATTCCTTATTATAACTAGTTCATATGTCTCTATTATCATCATTTGTGTCCACCGGTGCTTTATCTTTACTTGAGTGGGATATCTTTAGAACTTTTGCTACTGCCCTGAAATTAAAATTTACACGGTGTGAATTTATGTAGTATTATTTAATGCTGTGAACAATTTTAAGGTCCAAATTATGTGTGATTGAAGAGCATAGAAGACAACTGATGATAGATGAAATTGGTGAGATGTATTTGTTCTTTTACTCTTCTTCACGTATGCAGAGTAAAATCCTTATAAACTAAATGTATTAGCACAGTTCCCTGAGACTATATACTATCGTCCTAGTTTGAAACTTAAATTCAATATATCCGAATGAATAGTCATTAGTTATAGAGAAGCACAGCAATAGTAGTCAATAAAATGACCCGCAAATGTAAAAACGAAACTTACTATCAAAAAGTTTTTCCATTTGAAAAACCTAGAGAGGTTTTGATTAGACATTTATTATTAAGACTAACTCTGGTACATAAGAGACTTAATAGTATTAGTGTGATGCATAAGTACGTAGCTTTTTTAGTTTCTAGGATGAGATTGTTAGGTATATGTCGAAGTTATTTTAATGGTGTACTATTGTTTAAATGAATAGTTTTCGAATTTGTGAATTTATGCAAAGATTATTTTATTTATTAATAAAAGCAAATGAACTGTCAACTAGAAGAAAACGAGCTTTTCCAAGATATCCTTTCGTTTGACTTTAACAACTAAGTGGATGCATCGGAAGCCGCTTGAAACATTTGTGCCATTTATGAAGAAAACGTAACTGAGAAGAATATAACACGGACATGGTTTTTCGGATTTATTGAGGGTCAATTTGACATAAACACTTTCCAACTTTCCACTTTCCGAATCATTGGACTTGAATACAGCTCGTCTGACCGCTTTAATTCATGATTATCCATGTCACTCGGGAATTTGCCATTATAATGGACGATGATCGACCATAGTACGACATTTGCATTCCATGGATAATATTCAAAAATTAAGTGTCGATAATTGCGCATTTTTGCTATTTCATCGACAACATCAACCGTTTTTTGTCCAACATTGGTGACGAACAATGGTACCTACATGTAAATATCATGAACAGAAAAGAACAGCTTAGTCCGAACAAAAAGACAATTTTCGTAACATGAGCATGGGCATCTGATGGAATAAAACGGGCGCTGCCTACTATGAATTACTTCCGAGTTATGGAATCACTGTCGAGATTTACTGCCAACACCTTCGTCGACTTGAAGCCGCAATTTAAGAAAAGAGACCGGGAAGACGTCATCAACCATTTTGCAAGGCGACAACGTCCTCATACTACTAACATTACAAAAGCGACTATTCAAGAAGCCAGTTAAAAGGTCATTCCCTATCCACCTTATTCTCCTGATCTCTCTCTTTCTATCAAATAACCTTCGAAGAATCTACTTTAATAACGATGCCGCCCTTTAAAATTCGCTTGACAACTTCTAAACTACATGATTTCTACAGGCATGGAATCGAAAACTTCCAGATCGTTGATGGATAATCGTAAATAATTGAGGAAAATATATTAGTGATTAGTTTATGTTTTTATTTGTTAAAAAAAAATTATAGGTTTTGAGTTCAACAAAAACGCTGCGAACTTATGCATCACCCCGATAGATTATAATAACTAATATTTTAATTATTTGTCCATTAAATTATGAAAATTATTGATTATACATATTATCTTCTTCTACAAATGCATGTTTTCAGCTGAATTGTGCCATCCAAGCCCTTGTGGCCCCAATACCAATTGTAGAGTTAACAACTACACAACAATATGTGAGTGTCTGCCTGGCTTCTTAGGATCACCTGTAGGTGGATGCAGACACGAGTGTGATTACGATTCAGAATGTAGCTCACATTTAGCGTGTATAGGCAATAAATGCGAAAATCCTTGTTACTCAAGGTGTGGAATCAATGCAGAATGTAATGGTGTTCAAAATCATGCAGCGATTTGCAAATGTCCTCAGGTAATTCTTTCGATTATTTATTAACGTTTCAAGCACCACTGAAAATGCTTTTTCGTATATACAAAATGCAGTACCCCGTCTCACAAAGTTCTGAAACTTATTGTATGTGATTTTAATAGTAACAAACTTGTACATAGCGTACATATTGATAAAAGTAAATATTTTTA
This sequence comes from Dermolepida albohirtum, assembly GCA_031893035.1. Lineage (NCBI taxonomy): Eukaryota > Metazoa > Arthropoda > Insecta > Coleoptera > Scarabaeidae > Dermolepida > Dermolepida albohirtum. The sequence goes on along the minus strand of JAVIWB010004775.1, from coordinate 313,819 downwards.
AATCAAATTTTATACAAATGCTTACTGTGATAAGAATAATAAATAATAAAAAAGCAAGAAAGTAAGAAAGAAATAAACCTATGTGCCGTTTCTTGTTAACTCTAACGAAAAATTTGCTTTTCTTTACTTTACTTTATTTTGGATCAATTTTGTGCTGGTTCTGCGAGGGTTGGAAGACAACCAAATTATCACCAACCAAGCGATTTTAAAAAAGTACATCAAGCACGTACTGCGTTTCCTGAAATCGCTAGGCGGATGCTAAGAAACATTGCTACAATTATTCGTTATTGTAGAGATTGATCTCAAGATGATAGACAACCCAGAAGACCCACTGAGAGGGAAGATTGCTTGTAACGTGAAAATGTTTTTTTGTAAACGAAAGTGTGAAAATGTGAAAGAATAACAATGCGTTTCATATATCGCCGTAGTCATTCGTTTGGGTTGATTTCATATCGTTCAAGAATAATACTGACTCACACTAGTCATGCCTTTACATTAGAATGGTGTAAGATGCGGGAAAATTGGAATGAATAATGGAACAATGTCGTTTTTTCAGACGAATCCCGCTTTTGTTTGTGGGCCACGATGCTCGTAAACATACGCTGAAGAAAAGAAAAGCAGTTTGGAATTTTTGCATAGAACATGAGACTGCACTTACTCGCGAATTGATCGTTTGGAGTGAATTAGCACAGAAAGTAGGACTCCAAGATCATACACGCCCTCATGTTGCAAGCTGTTACATTAGATTCCTACAAGAGGCCAACAACAATATAATCAATTTTCCTGCGCGATAGAAATCAATCACCCAGAGAACGTGTCTGGGATATGATAGATACTATGCTTCCTAACCCTTCAATGATCTTACAACAGTCATATGATGCCCTACAAGTTGCTTGGTATGAGCTGCCATAAGAGTCTATATAAATCTTATAACAAGCATAAACGGACGAATAACGAAATATATTCTCTTACGTGGAGTGAGAACTCGTTATTAAATTTTCCCTGTAAAGGGTACGAATTTTTCCATGAAAATTTAATAATGTATTATTCCTAATATAGTAAATGTTTGTGCAAAATTTGCTTTGTAAATATACAATTTTACTGAAAAAATAATACTTCCCTCTGTCGCTCTAACATACGAATGTACGAACAAAAGAACAAGGACGTGTCACTTCCCTCTGTCGCTCTAACATACGAATGTACGAACAAAAGAACAAGGACGTGTCATCTCGCCGAAATCAGTAACGAAGTTATCAGTGTGTATATAAAAACGTTTGGACTGGTGCAGAGAGCGGCAGCACTGGGAAGCAGAATGGCATAATGTCGTATTCAGCGACGAATCGCGATTCTGCCTAGGCATGCATGATGGCCGTCAGAGGGTAAGACGCCGTCGTGGAGAGCGACGTGATATTGGATTTGCTGTTGAGAGGCATGTGCACAGGACTGTTGGAGTAATGGTTTGGGGGGCTATTGCATATGGAAGCCGATCACCTCTTCTGTTTATTCGGGGCAGTATGACAGCTGCGCGTTATGTTGATGACGTCCTACAAACCACTTTATTGCCTTATCTAGATGGCCGTCCACACGTCCTTTTTCAGCAAGACAACGCCCGTCCACATATTGCTCGTCGTACTATGGACTTTCTACGAGAAGCTGGCGTTAATGTTTTGCCGTGGCCACCCCGTTCACCGGATTTAAATCCCATCGAACATGTGTGGGACATAATGGGGAGAGACTGACCAATTTGAACCATCCTCCACAAACTCTGGCACAGTTAATCCACCAAGTTCAAGTTGCTTGGAACGAGGTGCCACAAGCAGACATCGACCATCTTATTTTGTCGATGCCCAGACGTGTACAGGAGTGTCTACAGCTACGGAGTCGCCAAACACATTATTGATTTTTTTTCAAATTAATGTTAATAAAATTTCTTGGAAATCTGATCGTTTCATTCTTGACTTAAGTTTATCACATTACCAAAAAATCACGTCCAGGAAACTATTCCTTCTAGGTGTAACATTTCTAATGTCATTGAGTATACTTATACTGTCTCTTTTTTGTTACATAGTATATACACATTTGTGGATATTTAAATACATACATACGTATGTATGTATACAAAGAAGTTCTTAAAAGCAATGAGATACCTGGTCTGACTATAGATAACACAAATTGCAAACCTATAGCGAGTTATATTTATATTTGTTTGTAAGGTTAGAATTTGATATAAGATTTCAATTGACGCTGGGCTTAGCGTATAACAGGTATGTAGATTGCGTTATTTATGTGCAAACAATGTATCTCATAATTTTAGTAGACAGGCATAATACATAATTTTTTTAATACAATATGAATACTACTAAAAGCTTTTATCCTCCAGAAGGCTATGAAATTATTTCTTCAAAATATATTGGCAGTGACAAACCTCACAGCATATACATATATTATCATGTACCTGTAGCATAAAAGGATACACACGTTCCTGGTTTCAATATGTGCAACCTTATTCACTTTTATCTATTACACGTTTTAGGTTTTTAACTGGAAGGCTGTACATCGTCATTTGTCAAAATAACGTATAATCTTAATCCATCAACATCCACTATCGCTTAATTTATTTTAATTGCCAACTTAAGTTTGAAAAAAAATGCATAGATTTCAGGGCATAAAGGATTTCGATCTGTTGGTACATTTCACGACCCATGAAAATCATATGTGATACGCTATACGATGAACTTTCCATGAATTTTCACTATAAAGTGGAAATATTTAAAATAAATAGTTGTGTAGCCTGGATTTGACATCTAAGTACCATATATTATACCACGAGTCATTTACATCCCACACGGCGTGACGATTGTTTCTTTTGATTTTAAAGTATTTTGACCATCTACTTAGTAAAACTATTTCTTCGCGACTAAAATTCTTAGGTGTGTTGGAGTGTTTATGCAGCCTTCGAGCAGAGTGTGTCGCGGTTTATTCTGTATAGCTTTACTGCGGGCCTATATTCCACACTGTGTTTAAGTTCTGCTGAGAATAACAATTTAGTTATCGAAATCGCATCGGAATACAAATTTTAATGTGGTAAAGTAATCATTAACTTAGCCATAGCTTTCAATAAAATTTACATCCCTTTCATTTTTCTTTTCTTTTTCAAGCTACGTGTAATTTGACACTTTCTCACACATCGTTCTACCACAAATAGCACTTGTATCTAACCGCTATTTGCTCTTCTCCATTTAACGTAGTTTTTTATAAAAATAAATTCCGTTAAAACTTTAGTGATAACAGTTTTAAAAAACAAAATCAAATATTAGGTAAAATTAACCAACCAAAAAATAGGTCAGGTTTTCTCTCAATTATCTTCCAACCGACAATTCAAAACAACCACATTCAAATATGTGGACAATAATCTGATCATAATGATCGATATTTAAAAACAAAGAAATTACCATAAATGTCTATTTTTCGAACGCAAGCATTTACTGTATATTTCATGAATGAAATGACTAATAATTGCCAGTGAATGGCTCAGGTTCAATTTTTCAATTCTGTAAAATGGTTATGAATGAGGTATCAGAATACATTGTAAACTTAAAATATCCACGAAATTTAAAAATTGCTACTCGGGTAATTTTGAACTTTCTGTTCCTTTGGTTTATTTGCTGTGAATCACTAAGGTACTAAGGTATGCCTCTTGATATGAAACGAATACCTCCATTTCCTTAATTTTCCTCAATTCTCGTCTTATTTTCTTTAAATTAAAATTAAAGTTGTAAATGTATGGGTGAACTGTCTCCCGCAAAAGACATTGTATGTGATCTGTCTCCGCAAATGTTACATATTGTCTGTGTGGGTTTGTCTAAGCCGAAAGGGCAATGTTTCAAAAGCAAAGACCGCAAGGTAACTATGCTCCTCTGACTTCAAACACAACAATAAAATTGACACGAACGGTGATGGTAAATCAAATGGAAAAGAAATTAGATAATAAACAGCATTTAATTCACAAAAATGTATGATGTATCGAACGTACAATGAATAATATCAGAAACTGCCTATAGAAAAAGAAAGAAAAAAAATATTAATCTTTTCAATATTACCAGGAAACAGAAAGGAAATAGGGATGATTTTATAACACGGGATTTTGTTATTACGCAATATATTTTCACAGTTTTGGGTAACTCTTAGGGAATTCTCAGCCAACTGGGCAGCTTGAATTCGTCCAAATCGGAGAAAATATAACCTATAAAACTTGTGCTGTTTGACGAGACTATTACAAGAAAAGCAATTCGAAATATATATACATATATATGCCATTTTGAAAAACACCAGCAAATTCAAGATTGCCATCACTTATTCGGTGTAGAGCTGTAAATGAGTCAGACATCCTAATAAAATATATACATGATATTCCCAAAATTATTACAACTAAAAATATTTTTAAACTAATTTCGAATAATAGTGAAACGGTATCACTACTCATCCGATACCAAAACTTTCGAGTTGTTCGTACCAAAATTGATAAGGTTTGCTCTTCGATTATTTACGTCTTATTTACCGAAGCTGGTGATGGAATGGGTAATGCAATAACACCAAAATTCTTCGCATAAATGTTTTATAAAAGTTGGACCTAAATTACTATACAGTTGACCTGCAAATTGTAAAGTCACCTTCAAACATCTTGAAAAATTTATTACATGCAGGCAGTTGGAACGATTTGTTCTCAATCCCTTAATTCTTTCTTTAGTTATTACAGTGCAGTTCAGTGAACATCTATTCATATTTTCTCCATTTTGCGTTTAACGTATTTAATATAATAACGAAAATTTTGTTGTACACATTTTTGACGAAGTCGCTACGCAAGCCCATCGAAAATCTTCATCACTATTCGTGAAAAAGGCTTATGAACTATACAATTAATTCATTCTGTCGATGTCATTGAACACGAACCACAACAAACTTTTGGGGCTCATGACTTGTTTTGATCAAACGCTTTACCTGCTAAATTGATGAACATGTGCAATAGACTGTGGTTGAAATTATTTTAAAACACTATGAAAATTAAATCTATATCGCAAGACAAATGCACCTAACTATAATAGAAAAGACTAATTATATGTTGCATAGTAACGTTCAATAATGACATTTTCCCACTTACATGTCAAATTTAACTTCAATCCATTCATTATTTTGTACGATATAAAGTGTTACACAACAAAGAATTTAGTGTGAAATTAGGACAGCGCAGTGTCAGCATCTTTAAAAAGGAACAGAATTTTCTTAAAGCTATTCGCGAACGAATAATTGCAGAGTATGAGGACGAGGTTCCATCATATTTTACAGTTAAATGTTGGTCGAAACAGTTTTAATGTGGTCACGAATCCATTGAAGATGACACACCGTCTTTTGGAACCAAGTAGGAATTATTCTTGTTTAATACATGTCAAAAGGAATTACAATAACAGCCGTTATCTAAGGTATAAAAGATATAAAAGGTCCAGGTTTGCGTCATAAAGAAATCCTCTTTCTTCATGACAATTGATGAGTTCACAAAGCAGCCGAAGTCCAACTCATCGTAAGCGAGTGTGACATATTTGAACTAACTACACACCTCATAGTCGGCACTTGGCTCTGCCCGACTTCTTTTTATTTGAAAACTTGGAAAAGCATCTCAGAGAACATAGTTTAGCAGACAATAAGATTATAGCTAATTCAAAGAGGACTGATGGCTATTTTGAAGACTAACAGAAGTTATTTTTTCTGATGGAATTAAGTCCTTACAGGACAAGTAGCACAAACGCGTTCAAGTTAAGGTTAGAAAAATAAAATTATCAAAAGCAAACGTCGGTTTTTTTGCTTTACTGAAGTTGAGAGCTTTTCCAGTTCCGATTGTATATATCTGACAAAGAATATTGACAAAATTAAATACAATACCGACATTAGTTTTTAAAGGTTGTTGTCGACTTACAGCTTAAGAATTCACACGCTGGGTTCAATTACACTACTTTAACTTACAATATCAAAAACTTTATATGAAAATTATAGTTCTACTAGGTGACATAAAATTTATTTTGCAGACGAAATATACCTGAAAATATTAGTAAAGTTTATAAACATATATAAAATTTGTATATATAATTTCATTACCAGTTTTTATATTTTACAGGGATATTATGGTAGAGCAGATATTTCTTGTAGACCGGAGTGTACAACTCATAGTGAATGTCCCTCTAACAAGCCACTTTGCACCTTATACACTTGCAAGAATCCTTGTGATGGTGCTTGCGGCATTAACGCAGATTGCACACTACGTGACACCACTCCAATTTGTAGTTGCCCTCGTGACATGACTGGAAATCCTTATGTACAATGCAGACCTTTCGAACAAGGTAAATCTGTTTAGCAAGGCACGGCTATATATACAACTACGTATTTAAAAAATACCATAACAGTATTTGACTAAACGAAACATCTATATAAGTTAAAAATTTACGATAACTGTATTGTCCATACATTCTTAACTTCATTTATCTCTATATTTTAAGATTTTCATATGGAAAAGTCAGCACACCTTTTGAATATGACACTGTTTGATTAGTTACGTCTCCAATTAAATTTTATTGAAACCTATGTGATCGTTTTTGGAACTTAAATAACCACAATCCATGTAGCATCATCGAAAAGATCAAAGACTTCAGTGACGAGCAAATATTGATAAACACATTAAACAATGGTCGGTTCTTTCGTTGAATAAGGTTGTCTTGGTGCAGTACATTTTTCTTGTAAAGGCATTTTCGTTTGCTCGTCGGTTTTTGTAATGTCGGACGTAAGTGAATAGCGTACGGCTATACAATTTGAAGGCTCTGAGAAGACTGGGTAACAATATGCGACGAAAGAAGCCCGATTTGTGACAGACGGAGGAATGTTTTTCCACCATGCTAATGCACTTACTCACACAATCTTATCGGTTCGCCAGTTCTTGGCTAAAAACGCCATGACTCCTTTGCCCCACGACCCCTACTCATTTGATCTTCCTTCGTGCAACTTTTCTTGTTTCCACAAATGAATAAGGACATGAACGGACATCGTTTTAATGACGTGGAAGAGGCAAAGAAAAAAACGACAGCAGCTCGCAATCATACAGAAAAAGGAGTTCGAACAATATTTTCAACATATACTATTAATTAATTAATTAATTATTAATATTTCAAAGTTAAATGGAGAGTATATGGAAGGTGTTAACATTGTTTTGTTAACAAAAATAAAACACAGGTTTTTATAAATTCCAATTATTTTTGGGTACCCCCTCGAAATTGCGACATCTTCTTCTAATTCATTCTTAAACCTTAGTTCCATATCGCTTTATTAATGACCAACCCTCGTATGCAATATAGATGTACAACTACTCCACTGTTCACAACACACTATTTAATTCAGAAATGTTATAAACATCTAGTAAAGCTCTTTCTAAGAATTTAGTCTGTTACCATATATACTTTTCATGCCCCAGATTTTCAATTTCCTATATATTTTATTACAAAAGATTTACTTCGTAAGTTTTCCTAGCCTCATTGACAGTTCTTTTTTTTAATTTTCCGATTCTTCTTGTGACCAAATTTATAGTCATTCAATATATCAGTCCTTCAAAACTTACTATTTTGTCCTTTTAATTACATTTTTAAAGTATACTAAATATTTTATTGTAATTTATAGTAGATCTATGTGCTCCAAATCCATGTGGTGTGAATGCCAAATGTACACCTGGACATGATGAGGCTGGTAATGAAAGGCCAGTTTGCACATGTTTGTCGGGATACTTTGGAAATCCTTTATCAGGATGTCTAAGAGGAGAGTGTACTACGGATGAAGACTGTTATACAACACAAGCTTGTATAAATTATAAGTAAGTAAAATAGTTGTAAGAGAAAAAAAATAGCGACGTATTCAACTGTTTTTAAGCAAAAAATAATGCCTTCATATCATTTTAATTGTTATAGGTGCATTAATGCTTGTATGAATCAGTGCGGCAAAAATTCTGAATGCTTTGCAAGAAATCACGTCGCTGCATGTTCCTGTCCATCCGGATATAATGGAGATGCCCTGAACTCCTGCAATCCAATTTATTCAGAGACATATTACAAATAATATTTCTCCAACGTTATATTAATTACAAAAATTAAAAATTATTTTTTTTACCCAGGGAATTTTAATAACGTTTAATATGCATGTTTTCAAAAAAACGTTAAATATATTTTTACATAGTTAATGTAATTTCAATTCACTGTTATCCCGACTTGAGGCACGGAATTTCTTTTTTTGAAGAATAAAAGTACTGCCGATAAACAAAATTTATTTTTTGCTATTAAAAGAACATATTTTGAAGTTTTAAACAAAATATTTGAAAATGGTAACCACCGTTCTTTATGCATTGGTGCAACCGATTTTTGAAGATCTTCACCGGAATTCGGGCCATTTCCTACCGAATAAAATTCTTCGGCTAAAGCAAATCCTCATTTAAAAAAATCACAAGGCATTAGATCGAGCGTTTACATCGAGATGATCTGCCTGTGGAACATTTTCCTCAAAACAGTCATCGAAGCTCGGGCTGGGTAGATCGTGCCACCCTCCTATCAAAACCAGATATGTTCTAGATAGATACCACTGCATTTTTGCGAACGAAGCGGCCTGAAGATCTCAAAATCAGCTGTTGAACTGCCTCCACATTTTCTGTCATCGTTACGATCCGTCGTCATCGTAAGAATATAAAATAATCGAGAGGTTTTTAAAACATCGCTCCACAAACCTGCTTCAGCTGAAGAACTTTATTTGAAGAATTTTATTTGCATCAGCAGGAAACCAATATCTTTAAGGTATTTTATTTAAAATTACATGAGTTAAAACTTTAAAATATATTCATTAATTAACAAAAAATAAATTTTGTTTATCAGCACTTTTTTTTATTCGCCTTCAAACAAGAAAGTTTCTGCGCAGCAACCTATGCTTTAAGCAGGTCTATTCTTTATAAAATGATTGTGTAAAACGAACCAACTTAAAATGTAGCATACTTTCCGGCATAACAAAAATGAACATACTAGAGTTCTGAAAACTAAAGAGTTTAAGCTAAACAATGCATTACAGTTAATTATTGGTCGTAAGTTTGGCATGTGTTGGACATTGCATTAAGGGATGTTCGATCGTGCTTGTTTTACTAAGCCTAATAATTATCGAACATTAAAATGCAGACTGAATAATGCCGATGTTTCCGACAAACCACCTCATCAAATATAATGGGCTTAAGATAGTGTTTCAATTATATACGTATATATAACTTGAAATTAAATATGTTAGCAACATAAACGCGTACAATTAGACCTTCTACTTAATTCCTTTCAGAAAAATCATTCAAATGCTATTACGAGTCGTAGAATTCGACACAATTGTATATAAATTCATAACGATCTGACAACTTAGAAAATGAGTGAAAAGTACATCAAGCAGTTTAAGGCAGTATTTTTACGCAATTATTCAAAAAATTCAAAAATGTAAAGCTTGAGAAATATAATTAAGTCGCTCCAAATAGAAAAACACAAAAAATTACTTAATACTATACACAAAACAGTGGGTTAGTAATAAGAAATTGCTTTGAAATCTACAACAGAATAATGATTCTCGTCACAATCAGCCCTACACGTCATCGAAAACGGCAAATAACGTCTAGATGTTAAAAGTAGGTTCTCAGAGGCGGCTACCTTAAATCATGTTCTGTTAGGAAAGACATGTTTCTAGAGAAAAATTTTAAATTAGAAGTATAGGTAATGTACATCGCATTCAAAATATATCATGAACATGTAGAAACGCTGCCAGGTAATTCAAAATACAGTGTATCCTCTATATTCTGAACAGGCGGTAATTCGTACATCCAATAATCCACGAGTTTCAGTTAGAATTCTCATTTCGTTAATTCGACCAAAATTTCGATAATCTGAACAATATTGATAAAAATAACTTACACTACATTTTTTGCATAATCCCAAGTGTATGGAGATACTTAACTAACATTTGTACAAGAAATCAATGAATTACCCTGTAATCTTTTATAATTTCAAACATGCCTTAAAATGTAAAGAATGTTTTGAAGAAATCTATATCCTATCCTATGTATATCTAAGGAACATCATCGGATATTCTGGTCGTGTTCCTTAGCTACCCTAAAGCAAGCGCTGGTACAATAAATTTCAACCTAATCAACTTTTCCTAAATGACACGTTTCGAGAGTTTCTGAGCAAAAGACGAACTATCACTGAAAAGAATATTAGTCTAGTTCGGACATAACTGAAAAATACCGCCATGTTACTGAAAGGTCAAGCCAGCCTACTTTAGTTCCAAAAGAAGACCGTGTAAGATGGTACAAATTACATTAGATCGCTATACCAATGAACCATTTCATCTAATGTTAATCATTGCAGACAATGAAAGTTGGTTATACTGCTATGATTTCCAAAAACTAACAATCGCCAATTTGAACCTTTGAACATGAGTCAGCCTCAATAAAAAATTATTGAAAAAAAATTGGTTTAAACGAATGCAAAAGTGCATTGATTTTCAAGGAGAATATTTTGAAAAGAAATAAAACTATTTTCGATAATAAAACATTTGTTTTGTTTGCTATTCCCGAAATATAAACGGCTACCCTCGTATAACTATCAGAATTATCCGTTGTAAATGTTATTTATAAGTATTAATTTAGGACTGCTATTTTCAATAAAAAAATAAACATTTTCTTTTCTGTACTTTATATAAAAATGTTTAGAACAGTTTCTCTTCGTATGAAAAATACGTATCGTTAAGAGTTAATAAAGATTTGGTAATTTCTATTGCTTCAATCACCGACTTAGGAATAAATATCGTTCTATACTACAGAAATAAAACAAAATCTCAAAGTAACATTTATTTTCAAATAGGATTAAAAGGAAAATAAATATACATTATCTCTAAAATGTAAAATAAATATACGATATAGAAAAAAAACAACAACATTTAAATTCGAAATGGTCAAAAAAATATACATTCATTTCTATTGCACGCACAAACGTAAAAATTTAAAACGTTACTAAAAAACACGAACGAATGAAACAACATAATGATAATTCACACAAAAAGAAAGTAAGAAAATAGTAAGTACGACAATTAACAACGTTATATAGACATAACGTTTTACAGATTTTTTTCTTGGATTAAAAAAAAGCATCTGAAAATAGTCAATATTTATATAATACGTGTATATTGTTCTTTATAAAAATTCTCTTTCTCTCTCTTTCTTTTATAAAATACAATATCTTTTCAGTCTTTTGGACTTCAGAGCATTACGCATTCAATGCGTCGCTTGAAATTAAAATATAACATTAAAATAATGATAAATATAAAATAAAAAATAGGTCGTTGAAACACGTGTGTAATAAATAAATAAAATAAATATCAATCCAAACGCAGAAAAGTTAAAGAAAAACATTTTACGAAAACCTGTATGCAAAATGAAACTATTAAAGGAAATCAAAAATCTGAAAAAAATTTTAAAATTATCGGTGCTCACATACATGTGTCCTTTAAAAAAATGTGAAAAGATAACGAACAAAAAATGAATAATACATTAAAACGTCATAATGCCAACAGGTTTTTCGTATATACAACTGTGACTATAACGTAAATAAAATTCTCGTTTGTCATTGGTCCTCAAAAATACAATAAAAGAGGCACAAAGTAGAAAAACAAAAATAACGTCAAAAAACCGGGAAAAAAATACTATAAGTAATTAAAAAAACGTGCAGTGCTCTAATGTTTTGTTTAAAGTGTCCAATAGGACACCGAATACATTTTCCAAATGTTTTGTACTCCGCTATCGTTCTCGACGTGCGTACAAAATTACGCAATTTACCAAAACATCGAGTTCAGAAAGTGACTGTCGCCCGCTCCAAGAAATCTGCTGCTAATGAAATTTGGATTTCTCGGTGTGAATGCTCCTGGTCTCTGAAATGGATTTCTAAGACCCGGAAAACCTAATAAATGAAAGAGAGAAATCGCCTAACTATAACAATTCTAACGTGAATATTATTTATAGTAAGTTCTAGCTAAATATGATTATATGCGATGTTTTAGTGTTGCACTTGGCCAATGAATAAATTTCATTACAAAACTGTAAATTTCGCTAGACTTATTTACTATTACTATTAGTCTTTGTACAAATACTCTCTTCATGAGATACTGAAAAGATACACTCAATTTACCCAATATGACAAAAAATTAATTTTTGAATTGAGACTAAGGTTAAACAATTTTTTTTCCGTACCTGTTATCGGCATACGCCGTGTGTATCGAGATATGGTGTTCATAGGCCTCCTTCTATTTGTCAATATTATATCATTAACGTCTACTCTAGGCGGTCTCCATTTTCATCTACGTATGTCTGCCTTAAGCAGTAAGTATACAGTTCTTTCCTTCTTTTACCAGTACCTTTCTTACTTTCTTTTGAACGATATTACATTAATCTTCTTTGTCTATTACACTCTGTAGTTCTCTGCTATGTCAGTTTCTGTCTCTCTTCTATTCATTTAGTTTCACATTCTATTCAGCAAACGTATCTCCCAGTATAGTACTGCGTTAAATGTTGGTAGATTATTAGTGCGCTCTGTTCTTCTTAAAGGTGTCACTTTTCACTTCGTACATTGGAACAGGAAGCCCACAAATATTGTACACTGTACGTTTCAAATTAAAAGAATTTTGGCTCTCTGAGAACATTTTCGGGTCTGACCAATGTCGCCTCTATTTTAGTTGTTCTCATCTAACTCTACACTGATCTGGTGTATAGGTATATAAACTAGACAATCTTGATGTTAGCCTTTATAACTGCTATCATTCAAGATTCATTTACGTATTTACCACTTAAGAAACAATGTCTTAAACAGTTTTACGTGATTACATAAAGGTTTGTCGCTCTAGTTTGCTTTTGACAACTTAAGTTCACAAATTTTTACACTAAGAATGTTGTCTGAACTATGTATATAAATTTTTGAATTGATAATTTATTAATTAATTTTACTTTGAGTACCTTTATTAGAATACTTTGTACGTACAATATTGCGCGTAACAAATAACAATCGCATTGGAGATCTCGACCTATTTCAGGCAGTTATAAACATATTTTAAATGTTTACAATTATAATTGTAATTGTTATTGTTTAGGAACTAAAATTTGCAAACGAAAAGCAAATTATAGCAACACATTTTTTGTAATCACACGCGGAATATATGAACACTGCGTCATCAAGATACACAATAATTTTTCCATCTTACTTATGAAAAGAGGTTGGTCAATCCTCGTATGTACTTTTTCAAAATATACACTAAATAAAAGTACTCAACACAAAGATGTTAAACAAGATGAAGTTTATCTATTTTACTTTTATGAAATGAGATATTCAAATGTTGCTGTAAAATACCATACCGCTGAAATTGCTTAGCAGTTTTTTAGACTAATCAGTGAATGTAAAATCTTAAAAAAATATTTTCACAAAATTAAGATAAAAAATGTTCACTTAGCTTAGTTTAACCTTGCAATTAACTGCCCTTTAAACTAGAATTATAGCTTACCTTAAATATACGCAACTAATAAAACTGGGAAAAAACTTTACTATGTGAAGTTTTCTTAAGGAATGAAAAAACACCGCTTTATTTAGTTCGTTCATTTAAATTTCAATCAATATTTTATTAGTAAAATTTAGAAAAGGTATAAAAATTTTGTAGCGATAAGCAAAAAAGTCTTCAAATGTTATTTTATACGGAAAATGTATTAAGTTTTGTGTAATATATGTATATCTAAACTGGCAAAACTATATCGCATTATTTTGCCGTACGTAGCAAAACTAACTAGTTTAGTATCTATCTTACATAGTGTAGTTCCCATTAGTAATCTTAGTGTAGGTTCGTACCTTGAGATCGCTTGCCTTTAAACGAATTGAAAAAACACAACAAGTTCTCAAAAAAACACAGAAAGATCTCGAGCTACAACTGCAGAAATTAAGCAACATTCCGGTCATTTATAATCAAAGCCATCGCAGAAAAATAAATATTGCTACTTTTGAAAGTCATTTAGCAGAAACAAATTTATATCTTATATTTATCGCAGTTATCAATTTTAGCTAGAACTACTTCATTAGTATTCTACACAAATATACAATTTATACTGACAGAAATAGTATGCAAGGCCGTTGAATTTTATTATTACATATATACTTTAATAAGTAAATAACATTTTATAAGATTGCATGACCAGTGTCGTTAAACTCTCCAATATTTGTTTTGTTAGAATAAAAACCAAATTAAAGATGATGTAAATGATGTAAAACAAGCAATTACCTCTCACCTAATATGTGAATTATTCTTTATTTCGAAAATAATTTTTGATGGACTACTTTGTATAACATCTTTATCGAAATATTGATTTTATCATTCTTAAAGTGCAGAACTTCTAAAACGCTTAGCTATAGTTTAAACACATATAATAAATTCCTGATTACTCATGAAAGTGAATATCATACAATGGAAAACGGTACCAAAGATGAGTGTAATTAAACCTAAAATTGAAAAATGCCCGAAAAAAATTAACTTCGTTTGAAACTCGGTTAAGCTTTTTCAAATTATGACATCAACTACTACTGTGAATGTGCATCTAACTCCTAAGAGATTAGAACCTTACGAAAAATTCGAACAATTTACTGGTCACGTTATATAATCCGAAGGGGCGTATTTTTCTAGTAGATAGTAGATCACCAAATCAAGAGTGTAGTAATACGAGTCCGATTCCAGCTATAGCTTTGAACACCTGTGGCATTTTTCATGAAGGTAAAATTCTGGGATAATAATTGGCGATCAATATTAAGAGACAATCGAAATGTTATATGAAGTACTTTAATGTAAGAGTTCGGTACAAAATAACCATATTAATGCTTCACAAGTCGACTATAAAGCAAAATATATTGACATCTTCTATCATTGAATTGACTTAGCTTTAGAATCCATGACCTTTAAAACTCTTCGATTTTGAGCATTTGTGTTCAACGAATTTTTAAATTGATATAGCGAAATTCTTAAATTAAGCACTGTAGGAAATGGAAGCTCAAAAATGAGCCTTACCCATGAAACTCCGTGTGAACAGTAATTAAGGTAAACACATTTTTATATAGAAGTAAGTCAATATAAATTTGGAGAAGATAAACGATCATGATTGATTAATGAATATGGAATTGCCAGCGCGCATGCACAATCACTATCAAACGATTAGCAAAAATGATAGCGATCACCATAATAAGTATATCTCATTGTATGTGTACATTTTAGATGTATTGTATATACATATTTTCTGTTTAGCTTCACTAAAAATAGTTATAAAAAAACTTTCCTTGTTATATAAATTATTATGGTAGTTGGTTATGGTTGTTCCGGTAAATATCTTTAAATATCTTAAAAATTATTTTGCATAAACCCGATTCAATAGCGTGTATTTGAAGAAATGGCAGTAATTATGACTTTTTAGTCGAAACATATATATAAAATAATTGATATAAAACCTCTTCATAATAGCTTAAAATTATCGTCAAATTAATATTTCAATACAGTAGAATTGTTCTGTAGTGGATTCTACTAAATAAGTAAGCAAATTTATTCCTACAATTACTGTTAAAAAATATATTATTTAATATAGTTCCTGGAGAGAAAATCTAATTAGACATAATGATGTCGCCATCTACGCATGTGAAATGTTTGCAAATACTTATCCTAACTACAGCGAAGTAAAAGAAGTTAAAAATCATGCATACGGCCAATATTATTGTGTGCTAAATATGCCGAAACGGTGACTAGATACCAATAAATAGTTCTGGCACGATTGTGGTTCATCTAGAGACCTAGCGAATAATTCAATAAATAACGATATACCTGCAACAGTGCAACAAGGAATACTAGCAAGATTGTTGGCTACCGAAGATATCCACATTTATTAAATGATAATTTAATATGATGCAAGGTATAAATCGAACACGAATGCATAATTGGACTGAAAAGATTAAGAATAAATAGCGTTAGGGGGGGAGTATTACCTTGCCCGAATCCAGTATTCAGAAGAAAATAACGTCGCAGTTGTAGAAAAATTAATATGGAAACATTACTTTATAACATTGAAGTGAATGTAAAGCAAGTACATAGGTGACTGGCATTTGAAAGACAATCATATAGTAGTTTACCATAAATTTCAGCATCAGTATGAGGTAAACAAGTCTGCATCGTATCATTACTAGCCAAAATGAAAGAATAGGTCATCGTATATTTTGGTGACATTATACAAGAACTACCTATCTAGAACAAAATACCAGAACCAGTTTCACTTTATTCAACCTACTGAGGGAAATAACACATTTGCCACTTTCTTCTTTTTTAAGAAGGGGGTAAATGGTGGTTTTGATAAACAATTTAAGTTTTTCTCACTTGTTTTCATCATTCAAAAGTAATTTTTCGCATAACCGCACACGCGGTGTTTTGGGGGTTTACAAAGCTACAAGGTTGCGCATAATCAAGTTCCCTACGAGAAGTTTTCATAATTTTGATACTATTTGGCATGTTAGCATTTGTTTATAAGTTATAGACACGTGGGAAATTCATTATGAATCGATATAGACATGTATTGCATTAATACTAGAGATTCTTGATGTTATTTCCAATTCATAACAAAACACTTTCCAAGGCTCAAATAAATATTTATAATTCAGAAAATAAACTGTTATGTAACAATTAAGGACTTGATAATGCACCACTTTGTATAATACAAACCAGATTATATTCATGCTGACACTTCGCAATGCTTCGTTGTCAATAAAAATTTCATTTTGTTCTTATACATAAACTGTTCGTTAGTTTTTACCCAAATAGATTCGACGCTATTTATTTATAAAAATAAATAAAACAGCATTAGAACTAAAAGACGAAAAGTTCTTATGGTATTGTACCTGATATTATATTGAACCAATGCATTTTTTTTAAAATTGTTATAATAGCTACTTCCTATATCAAAAAGTAACAATGTTCTTTTATGAAATAAGAAGGAACTAATTGGTTTTACATTAATTGGTCCCAACATAAACAGTTGCAAACAAACATGGTACGCTGTCAAGCCTAATAAAAATTCAACGACCTTGTAGTATAAATACGACTTCTTTATTTCAAATCTCTATATTTTTATTCTAGTATTATATATAGAAATTATAAAAAAACTTATATGGTTAAAAAATCGTACAATGAATAATATCGAGCAGCAAGGAAAATTTTAGCAAATATTAGTGGCACATTGACATTTATGTATATTTTATATATTCTTTCATCAATCGAAAACCAAATGTTTCATTAGTTACATTAACAAATAAACTGCAATAAAACTTATCCCTTTTAGTGCTACCTGTGAATAACGCATAAAGCTTTTTATTTTAATAATTTTAAAACTTCCAAAGTTACAATTTTAACTAACAAAACATTCAACACAATGGAGTTACATATTTCGATGACATTCTTCTTGCAAAAAATAATTTAGATAGTATAGAATATATAAATTTTAATAAAATAATGGTAACATAATCTCCAATAAGAAATCAATAAAAACACATGATACTGACTTTTAGTCATTTGTGGAATTAATGACATAAACAATTAAAAACTGGATATCAGAAAGTCTAGAAGAGAAGACAATAACTAACAACTAATGGCCAATCTACAACATTATATATTGAAAAGAATTAATAGTATTTTCCATAATAACGATTAGTATTTTTTACGTCTACGTACTAAAATAAAAATGCATAGACAGCAAGCTAGGTTATTATTTTAATTATAATAATAAAAACCAAAACATATTTACTTACATTTAGTATAAAATGGGGCAATCAAAACATTGCATAGAAGAGAAAATTTGAAACCTTATATATTTATATAGGAATATAGGATGCTTTGCGAAAATGCTTGAAAAAGACGACGTACCATTAAAAATATATTTTAAATACAAATCTGATCTCAGGACATGAAGAAAGCGCCAAAATTAAACGTAACACAAATAAAGACCTTCTTTAGTGTGTATAAATTGATACAAGATTTTATGGAGTAATAGCTCAAAAGTAACTCAATTGGCTTTCAAAACTTTGAATTAATGTTTCGGTTATATCCATGGCTTACTAAAATAGTTAAATGCCAATATTTCGATAAACTGCCTTTTTTTTTTACAGTAGTTGGATTGATGAAACGTCGGAACATCTATATTCACAAACGAAGGAAATAACCCAAACTTCAACTCAATTTATACATAATGGTCAAAAAATTTCACTTTATGGATAATAAATTTATTATGAACTCGAATTATAGGTTTAGAGAAGCAATATATTTCTAAAACTTCAAAATATTTAAATTTCTTAAGCACGGAATAACTTAATTCAAATAAAATTTTCGCCTTCCATATAGCATTTTTCGACTTATCCTGCAACATGCCTACTTAGATGGCGTCCAATCATCAAAAATCTCACGTTCTTTGCAATACATTAATAGACAGGTTGGGGAAGAATTTAATTCTAAGAAACACTTCCAAAGACAAGATAAAAACCATGATATGGAGCCGCTTTTAATAATAAAATACTGTTCCAATGTTTTACATAAAAGACAAATTTTATGCAAATGAATATTAAAATCAATATTTTAGAGGATATTATATTAGTATATTAGCAGAAGTACAGTAAGTCGATGTGTAAGTGCGATTGTAATGACCAGATAATTGGTCATTACAATGGCTGGACTAAATACATATTTGTTTATATATAACTATTCTAACATTCAAAAGTTATGATACATTATATAACATACTGCTCTTTTAACAATCAAACAATTTTTATTAATATTAAAAATGCACATTATCGCTTATCATGAATTATTTTCTTAATATGGTTTATTAATCTAAAATAAAACAAAACTCTTATAAATTTCTAACATTAAATCAATATAATAAATTTTCAAACTTAACCATATACTAAAAATATTAAAAAAAAACTGAATGTCCAAAAATACAAAAAAATCTTTACTTTTTAAATATTACAGTGAAAACACAACTAAAACCGTGTATTAAAATCAAATAATACATAAACGACGCCAATGGCATTGTTTTTCTGATGCAATAATTCTCTAAAAAAATGATATCCCTTCTTTGTTATTCCTTACACTTTATTTTAAGTAATATTAAATCAGCAGCACACAATTTACCACGAAATCTAATTTTCGTTTAGTTATATAACTTTCAAACATTTTGTAACTCCATCTGACAAACCCAAATAATAAAGAATAAATAATAATGGTTGATGATCGAATGTATCAACTGCTTTCCAGAAATAAAAATACAAGACCCAATAACCATTAATACATAAATAATGAACCACTAAATTTGCTATGTAAAAAAGTACTTAAAATGAAGTAAACTAATAATTTCCATTATATCTTTCCAACCACTTGATATTTTTTGTACGTACCACTATTTCATTGAATAATAATTTACTTTTAAGACAGCTTTCCCACTAGATTAATGATTACCTAGGTAGTAATCGAATTTTATAAGTATTAAAAAACATAACACACTTAACACTCATTATTACAATTAGTAATTCATCAAATCAATAATATACTATATAAAATTAAAATGTGGACAAAAATGAAGGCTGAAACCAAGTTCTGAAGGGCTGTATTTTAGTAGAAAAAAATCACGTTCTGTTAATTATAACTAATACTTTATTTAAAAATTATGGTTAATATTTTGCTGCTATCTTTTTGAAAATATTGTTCAAATAATAGCCACATATAACCAGATCCTCTGCAATACACAAATTACTTAGTATGTACTACTTTTTAAACGATTTATTAATTTGAAATGACAAACTACATTATAAGAGAACTTTATAATATTCACTGATGAGAAAGCTGCCTGGCATTCTCACATTTCCAAGGTTATAATAAAACCCTATAGAATTTTAATATGACAATTATTCTAACATTTGCTCTACATTAATATACATTTTAATGTTTTAATTCTTATTCGTAATTGAAAAGCAAAAGACAAAAGAGACTTGCTCTCCTATTCGTCCTTACCTCTGCTAAGATAATAGGATTGATGTTCTAGGAATTGCGCTTTTTGTTTACTGTGATCGTCTGCGACGCGAACGCTGAGAGGAAATGTTGATCTTTCCAACTGTTTGCCATCTAAATTAGCAATCGCCGACTGGGCCTCCTCACGTTTAGAAAATCTAGGACGAAAATATGCAATTTCAAGACGTTCTTTTTTATATATAGGCAACAAACCTTACAAAGGCGACCCCGCGCGGTAATCCAGTTATTTTATCTTTAAGAACGTTTCTCTGAATTATCTCTCCATATTCGCCAAATATTCTGTCCAGATCTTTTTCTGTTATGTCCTTTGGCAAATTTGATATATACAGATTAGATTCCCTCATAGTCTGTCCGGGAGGCCTTGAATATGATACTTTCAGTCGTTTATTTCTGTAAAATATTGAAAAATTTACTTGATCAGGGGAATACTATACTTATTAGGAAGAAACTTAAGATATATCGGAATGATCAACAATTTCATTTTTTCAAAGAAAACTCCTTTTTTAATGAATCTACTCTTTGCCATTTATTTGTAGTTTCTTCAATAATTAAAGATTATTATTTGGATTATGCAGTATATACGTCTATTGAATAATTGAGATGTTCAATAGGTTAGTTAATCAATGTTATTAAAAGTTATGTCATTGAAATCAAGGCATATTTTTTCTTGTAGTTGTGTTATTGTTATATTACCTTTATTGTGACGTCTACTGTATAAATTAACTGAAATCAGTTCTCATATTATTCTTTTTCTTAGTCCTTGTTTGGTGTTTTTGTTCTGTTCATTTCATGTACTGACTTAATACTGGCCGTGTTTAGTTAAAAATGTAATTTTGTCTTATTTTCTTTTCTAATTAAATGTAATATACTTTCTACACTTTCTTCCAAAGATTTGAAAATATTTCTATGTTAAAAAATTATTTACTAAATCAAAAGTTTATTGTAGTTGGTGACTTTAATTTACTAAAATTTTATAAGTATTTGTGTTCCCTAAACGAACATAAGCTCTCAAGGTCGCTAGCAAACTATTTAATTTTTTGGAAGTACAGAATTTACGTATTAAATGTCGAAAAAAACATTAAATCAAACCCTGGAGTTTTGTGGAAATTCCTAGTGATAAACAAATCCACTAGAATTCCTGACATTCTCAGACTCTAAATTTATTGAACGCTTAAATACAGTTAATGATTTTGCTTACACAATATATACTTTCAAAATGACAACTCCAACTATTCCGCAGCTTTTACATGTCATCCATCTTTCACCTTACCTCTGGTTCTTGAAGACGAATTGTTTAAAATCTATGTTAACTCTTGCCAGTCTACAGTTGCTGATAACCTATTACCAAGCTTCCAAGTCCGCCATTGTGGATTTACATTTACCTCCTTTAGTAAAGGTCATTAATATTTCCATAAAAACACAAACTTTCTCTGATTTACGGAAGCATGCAGTTCTTTGCCATGTTCACTGAATGGAGAAATATCACTATTGTCAAACTATCGCCAATTTGAATTTTTTTCTAACTTCGCATAGTTCTTCCAAGTTCTGTACTCTAGAATTTAATGGCTTTACTCATGGATATTTTACTTTGGAAAATTTGTGCAATATTTCTTAAAGTGGGGCTCTTCATAGGCGTGGTTTGGTAGATGTTATTTCCACTACTTTTTAACACGCATTCGCCACTATAAGCCTTATTACCTAAACTTAGCTCCTTGGACTCTGCGTCATCTCCTTTTAAATACAGATGTATGAAATTCAATATACATTCGTTGTTGTTATATAATGGCTTTCGTTCTTATAAATACTACATGATGGGTTTCAGGGTTCCAATTTAAGATCGCTTCTTTTATTGTTGTTTACTAACGACCTGTTGACTAGTCCAAAGACATATGTAGTGAAATAACTAACACGAACGACATATCTTTTCTACAAGATACTTTATGACAAAATGGTGTAACACTCAAACTAAAATTAAATATTAACGGCTTGTTCTGCAAGCGACACCTAATCTTAAGGTGGTATACAACCAATAATACTTACCTCGAAATGAAAATTGTTATTAAATTTCTACGCGTAGTATTTGATTACAAATTGTCTTTTATATCACAACTGGAAACTGTCTGTACATCTATTCGGTAAAGCTCTGGGCTTCGTTATGTGTGCTTGTGCAGATTTAAAAGATATTGAATTAGTTAAGATATTGCATTACTTTTATTGCCAGTAAAATGGATTATTGCAGCTATACAGTCCCTGGCCAAAATATTAGCGCAACCTGCAAATATAAAATTTTTCGTTGTATAGAAGAACAAAATAAATTGTTTAGCGAAAAATATTTCTTGAAATACAAAAGTAATGCTTTTGTAGAAATTACTAATATTTCGTAATTCCACCTTTTGTTCGTATCCTCTTCGGCATACTTTCCACGCCATGCAAGCTTTTATTGAGTCCTTAATCATGTGACCACATCTTGGATATTGGCCTTCAATTCCTGAGCATACTACCGATTTCGTTATGCTCTACACATTTTCAATAGCGTTTAGGTCAGGAGAATTTCCCGGTCATCAAAACACTGGTTTATCCACTGACTCAAAAAAGTTTGTAGCAAATCTTGCCTTATAACAAAGGGCGCTAGTATAAGAACCTTCATTAAAGTCAAGTTTATCATAGGGATCAGAACATCCTTCAACTCGTATTTGTATTGTTTTTGCTTCACTGTGCCTTCGCAGTAATACAGAGACCCCTGACCAGATCATGATCATTCGTCGTCTCACAAACTGAGTCCTTTATATTACCGCAGCTATGTTTTATTCGTCACTGAACACAATCTAGAAGTTCAAGAATTACACCGGATTTTCAGCAAAAAAATTTTTTATTAATAGATAAATGTAAATGCCCTTATTTTATCATACATTATCGAAAACGAACTTAAATCATCCTCGTACAAGCGGTTTTCTTCCTCTAAGTTTAGAATATATCGATCAAGCCGTCGTTATTCTTGTTCTAACACAAAATGAACGTCCGGTACTTGTACTAGGAACATTTCCTCTGAATAAACCTGCAATACGTTCCATTGTTCGCTGGGAAACTTCTATATGAACAATTTGTCTTTGAGAGTACTTTCCTGTACTTAACAAAGTGGAAATACTAATATCTTTTCATCGGATATGTCTTTTTTTCGACCCATATCGTTTAATCGTATCAAAAATTGAAACAAAAGAAAAAGAAAAAAAATTAAAGCAAACAAAACCTACGCAGCATCACATGGGAACTAAGACTGAAATAATGTGGAGTGTTAGATCCTGAATTATTACAATGACCATTTGTAACGCCTTTAAAAGAACTCGCTCACAAGAGACAAGAGGATTAGCGAAAGGGTCGATGACAGATACAAAAACTCCAATTTTTTTCATAGAAATAATAATACACAAGATATACTAAATAAACATTAGAAAGCCATATCTTCCGTCTCTTTTTCCTTGTTTTTGAATTATATTACAAATAAAGGTGATTTAAAAATTATTAAGGTGCCACTAATATTTTAGTCAAGGACTGCAGTTTAATATCTGTTCAAGGTCCCATATCAACTTTTAGATGGAATACATCGGTAGTTCATGTAATTCCCGTAATTTAAAATGAAAGTTATTCGCCGCTTAGTATAATTTAGGGATGTACTACACTTTCATAACATGTCTTCGTTTTCGGACAAAAGATATTATCGGTACACTACTTTCACATGGAAACTGATAAGTAATTACATTAACTGCATATTCATTTTATCAAGAATTTCCTTCCACCTGCCGCCTGTCAAAATTCTGAATAATACAAAGGGTACTAGGAAAGTTTTGCAACATGACGCAACAATGAATCGTAGGAAGCTTCTTGTTGCTGCATGTTGAGATATGTTCATACGTGCATAGTAGCTGCCGCGCCATGTCGGTGGGCTCAGTTATTCATTAGCAGTGAGAGTGTAAAGTGCTTGCGATGGCATCGTGGTCACGAAATGAGATAAGGGCAATTTTGCGTTATAATTTCGTGCGTGGTTTAAACATAGGCCAGTGCTTCGAAGAAATGACTCTTGCACTAGGTGATGTTTGTCCACATCGCACAACGATATTCAGGTGGTATAGAGAATTCCAAAGGGAAAATTTAACTGTGGAGGATGCTGAGAGTCCGGGAAGGCCACTAACATTAGTTACGGAGGAAAACGTTACTACTGTGAGGATAATGCTTGGCGAGTGACCTACCAACAGATAGAGGGTACTTCAGGCCTAAATGCACCAGCAATTCATTCGATTCTGCATGATCATTTGCACGTGAAGAAACTTTGTTCCCTCTGGGTGCCGCATCGACTGACTGAAGAGCAGATGACATGACATGTGACTGTGCCGGGACATGTGCCGGGAGATGCTAAAAAAGGTTAATAAGGGACTATATCGGTATGTGAACAACATCGTGATAGGTGACAAGACTTGGCTGTACTATTACGATGTGCCGACCAAAGCTCAAAACAAAGTTGGGGTCTTTGATGATAAGGGCACACCCGTAGTTGTCAGAAAGTCCCGATTTGTAAAGAAGAAAATGATAGCTGTATTTTTCAAATCGAGTTGAATTGTGGAACGCGTCGTTTTGAACACACATAAGACAGTCACAGTTAAGTGGTATACTGAACAATGCCTGCCTAAAGTCATTGGATCTGTGAAGAACCTGCGGCCAAAGTGAAGAATGGACACCTGGTTCCTCCATCACGATAATGCTCCAGCTCACCGCGCTAAAGCCTGCACCGAATATTTGACCACGACAGGATCGAAACTTACCGAGCACCCTCTCTACAGCCCGGATCTTGCTTCCTGCGACTTTGCACTGTTCCCGCATGTAAAAATGAAGCTAAAAGGGAGGCGGTTTTCCAGTGACCTTCTGCGGGCTTGGGACAACGACTCCCTAGTGAAACTTGGCAGAACTGGTTTAAAGATTGGTTTCGGAGGATGGAGAGGTGTACTGAGTGAAGAGTAAATTACTTTGAAAAAATTAAATAAACAAAGATGTATTACAAAACTTTCCTAGTACCTTTTGTAATGCACATAAATTCTTTACCTCATAAATTTGTTAAACCTTATCTTAATTTCTATTCTAATTATTACGTTGTGCTCATTAGTTTTCTTTTTTTTTTCTTATTAACATTTTACTTATTGTTATGTTAATTAGAATTTTGACTGTGTACCACACTTGATAACATTATTACATCCATATCCTATAACAAGCGATACCTTGTTGAACAATAAAATTTATCAAAATTTATTAACTATAATAATTGGCATTGATCGAAAGTAAAGAAAGCGCAATAACTTTTATAAACATATACAAGATAAAAACAAGTTTTTTATTAACGTTTAGAACAAAAACTTTCAAGTAAAAAGAAGTTTTCTTTGAAAAAAGAGAATTGTTCGTCTCAATACATCATTCTGTCTTTTTTATTACTTATATTATTATATTTATACTATAATTGCATCGTTACAAAGTAATTATACAATTACATAAACAAAACGATTCGTTCAAAAGAAAATCAAAGATCAATTAAAATACAAAATGTATTGGTTACTTAATCATCTGTTCATAGAGTTATGGCTAAATAATCTTTTGCATTACACAAACGATTAATACGTAGCTTCTAAGTTTCTTAAGAAAAATTCTACTTCATTTTTAATAATTAAAGTGGGTATTTTATAGGCGAAGGATGGGCTTCATGTCAGCAACCCCATTAGCAAACAGTTTTATTTTCAAGTGTTGTTAGGTGTGGTCGTATATAAAAATTCCTTTTCTGGTGGATATTAATAAATTTATGCATAAATTTTCAATTTTTCAGTATATTGGCAGTCATATTGAGTGTATTCTATATATATACATATGTGTGTGTGTGTGTGTGTGTGTGTGTGTGTGTGTGTGTGTGTGTGTGTGTGTAATATATTCGTTGTAAGCTACAATGTATTAATTTGCAAACAATTTACTAAAATCAAAACCAATATACTAATTTTGGGTTCGTAGCGAATGCCATTGGCTTCCCTATAAAATAACCTACTTTATTAAGGCAAATATTATATTTAATATGAAAGTTTTAGAGTAAACAGAAAAACAAAAGGGTAAGAATTCGTACGAGAAATATATCGAATCGACTAAAATCAAAAGAAACTAGCATTGAGAAATAGTAGTGTAAATAATGTTCGAAACTACAAGAAAAAGAGTAAAAATATGGAAACATATAGGAGAACAAAGAAACAATAAAAAGTAAAAACAGAGCGTTAAAACGCAATTTCGAAAGAACGGGATGAAATTTTTTATCAAGAAACAAAAAGAATAGATAAAGGATATTCAACTAACGGCTACATCAAGAAATTAACGAAGAAACATGTGAAGAAGTAAAGTTGGAAAACTGTTTGCAAAAACTATTAAATGGATATGATAAAAATCAAGTTGAAAACTACACCCTTGATGAAAATCAGTTAGCACTAGCATAACAAATGAGAAAAAGATCAAGAAGACACTTAAAGATATCATAAATAACGAAAAGCGAGCAGAAGCTCATAAACTCGTCTGAAGAATATATTGTAGATTAAAGAAAAACACATTCACAAACAAATGGTGTTAAGTTAGTTTATTAAAATTATGAAGTCTCAGGCAAGTGTTTTTTAACACTTACTCGAGATATTAACAAAAATAATAAGAAACTGATTAAATACTTATGTTGGTAAATTCTGAGAGAAAACTGGGCAAGGCATTAAAGATTAATAATAAATAAAATTAAAAGAAATTCAAATCACGTGTTATGAATATTATATTCAGACTTTATTAATGTACATATTTCGCACGAGTGTATAATGTAATTGAAACGAAGAATATGTACCAAACCCTAAACTATCCTGGTACATCTGATAGAATAATCAGGTTAATAAATGTATCCCTGAATATAAAAATATTTAATATGAAAGCGATATAAATCTGAGAAATTAATATGTTTCACACAAGGGATCCTCTACATACAGTAATCAGAAATAGTGTATGAAATAATGAAACAGAAATAAATATAATAATGAATCAGAAATGAAAACAGCGAGATTTTTTTCCGAAAAAAAAAGGTATTTCCAGACCGCATAATTTCATTTTGACCGTATGAAAGGAACTATAAGATCAGAAGCTGGAGCGGAAAGGTTTAAACAGGAAATAAACAAAAATATAATTTCATTACGAACGATATGCAACAAGAAAGTGAAAATAGCAACAAATACTATCATGTAAAGTAAACGTATACAATTTTGATAGAATTGAGAACTCTTGAGTTCTTATAAGTAATTATTGAAACAAAAATATAGAAGTCTAATAATGCTCAAAATATCAAATTCTTTCAAGAAAAACAAACGTCAGAATTTACAAGATATTTACAAAACTCACAGCAACAAATCCCAATGAAAAATAACTACTGAAAAGAGCAAATGACAAAATGATGAAGAAATAAAAGAGATATTAAGAACAGAAAAAAAGTAGGTTTGAATAATAAAATCAAACCGAAAGCTGGTAATACTATACATTAAATAGAGCACAAACATCCATACTAAAGAAAAAAGAATAAGATGGTTGTGACATGTAGAGAAATTAGATAGTATAATTAAAAACTATTTAAATTAAATATTTTAGACATCTAAACTATGAAGATAAGTTTTCAAACCGATTTTTGCAAAATAGGGAGCTTCATAAAATCTATTTGTAGCTCATAAACTAGCTCATACAGACTTACATGCTTTTCTGAGCAAAATAATTTAAAGTTAATAAACTGATTGTAAAATTTATTTAAATATTTAGTACTTTTTTGAGGTTTGCTTTTCATACATAATAAGAACATCCAAACCACAGCTGATATAACCCAGTTTATAAAAGAAGTATATTTCTAAAATAACAGTTTTAACTAATTAAATGTGAATACAAAGTGTGAAAAATCACAATTTGATATGAAGTGAATGCAGTAAGAAAAAAGTGTACATATATTAATTAACATAGCAAGATGTTTCTACCAGATTTAAAATTGAACACATAATTTTTTAGATTATTTAGGTTATATCTATATTTTAACTAGTATGTGCCCAATTAATTTGATAAAATACTACACAAAGACTTACCTAAGCTGATTTTCAAAAAAGAGAATAGAATTTTTCAAATGTGATTATAACAGTCTTTAATGTTATTTTATCACATTTTACATTTGCATTTTGCTTCTTAAAATTTAAATAATAGCAAAACATACAGGTAATTTAATTATTAATGTTTTCTTTTTACTAGCCATTCAAAGTGGTTGTTTCAAAAACACATAACAACAAAATATAATAAAAACAAATACTAAATAAAAACATCTTTAAAAATTAGATTACACAAAATTAAAGGTGCTTGCCTTTATACAAAAAAAAGTGAAACATTGTGATTACCTGTAATTTAAACCACTTAAGGCTTCTATAGCCTTAGCAGCATCTTCTGCTTTTAAATATTTCACAAAACCATATCCGTAGCTGTAACCTGTTCTTAGGTTCTTCATAATCCGAATATTCTCGATAGGACCAATTTGTGAAAAGATTATCGCTAAATCCTCTTCTGTGGTATATTGAGGTATATAGTTAACAATTAATTTCGTTTTATCAATATTGTCACTATCTCCAGAGCCATTCTGACCAGAAGAGCTATTACATGTTGATGCCTCTTCATGCTATAATTAAACATCATTTGTATACAGAAAATAAATATAGTTTCCAAATTCAATAGAACTATTTTACGACGGTGTCAAATAATAATGTATTAAATTTCATCTAGCTAAATTCTAATCTAGATGGTTAATTAAAGCATCTTACCATAAATGGACCCAGTCGTTTATTTGAAAACATTTTTTTTCATAAATAACTGGAAATGTTTCCAAAAAGGCTGGAGCGACTAGATACGCAGTAACTGTAACTGTGAACCAAAACAATTCGAATAAATGTACAATAAGATTAAACAGCCACATTAAATAGACAAATCTGTCCAATTTGTCTTTTTGAAGAACTGTCAACGACTATGAACATATACGTTTATTTTACAGGTTATAATAGTAACGGAATCACTATGAGGTAGTAAATTAAAACCAATAGTAAACGATTTCTTAGAAAATCAAATTTACATAAATTTCTTCCGATAAAATAATTGTATAATTACCTATTTGTTTACTGGAACACCGAACAAATGAAGATTAAAGAAATATGAAAAAAATCAAAGAACCCGCGAAAAAACCTAAACACGTGTTTAAAATCAGGCATGCGTAATTGTTTTGCGATTACCTATATAGTTATATCAATTTTGTAGTACATACATATACAAAATAATAACAAATATATATATATATATATATATATATATATATATATATATATAAAGCTTTATTTATGTTCAATACATATACAGAATTAAAACTGTATTTCACTAAAAACGACATAATAAAGAAAATGTCTTCAAAATTCACTTTTATATTTTTATGGAATAATTAACTTTTCGCGAAACTTCTGAATAATATAAAACAAATACTTAACAGTAGTTCTTAAGCACATTATATGATATACTATCTACTACTATAGGATGGGACATGGAAATGCAATTCATATTCTATCAGCCGAATGTTCTTAGAACACATGGAGATTATACATATCTTTTACATCAAGATAGTTCGTATGCAGTACATAAATATAATACCATAAATAAAAATTAAATATTCTTACCACGATAATAACATTAAAGATTGTAAAACATATATTTCGATGCCACATTGTCATATTTTTTATAAATTCAACACTTATTTCCTCTTTACAGTATGAACTAAACCAGTGTTCAACTTACTCAACAGTAAATCGATTAATCGCATCATGTACAGCACTATTCCATCTCTATAACATTATTATAAAAAAGTAATGCGCTACTTCGTTTGCATTACTATCAAAGAATCCATTAACGTTTGGCCTTGTGGTAAATTATACTAAAAAATCCAATAAACGCCATTACAATATTGATCCATTATCAAAGTTGATTACGGTCAACTAATATTACTTAATGTACATTCATTATGAATTTTATTATTAGAATAATATTATCATCCCTTCGATAAATTTGAAAATATGCATATGTGTACGAAAACGACTTGATGAAAAGTGAAGCTAAATGAAATAATTGAATTAGTGCACTCAATTATTTATTATTTTTCAACAGAATCTCTTTCAACTTCGACACACTTGGACCAACGATGCTGAAGTGCTGTTATGCCATTAAATACAGCTCTAATGCTGAAATAAGTTCTTCATCCGGCCAAAACTTCTCTCCGGCAAGGAAATGCTTGGGGAATAAATAGTCTCTTTAATTTGTCTACGAAAGATCATGACGATATGCATATTACTATTATTAAGATTTTTGCCACACGTTATTGTAATATGAATAATTTGGTTCTTAGCTTCGCCAAGATGGCTGTCAATTCAATAATGTATTATTTGTCGTTCTCTATATAAGAACCAAGTACATAAGTCACCTGAATTACGAGCTACAATTGCAAATGCTATGTTAAATGTTACTGTATACTTAAAAAAATGAAGGACATCATTTTGAACATACACTCGTTACAGGTGGCGCAAAAGTAATGTCATAATTTTAATCGGCTGTCATTTTTGCAGATGGCGCCAAATGTCACTGTGCTTTGACATTTATGATGTAGATATATAGAGAATTAGTTGTCAACAAATCATGGAGCGATACACACCTCAAGAATGTAGAACTATTGTTACCGCTGATTTGATAAATTTTCAGTCTGTTGTTTCAGCACAGCGTGAATTTCATCGTCATTTTTCTCGTCGTCGTGTTCCACGTGCTCGAACAATTAAGCGTTTAGCTGAGCGCCTCCTGCAAATTGGGTCCACTACAGATGTCGCAAGAAGCGGCCGACCTCGTATTGCTTGTTCGACCGAGAATATCGCTGCTGTTGCCGATGATGTCAGAAAGAATCCACAAACATCAACGAAACGACGATGCACACAATTAGGCATCAGCAGACGTTTGTTGCAACGAATTTTGGTGAAAGATTTGAAAATGTTCCCCTACAAAGTGCAAACTTTGGACAAGGTTAACTTACAGCCATACTCTGTTAAACTTGGTGCAAGAAGAGGATGATTTCGTATCGAAAATCATAATGTACGATGAAGCCCATTTCCACTTAAGTGGTTATGTTAACAATACAATTTTCGTTTCTGGGGCACAGGGAATCCACATGAAATGCATGAAGAGCTATTGCATCCCCTCGAAGTGACTGTTTGATGCAGCATTTGCCGTGAAAAAGTGATTTTCCCTTACTTTTTTGAAGACGCTGATGGCACCACCGTAACTAGTTTTTTTTGCCGCAAGTTGCTGCATTTGGTCTCGATCATTGTTGGTTTCAACAGGACGAAGCAACCGCTCACACAGCTCGGGCAACGATGGAGATTTTCAGACACCAATTTCCAGGTCGAGTGATCTCCCGTTTTTGAGATTTGAACTGGCCGTCCCGATCGCCAGATTTAACAGCACCAGACTTCTTCCTTTGGGGCTTCTTTAATCTCGCGTTTACCACAACAAACCACGAACCTCGCAAGCCTTGAAAGCTAACATTGAAGAAGAAATCGCCAATAATGTCGTAAAACGAGCGGAATTATGCATCATCTCGGGAGGTCATCAATTTTACACTTTCAAATAAACAAAATGGCAGCCAGTTCAAATTATGACATTACTTTTGCGCCACCCATTATGTATGGTCTAATATTGCTAAATATGTACACTGGCTTACAATAAAATCCTATACACCTTAAAAGTCAAGTTAGAAAGTTTTTAAAATTATATGCTAATGCAAATTGAATTTAGATTTACACATTTTATAGGCTATGTATAAATTATAAATAAAAATAGTCTTTCCGAAACTATTATCATAAAATCAAATTTAAAATTCGATGATAACAACTACGAATGAAAAGAAAGGTAAATTAGTTGTGATGCCACTGAATACTGTATATTTATACAGCTCATTATAAAAGCTAGTACTTAACCACAGTTTCAGAAGTTTCTAAAAGGACTTGTATATCGTATGATGTGTATAAAAAGAAACGCAGACTAATATAGAAAAATAAATATATTCTTACAAAGTACATTTTATATACTAAGACGTTAATATTTAATATGGCTTCCAGTCTCTATTTTTAAGAATATCCTCACATCGATGTATTATTTTATTTCCGCATAATTCGTAGGTACTCAACGCCTCAACTTCTTTATATTGCAACATACATAAATGGGAAATTTTATAAGAACATTCATAAGCTTCATAAGAGTATTGAATTGAATTTACGTGTAGGGACTGTGAAAGTTATACCATGGATGCAATACCATTTGAAGTCTTCCACCTCCTACACAATTTGCTTCGAGGTTTAGGATCATTGTCTTCTTATAGGTTCTAATCTACATTGTTATCTTTAAAATAAACTTTGACCGATCTTAGAAATTCTTTTTGGTTCAATTTTGCTATTCGTTTTTCGTTTAAAATACCGAAAAACACGCATAAAGTTCCGAAACCCCGCATTTTAAAACAACTACAGACATTAACCTTCACAGGGTGTTTTACTGCGTACAGTTCTTTGTCCGTCGATCATTCCTTTCTTCCATGTGATCAAGGCTAGAAAGATGAATCACAACGTCGGATCTATCTCTATTAGAATTTTCTTGTGCCTAGATCAGGAGCGCCTGTCGATGTTTATCGACCAGCAACGGTTTAATAATTATGCTTCGATAAGCGATATCGTGTTCGTGTAATTTGCTTCTAAATGTAATGTAACTTACTAATTATCTTTGACAAAGTGTTAATTGCGGTTTCTTCTTAAATAAACTAATAGCAGCCTTATCTTGCCGCGTTGTTGTAGTGTGGCTTTCCCTGCATTCTAGAAGATCATCTACACTTTTAGTTCGTTGGTAACGCCTTACCCATCATCTGGCAAAGTCTTGCAACTTGTGTAAGTGCCTAGTTACCACTGAAATTATAATTTTAGGACATTTGCAGTGCTCATACAAAAACACGAAACGTTTTACATACGTTGTACTCATTTCAGCAAAAACTGTTACTTGCGTCACATATGTATAATGGGTAACTCATTTACAATTGACTAGGCATATTAGAAGGAAAATATTTCTACCTACTCTATCCGTTCAATCCGTTTTTGGCCTAAGTTTCTTATTATACAGACTATATGTAATCAGTAAAAGTAAAATTATAGATCGTTTATTTTCTTCGGACGTTTTAGGACATTAATTTTTTAATTCAGAATTATTAATTCTGCGGAACTTTGCTAAACAGAAATCTGAAAAATTTGCCGAAAATTCAGCTTCTCTTGCTGCTTTAGATGGATTTTCTCCTAAGAAAGAATCTAATAAAATTTCATCTTGTTACAAATTTGACATTTTCGGTCTCTTCTTTTCTTTTAATGTGTTTAATAATGTTTCTTCACACATTTTCTTTATATTCGAAATCGTTCCTTTATTTATATTAACTATACATTCCTCTTCTAAATTCGAAAATATTAGTACTTTATCGCTTTCGGAAAATTTTTGACATTTTGGTTTAAACTGATGAATGTCAAATTAAAAATGTAATTTTTATTGTAGATGTATATATGTACATTGCTTCCGATGCAAACTGCAAATTTTATGTACTAAAACATTACACTTTAAGGAAAAAGTAATATCGACATCCATTTTAAATTATTGTTCAATTGTTGAGTATACATATTTATTAATTTATTAAAATATATACTATACAATTATATGTAATAATTGCTATTAAAGAAATACGGAAATAGTTGTATCTAAAATCATAAACATAGCACGCACAAAATGCAATTTAAAATATGATCTTTATCTTCCATATACTACAGTCCACTAACAATTTGGCATATTAACATTAGTGATTAAATATTTGAAATAGATATAAATTCTTGGCTCTTTGTTGCAAAATAATACATCATGTGTTCATTGAAATTGGATATTTATTTATGGTGTAAACGACTTTTCTATACTTAACATTACCAATGCGGGCAGTTTTTCTTGACCTATTGTATTTCGTAGAAGTGTTTTTATTCTTTTTAATGTTGAAAAATCTCTTTCGCTCTCTACACAGTCATCGACAATGTACAAAATTTAGTTAATAATATTATAGATTCTGGAAAAGTTTTATTTATTGTTATTGGAGCAACCGTACAGCTACAGAACATTCACAAAAATAATCATACACGCACACACACACGCACACACACACGCACACACACACACACACACACACATACATATATACATTATTAAGTACAAGAAATTGATACACCACTGAAACATATTACAATTTACACAAACGTAATTACTTTCGCATACTTGCTTTGAACATAATAAAAAAAGAATGATGCTAACCGAAGTGTTGATTTAGAATAATCTTAAACGCCATAAATTTTGTAATAACCAAACTTCGGTCTAATTCGCTAAACGATAGAATGCTTTTAAAATAGTGCAGTCATTAGAGAGTTGATAATAATTAATTAATTGTAACACATTACTCTAATTGTTATATTTCATATTATTTCAAACATGAGTGGGAGATTACTGGCCAGACGACCTAGTTAAGAAACCATCACGGAGTTTGGCATAAAAATCGAAGATGGGTGTTCCTTCAAACGAAAGCAAGCTTTGTTCTTAAATTAAAGAACTATCTGGTAAGTTTGAAAGAAGACGTCTGACGGAAGAAAGAGAATTCAAATTGCGCAAGATACTTTTGAAACTTTGTAACTAAAGAAAACCATTTCCTAGAACAAATCTGAGTCAAAATTTGGATATTCCAATACATTCCAGAAAGTAAGAGTCCGTATAAAATGATGTTGCACAAACTTTCAGTCTACAAGAAAAATTAAAATTCTATCGTCAATTTCAAAATTATTATTATTTTATCCTGTAATATTAAGATATATTATAAAAAAATTCTTAATTGATAGGAATAAATATTGACTATTGTAGGCAAGGTCGTTTTAATTCTAAAATACTATAAAAATTAAACCGTTCCGATTATTGACTAAAGATTTCTTCTTTACGATATTCCCCAATACACACACGAGGATAGTTTGACAAGTAGTGAGAATGACACATAGGTGGCGCTCTAATTGGTGAAACAAATGCACTGTAATTTAGGTTGCCTATTTACATGTTTACATTCCGATATTTAGATAAATCGGTTGATTAGTTTATTTTTGACAGCTGATTGAAAAAGAAGCAATACGTCGTTTTGTTAAAATGGAAAAAGCAGAGTATCGTGCGGTGATTAAATACTTCGTAATTAAGGGTATGTCCAAAGAAAGCGAAAACCACTTTATCGGCAAACAAGGTGATGGCATCAATTTTTTGGGATTCAAAGGGCATTTTGCTCATTAATTACCTTCAGAAAGGTAAGGAATAAACGGACAATATTATGCAGAACTTCTACAAACATTAAATGTTGAGATTCGTGCTAAACGGCCAGGAATGGCAAAGAAAAAGATTCTGTTTCACCAAGACAACGCTCCCTTGCATACCAGTACAGTTGCGATGTCCAAAATCCACGAGTTGCATTTCCAAATAGTACCGCATGCGCTTTATTCGCCGGATCCTAGCCCCTTCCGACTTCCACCTTTTTCCGAAATTGAAAACGGCACTAGGTGGAAAGAAATTTTCGTCTAACGATGAGCGTATCATCTTCGTAAATGAGTATTTTGCAAGCCTTCCGGAATCGCATTTTAGAGATGGCAAAAGGGCATTGGAGCACCGTTGGAATAAATGTATTGCTCTTTTAGGAAAATATATTGAAAAATAAAAATTATTTTGTATTTAAAAAATTCGTTTTTCTTTTCCATTCTCACTACTTGTCAAACTACCCTCGTGTAATGATCCGAACGGATCAAAAAATATAAAAATAATGCGATATGACGTTTTGGTCTACCTTATATTCGTGACTTTCCTTTGAACTACAAATGAATACGAAATCAGAAATAAAGATAGAAATGGACTTAAATGAGAGTACTTTTTACTTTTAAATATTCACAAGATATACATATGACAACTTTATTGAACAAAATTTTATATAACATAATCACTGGATAAAATTTGCTATTATGTGAGTTTGACTATATATAACCTTCCCTTTAACATGTATTTTTACAATAGTGGCTATTATTCCAAACAACAAAGGAACTAAAACAATAGTTTTTCTTACCGTTTAGCGCTGATAAAAATAAAAATTTTTACAATGTTGCTTTAGAATATAATGCAAATAACGATAAAAATATATTTCAAATAAAATAAGAACTAATACTGCTTCTGGGTTTCCGGGCTGGAACCGCGTCACTAGTATATTTGCCGACGTTTCGTACCCATTTGTATGGGACATCTTCAGGGCTGAACTACTGCACTGAAACTCAGTTTCAGAAGTAGATAGCATGGACCACGACCGCGGAAGTCTACGTACCAAATTAAGAACTAATACATTATTTCACTAACATTTGACAATCAGATAGCGATAGTAGTCGTACCATACTACTCCAATGGATGTAGAAATCGCTCATTCCTATTTACTGATAATGAAGTTGTCCTTATATAAATATCGTCATAACGCATATATGACGAATGTTTCTTCTCATTGTGAACGTAACCGGAAATTTACGAAATTACAAATAAATTAAATTATAAATTACAAATAATAAACATTAAAATTAAATAAAAAATAATGTTATTATAACAATTTATGCCACTACTTGCATATTTATATTGTGCAGTTTTAATATGTTTCTAAGACACAAGTTTATCCCAGGAGAACGAAGATTATTTTTGCGCTATCTTGCTTTAAGTTTGGAAATTCTTTCTTCTCCTTCTCCTTACATTACGTTTATTTTATCACTATCAGAATCTTTGACATTATTAAGCTATACACGAAAACGACAATATAAAAATTGTTTTCAACGAGCTGATACGATGTACTAAACTTACTCTGCGAATTAACTAAGCGACTCTGATGCGCTGTCAAGAATTATCAGCTATTGTGGTACGTAATAAGTGATAAATATAGGGGCACCCTGGAGAAAATAGACTCTTTTACTTTTATTCCTATTATTGTTACTGCACTCGAATTAGTTGTATTATTCACCTCGTAGAATAGAATATCACATCAAGAAATAAATAGATATTTCGAAAATTTTTCAAATCTGACACTTAAAAATTGGTATCCGCATGATTTTAATACAATGCAACCAACATTTTGACGTATTTCCTATAATTGTTGTATGATTGTTTTATGTTTCTGTTTAATATCATGTATCTTACGTACTTGTACTAAAAATATTTCGAGTGAATATGCGCAGATGTTCTTTCATGTTAAGTAAAATTAAGTAATATGAAATCGTATAAACAATTTATAAAATTATGAGATTACATAATGTTTTTACGACGATAAATTATATTGCATGAAACTAAAATATGTATATAAATTTGGATTATATTTTAAACCTTTTTGCTATCTATTCTCATTAGCTTCTCTATAATCTATCCAATGCAGACATTAAGTGATGTGGATAACATATACGAGGGATGTTCTCTTGAAGCTGAGTTTAAATAATAGACAATAATTATTGATACAAATATCGCTGTGATATTTTCACCTGCTTTTTGAATTTAACAAGAGTGACAAATCGGATAAATATTGTAAGGGCTTCAACTTATAATAATATATAATATATATATATATATATATATATATATATATATATATATATATATATATATATATATATATATATATATATATATATATATATAATATAATATCTCGGAAAAATCATTAAATGTAGAACGTTCGAATACGCGAAATGTCTTTTAAGTTTTGCATAGTAGTACGTAGAGGGCGCTACTAATCAAATGTCAGTACTAAAAATTAACCTATATCTTTAGTTAACCTAAATCCAAAGTTTCAGCGCGATACGTGCAGTGTTGTAACGAACTGTCAAAGTTGTCAAAGTTATCTGAAAAGTGGAATTAAACTGAAAACATTTTCGCGGAATAATTTTTTATAATTTTCGAAGACAATTGTCTCAACAAGAACACCTCACCGAATTGGATAATGAAGCACCACATCAGTCAACAATTTCTGGTTGTATGGAGATTTCAAACGTGGACGGATTAGTCTTAGCGACGATCCAAGAGCAGGTTCTCCAAAACGACAGTCACCCAGGAAAACGTCGATTCTGTGAGCAAGATCATCAACGAAGATCAACATATGATATATCGCTAGATTGGAGCATTATTGGGGATTACAAAGAAAATTTAAAAAATTTCGCATAAAGAATTGTGTGTAAAAAAATTAGTTTCCCGTTGGATACCGCATCTGTTGACTGAAGAACAGAAAGCAGCTAGGGTAAATTGGTGTCTAAAAATTTTAGATTGCTTCAACGCTGGAAATTCTAAAAACGTGTACAACATAATCAGTAGTGATGAATCTTGGATTTACTCATGCAAGCCAGAAAATAAACGCCAGTCGTCTATTTGGGTGTTCCAAGGTGAAGAAAAGCCGACAAAAGTCATCCGTTCTTGAAGTGTCTCCAAAAAGATGGTTACGGCATTTGTCTTCAAGCAGATCGTGTAGTATCAATTCCTCTACAAGATCAACGAACTGTTACTGCTGATTGGTATACAACCATTTATTTGCCGCAAGTTATCGCTGATCTTCGAAAAACCAACCCCGAACGACAAATCATCGTCCACCAAGACAATGTAAGTTCGCACACAGGACGCAAGATAATCCAATTTTTAACGCAGCAAGCGTCGAAACTTTCAAAAACGCAATTTTGACTGTACCAACAAACGAGTGGAACAACTGCTTCCAGAGTTTGTTCGAGCGTATGCAAAAGTGTATTAGTCTTCGTCGAGAATAAAAGTCTTTAAAAGCCATCTATTGTTTTATTTACATTTTATATGCAAAACGTACAAGACAGTCCACGTAATAAATTTAATTTTGATCATGAATCTCTGGAGGATCAGTCTTGTACAGCGCATCTAAAACAGCTGCCTCTAACAAAACATTGTAATCATTTGCAGCATGATGATGTCAATACTTTTGTGTCAAACAGAACATCATTTTAACTAAACACAATACTTTCTTATTTCTATATATTTAAGTCTTTTTTGCCCATGCACAAATGCGTAGTTCTTTCTTCAAGAATTCTACAAAGCATTTAAAAAATAATATTGAACAAACTCTTTACCTTTCTAAACAGAAAATCGTTTGCTTTTTATTTTAAAATTCCCATAATTTAATCCAATTAACATTTTGTAATTTTTGTAAATTTTTTCCTCGTTTACTTATTTAACTAATTACTAGTTAAATCAACTTATGAAAAATACCATTCAATAATTTATTAAATTAAGAAGTTCCTTTATTCTCAATGTAGTTAAGACATAACAATGCAGCAACAATTTAAGTAAATGATGCTGTAACAGCAAATTCAACAAATTATGCATGATGTAAATGAGATAAAGTTTTGGCACAGTGTCGTTTGATTTTAATTTAAAAAAAACGATTTTTCTTTTATACGAATATTATAGTTATTTAAAAAAATTTACATATTTTTTTTATTTCACCAATAGGCAGAGGCAAATGTGTACTTTCGATCACAAAATTTACTACAAAAGTAAGTTCAAGATAACGCACCTGAAATAATATATGAGCGGTTTTGCAACATTTTGACGGCCACTGAACAACGCGACGCCCGGTTCATCCAAAGAGGGGATTCGCCGACGCCCTATTCATACCACAGTCGAACGAAGTCCACGTTACCGAAATTTGTTGGTTCATTGTTTACGAGTTTACACATTACAGACATATTCGCACAGATTTTAAATCATCGTATATTATATTCTAAGTTTTGTGTCATCATTATGGGTTTTAAAGCAATGAAACGAATTTAATTATGTTGGAAATCCAAGGTAACTTCCGGTCAAATGGGCATATTTTCTCGTACATTGCATAGGGATGAATTAAGGTAGATGAAAATCTTTTTAAGCTTGTTGTTGTCGATCGAAATGACATTAAAAGAGTAAAATACTTTAGAATGTTCTAAAACGGATAACCAACCTCGCATTTGTAACATTATATGCATTATGCATATTTATGTGCATTAAATGTTTGTGTACAAATAAGATATAAAAACAAAAGGTAGAACAAAACAAATTAAAATTTATAAAAATGAACTTTAATATTATAGCAAATAGAAAATAACAAAAACAATTAAACTCTATAAATGATAGATTGTAGGTGTTAGTAACTAAGTGGGTAAGAAATTTGTAGTAAAATTGTCTCAGCTGAGCATAAATAACTTAATTTGCTCTTTATTTTAAGATTATCTGTATAAAACTAATAAATCTTTGACTGCAAGTAAAAACCTTATTTATTATTAAAATTTTATATATAAATAAATTGGAAAAGGAAGCGTATAAGTATACTTAAAAAAATAAATAAATTCTATAAATAAGTTCAATGTAAATATGTACATACATTTTTAAAATATGACTCCCAGAATGTATATATACACATTTCTAAAGATATCTTTCAGTTTTATTATTCTTTTTGCTTTTTAAATTCGTTTGTCAAAAATTTAGTATTTTTATATATGTTTTTTTGAAATTGTTTTCCCTCTTTTGGTAAACTTTTTTCACTTATCTTATTTTCAAATGACTCAGTGCATGCTTTACAATTATGTGGTTAATAATATAGTAAATATATAATAAATTATTATTTTGATACAAGAAAGTTGACATGACATGTATGCTCGAAAATAAAATTTTTATTTTGAAATATTAAAGATATATATTTCCGCCCGTAGATCATACAACAGCCACGGTCTTGGAATACATTTTCAGATATTAATCCAATTCTTCTCAGAGATCACTTAAATTATTCAGCACCATTGAATGTCCTTTAAAAACATCCTTCCAACATGTGCTACGGATACTTACGAGTAGTTGTGTTGCAGGCAGTGCGTCAATTCATGACGATGTACTATTTGTGCAGTATGTGGTTGAACATTATTATTATTATATTCCAATAAAACCTCTGGAATATATTAAACAGCTGTTAACAACCTATTTTCAATGACTACTAAGTTAGCGCGAGCATTAAATGCAATTCCCATCTATACTATTGAGAAACTACAATTAAAAGAAGTTTTGCACTTTGTAAAACATTTCGGTCTTCTATATAACGGTTAAATAAAATCTTGATTCATCAGACATCAAAACATTTTTCGTGTGATTTTCATTTCAATTAATTGACTTGGACAAAATTCAGTAATGTTGCAGTCTAGGTCACGTAACAGGTTTATATACTTTGAATTGTGCTTATAGATTCTTCTTTTAATATATTTTCCCTCACATTTACATTTCTAACTTTAAAAAGTCAATTATCTGCAGCTACGACAGAATATTTATTACTTAACATTATGTTTTATATTGGATCACTTCTACAAATAAAATGATCATTCTTGAGTCAGATCCAGGACATGATCTGTAGTATTGATTTGCTTTTTATAGTAAGAAAATTAAGAATACGGGTAACATATTGCATTTTTATTACCTTTGTTTCCCTATGAAACTATAAATTTATTCATTTAAGTACCAAAATAACTGATAAAAACTTGAGAGGAGAAAATAAAGGAAAAACTAATTTTAAATATTATATAAGTGTTAAGATAATTAATACTTATTGTCATTTCAATAATAAGTTGAAGAAGAAATTTAAATGAAAATCAACTCAATATATTTTGAATTTAATGTCTTATTTTGTTATAACAAACTTTTATCTAATAACCTTTACTCAGACAAATAAATAAATAAAATACACACACAGCACTTTATAAAATAAGTTAGTACTTACTTAAATTTTTAGAATTAGTTAATTTATTAACGGTGCTGGAGAAAATGTGAATTTGTTTTAAGCTTCTAATGACTTTTTATAATTTATAGGTTCTTATAATTCTGAAAGAAATATTAAAATTATAAACTTTAAGGTAAAAGGATATTGTTTATGAAATATGTGTAAGTAAATGTTTTCTATAAGGTGCATGTATTGGAAAATAAAAGCATTACTTATTATATGTAATTGCTGAAAAGTATTTTTTCATTTGTTGCTTTCATTTTGGTACAGTTTAATCGAATTCTTTAAAATTATATTTCTTTTCAGTAGTCAAATAAAGGGCTACGTTACTCTTCTTTAGTAAATAAGATAAGATGCGTGTGAATTAGAAATACATTTTTTTCATAAAAAAGACAAACTTATTTTTATTACCGACAGACACGCAATAAATAATGTGTCTGTTAATTTCTACGCCTTCACGACTTATGAAAA
Source organism: Dermolepida albohirtum (assembly GCA_031893035.1). NCBI lineage: Eukaryota > Metazoa > Arthropoda > Insecta > Coleoptera > Scarabaeidae > Dermolepida > Dermolepida albohirtum. The sequence continues at coordinate 271,074 of JAVIWB010004775.1, read as the reverse complement.
AGCCTAAATTATATAGGGTGTTTTTTTAAGAGCTTGAGAACTTAAAAAGATAATACAAGATAGAAATATTGTTGGAATGAAACTTTTTTATTATAATCTGGTAGATAATTTCATGGCATTTATTTTTTAAATATGATTTCCGACATATGACGGCCGCGGCTGTGAGTTACATGGTCCTTTTAAATCGGTCCAATTTTTGACTACTTTTTCCAATAAATCTGGCAGTATGGCGTCAATGGTGGCTTGAATATTGGCTTCCGATGCTTCAAGAGTTGCTGGTTTGTCGGCATAAACCAATAACTTAACATAAAAAGTAATCCAGAAACGTTAAATCGCACGAACGAGGTGGCCAGTGAACAGAACCACTTCTGGAAAAAAAGTTCGCACCAAATTGATTTTGCAATAAATCGATTGTTAAGCGTATTGTATGGCAAGTTGCGCCGTCTTGTTGGAACTAAATGTCGTAAATGTTTAGCTGATTAATTTTTGGAAACAAAAATTCAGTCAGCATGGCTCGATAGCGCTTGCCATTCACCGTAACGGCAGCTCCTTCCTCATTTCGAAAGAAATAAGGACCGATGAAAACGCCAGCGTGTAAACCGCGCCATACAGTCAATCTTAATGGATGTAATGGTGATTCGTTAACAGCTTGAGGATTGTCTTCGCTCCAAATATGTCAATTTTGCTTATCGACGTAGCCATTTAACCAGAAATGAGCTTCATCACTAAACACAATGCTTTGATAAAAATGCTCATCTTCCGCCAGTTTCAAATGAGCCCAATCAGCAAAAATACGATGCAAACGATGGTCGTTTGGCTTCAATTCTTGCACGAGCTGTATTTTATAGGCACGTAAGCCAAGATCTTTACGTACAATTTTCCACGTAGTCGAAAAACAAAGGCCAACAAGTTGAGAGCGACGACGAATCGACATTTCGGCGTCTTCTTCAATACTTCGCGCTACAGCAGCAATATTCCCTTTGATACGCACATTTCTTTGTCTTGTTCATGGTTTTAAATCGATAAGAGTAAAATTAGTGTGAAAACGATCAATAACTGCACGAATTGCTCACTAAGCCGATTATATTGACTGTAATATGGACGAAGTGCTCTGTGAACTTCGCGAACAGATTTATTTTTTTCAAATGATGACTTGCCAAACCTTAATGAACAGAAATGTCAACACAGTTTGACATTATCAGCTGTTGAACCATAATTATCGATATTGATAGTTCTCCTGCAGCTTAAAAAACACCCATTACATGTTAAAAAGAGGAATTTGATTAAATAAATGCTGCGGACAGTCAAAATATTGGTTCTTTGTAACTTTCATTGTTTCCAATATTATTGTCCTTTTGTTTGAAATATAGCCTGCAGTTTTGTCCACTACATCCCACGGAAGTTTAAACGTTGACTTAATTGTGCTAAATAGTTAAAAACTGCCATAGATTTGTCATAATGTCATTATGAATATAAATAGCAAAACATAATAATAACATTAAATATTATTACTTTTCGGATGGCTTGGAGTATTTCCAAGTACTTCTAAAACTGCTTTCAGATTTCACAAATGGTTTGTCAAGGTTGGATATGATTTCCTTATTCGTTCGTCCAGGTTATTACACAACAACTCGATGGAATTGAGCCGTACGTGTTGGATCATTATCTTGTATAAAAAGTATTAATAATAGAATGATTCCTTTTAACATTCTTTAATTGGCATAAAGCCTAGCACGCAAATTTCTGTCTATTACACACTGGAAACTTAGTTTACCGATCTTTGTGAGATAGAATCGTTCTCGCTTTGTCGGTCAATACTTTTATGTATTGGTCGAGAGAGGGAGATATGATATTATTCATTATTTTCTGTATCGAAATGATATGATAAACGCTCTGAAGGAATCGTTCATTAATAACACAAATCAACCTGACGATTCGTGCATTCGATGAAACATATGTAGTTGATAGGGTGTTATTAATAATAGAATGATTCCTTTTAACAAAATATAAGTTGTCTATTAATCGCATTCATAATATTATTGCGTTGTCTTCTATCTGTAAATAGTTTTCGTTTTTCATTGTTCATTCAATTTTTCGTAGATCTCCAGTAGCCGCAAAAGAAAAACAAACGCACACAAGCGCAGCATTTTTTCCTTGCTTTACAATGGGCACAGAACAATCAGGAAGCATTTTGTGTACGTCACTCTTTGAATGAAAATTCTTCTAATTAAAACGAACATTTCGAATTTTCGTTCCATCGGTCCATAAGTCTGTTTTCCACTCTCCGAATGCCTCTATATGTTTGTGTCTACTGTAACTATTTCTGTCGGGTACCTTAACGTAGCAACAGTTACCGTACGACCACGCGACCATGAAGTTGCCGTTTTAATGTACTAACAGATATTCGTTCACGGTTGCAATTGATTTCAATGGTAACTGCAGATGCGGATAACTTAATGTTTCCCTTATTTTATTAACCAGTTTTTTTGCGCATATTATCTTCCGTCTTTCCAGTTTCGTTATACAAACGATTAGTATAACTCATCGTTGATTTCTAAAACTTTTTTCACCAATTTCGTACATTGAGAGACCTTCATAACAAAATGCGACAATTACCGGAGTTTTCACTACTCGTAGATTTTCCGCGCTGCGTACTGCAAATTATTTTATTCAAAATAACAAGTATTCCCACAGAAACATTTAGTGAGAAACTATCCGGCTGTTACAAAATGAAATATACCTATTGAAGACCAAAATAAATAGAAGGGATGAGTAAAAAAACATCTTAAGTATGTAAGTTATAACAACCACTTTTATCTTGTAATTCCCTTAATTTAAAAATGTTCGGCAAGTGTTTAAAACACTTAATCTTAAAATGATTTTATACTAGCCTGTTTAACCCTAGAATACCAGATATTCGTAAAATTTCATGACTAATGCGCTATCCCTTCCATCTATTAAATTTGATACTCCGAGTTTCTCAGTACTTATCTAGCTGTCTAATGTGCATGCAGTAGTGTGTTCTAATTCATTTTCTTAAATTGACTTAGTGGTAAACTAAACGTTGTGTCGTAATTATTACGAATATATGATATTTACGTAACATTCTAAGTTATTATTATTTGGCGAGTAAAACAAAAAAAGAAGAAGACAACTCCTTACAGCTACAACGAGCTTTCTTCGTTGAAACTCGAAACTTTGGTTTTTTAACGGAACGCTTATTTTAAATTAACTTCATACAGACGTCTACTAACTGTAGCGTCCGATATTTGACGTCCTTCAGATAGCTTTTTTGTAATGCCTTTACTGAACAACATTCGATTTTCTGCTACTATTTTTAAGATATGCTATTTGCGACTGGGATCTTTTTATCACAAAACAGTGTCCTGCTACTTGTAATGGGAATATTTTTTCTTCTCAAAATGGCAGTACCACATGAAACTAATACTTACTATTAAATGACCACCAAAAGATCGACCGCAGCTACCACTTGCATTTCTCGAAGGGAAAAACACATTGAACAAATGAATAATCTTAAAAATACAGACATTGTGATGTAATAATTAACTTAACCATTTTTATGTTTATATTAATACTCATTTTAGAAGTAACAAAATCAATGAACTTTAACTTTAGATCAGTCTTTTGGAAGAATTTATATTTATTTTAACTGAATCTTTTTCTTGAAAAACCAATACCTTCCTCTCTTTTTCTTGTTTAAAACCAGCTTGATAACGTTGTTTTGTTCTACATATATGTATACATGCGAGGGTGAAGTGCTTTCAATCTAATCAAGAAAGTACACTGACACCGGTGCTCAAGCTTTTTTGTATCGTCCGTAAAGTAAGATTGTTTGAGGCCCTCAGATATTACTTCGTTGTTTGAGGTAAACCTAGTCATCTACTTCTTCAAATTGAGAAATAAGAAGTTACTTGAAGGCTAGGTCTCTTGAATAAGACACATTCAAGAGTAGTTTGTAATGTAAATTAAATATTTTTACTTGTGGAATTAATAATGATTGCTTTCTAATATGTTCGTACATTGCTCTAAAGAAATAAGTGTTTTACTTGTCTAATAATGCTATACAATACTCTCTCTTTATCAAGTTCTCTTCGAAACTCTTGAACCAATTTCTGTCTATTGTCTATTGGAGTTTATCGACAAATATGAAGGAGCAGTAAAAATTTAGAATACGTTTAGAAAGATTCAAGCACTATTTTCAAATGTCTTTATTGTTTTTGGAGATTGCTAGTTATAACAGAACCTATCTTTCCAAGAGGTTTTACACGCGTAACGCTGAGATTACGCAGTGGTAAGAGTTAACTTCGAACTAATTATCTAAAGAAATCGATTGTTCAAATCACGTTCGGGGCGATGCGGTCCAACCGTTCTAGTCAATTTTAGCTTCCCAGGAAACTCATCACCTCGAAACGATGTATGATCACGTCTAAATTCTACGAATCGATGTTTTATTATCGCAGTTCAGTTCTTATTTTAGTTACTCCCAAAACAATATTCAAGTTTTTATTCTAAGAAAGCATTATAAGTTCTTACCAAATGCTAATTTAGTAGTTTTTCGATAAAATAAAAATATCGTGTATATTTTATAATTTATTTAAATAAATTGCAAACAAATACAATTTGAAATTTGAAAAGAAGTTAAGATCAGGCAAATTCTGTGCTGAGAAACAATTTTTGGTATCAACTTTCACAGCAAGTCATTTTCATTTATTATTTTTTGAAGCTTTTATGACATAGAGTTTGCCCTAATTTTGTTTCTTGTTATATATACATCTTTTCGTAATTTTCGATTGGATTAAGGGGTGGACTTTCTTTAGGCCATTCTCATAACACGTCGTAATATCATTAAGTTAAGAAATCAATTATGTTCCCTTAGGTCTCTAGCCCATTAGAGCTAAATAGAGAATCAGATGTGACAGAGAATCTGACGCTCCCTTCGATTTTGCACAAATTAATTATTAAACCATGTTCTTGTAGGAGTATAAATGTTCAAAATTCTACCGTCATTTGTTAAAATAATAAAAAAATTCATCCAAGAAAGCAAACCTCCGCCAAAAAAACATCAGATTCTACCATATAATTTTGAGCAACAACCATACTTGTCTCTTCGTTTTTCTGAGCCTTAAAGATTTTTCTTTAAACAGAGTAACACTTTATTCCTAACGCTTTTAACCACCGCCTTGCAATAAAAACTGATGCCGGAAACCGTCACTCGTCTGGAGCTTTAATCGCACTATGAAAAGGATGTCGGGTAATTTATTCTACTAGAGCAATATCTTGTTCCATAGTTGAACTTTTTGGAGGATCAGATCGCCCAGTACTTTCTACAAAATACGTTCGCTCCCTCTTCTCTTCAAATTAAAAATAGTGATTTTTGCCCAGCTAAAGCTGTTGGCTACTCGAAGATTACCACCACCTTATTGCCATCTTGCGATTGCAGTCCCTTTTCAGCTTCATTTAATACCTGATAAACTTTTTAATAATGATAGCTCACAGTAAGCATCAACTTATATAAATGTAAATAGTATAAAGCCATAAATAATAACTCTCACATTTTTTTGTACCTGACACTACATTAATGAACGAAAATTGGCAAATCATATAGTAACAAATCTCTGACCGCTATTTATATGCCAAGCAATCTGATATGTTAAAATATATCACAAGGGTATCTTTCTCCATGTTCATCGTTCACAGTACCAAAATACGGGGATAAACTGAAATAAATGGAGTCAACAAAAATCTCCTTTTTTGGGTTCTTAAGATCGGAGAATACAACAATAACCAAAATTTTATTTTTAAACTAACCTTAGCTAATATATTAGATATTTCTGTACCAATCCTACCTTATTTTCATAAAAAATCCTTTTTCTAGACTTCCTTTGATTGGAAAATCTAAGGTAACAATAGTAATAATGCGAATATAATTTGTGAACTGACCTCAAAGCATGTTTTAATTTTATGATTACGTGAGAATTTTAATTCAATCGCGCTCATTGCTGTTTCCGGGGATATTTTGTTTTATTATTCTATTTTAGATGCGAAACGACGGCTTACAGTAGATTGAATGTATAATAAATCCGACAATTTAGTTTATAAATACGCAGTCGATTGACATTTGATTCAAGTTAGTTGTCAATAAATCGCTTATAATCAGTCGTATATCAAAATCATTTTAATTAAGTAGTTAACTTACACTGCTTGTTAATTAACATAATGAAAATTTCTTGACAAAGAAAAAATAAATAATTTAATACCAAGTATATCAAAAACTAAAAATCTACAAAATATATGGAAAATACATGTATGTATGTACATATTACAAATCGTGGTACATTTCTGATGAAACAATGAGCCTTTACCTGATTATAAAAAGTATGTTAAAATAAATCCTAAATTCGAACTAAATAATAAATAAAACATAAAACATGCAAAATGTATGTAAATTAGGATGAAAAACATTTATTCAATAGAATTAAATTAATATTTTGTCTAAAGTATACAATAAGGCAAATGGAAGATACGGGTGCAGCTAAAGTAACTACATGATTTGTTTTTAAATAAATATTGAATGCAATTAAAAAAACAAAAAATTGAATGATAAAAATAAAGTTTATTTCATGTTATTCTTTTATATTAATTATGAAAAATAATGTCAGTTAAATGAGAACCGTTTTCTCTAACGCAAAAATGTGCTCTTATTATAGCATTTTCCATAACTTTGAGTGTTTCTTGTGGTATACAATCAATTTCTTCTTGAATGTTGTCCTTTAGTTGCTGCAAGATTTGGAGCTTATTCACATAAACTTTGTCTTTGAGATAGCCGAACAAGAAAAAATCGGGTACAGTCAAATTAGGCGATCGTGGTGGACATCTCAAATCGCTGTTTTTAGAAATTATCCTATTTGGAAATTGTTGTCTCAATAACTCCATCGTTGCACGAGCTGTATGGGGTGTTGCATCATCTTGTTGAAACCATATTTTTGCGTTTGGTGGCAATTGCGGAAATAAAAAATTTTGAAGCATTACTCTGTGACGTTCTCTATTTATTATTTGACTTACACCTTGATCGTTTTCAAAAAAAATGGACCACAAATTTTTCCGGCGGTAATGGCACACCAAACAGTAACACAAATTGTGTGTAAAGATTTTTGATGAAGATTTTTAGGATTTTGTGATCCCCAAAATCTGTTGCTTTGTTTATTTACGAAACCGTTCAAGTGAAAATGCGCTTCATCGGTCATCATTAAATTTGACAAAAAGTTTTCATTTTGATCAATGAGATTTAAAACTACTCTAGTATATTCCAAGCGCAATGCGAAGTCTTCAGGATTTAGTTTTTGGACTAGTTGGATTTTGAAAGGAAAGAGGTGCAAATCGTGTTTCAAAATTCGCCGAAGAGTGCGGTCAGAAAGCTGCAACTGGGCAGTTCGTCTTCTTGTCGATGTCTCCGGATTTTCTGCGACGCTCTGTCTCATAGCATCAACCTTTTCGGCCGATCTGCCAGTTCAAGGTCTGCCCGTACGTCTTGAATCTCCGACAGTCCCAAATTCAGCAAAATTATATACCAACGAAGTAATGGTTGGACCCGTTGAAGCAGTTCTTACACCATAAAATCTTCTGTATCCACGTTAAGTATTAATTATCGAACGATTATTTTCAAGGAATAGAAAAACAATCTTAGTTTTTGCGCAATTATATAGCGTTCCATTTTTATATATTCTCCCAAGTTTAATTCCTGAAATAGAAAGAAAAATATGAAATATTCACAAACAAAGAAGTTACAATTTTTTTACATCATATAATTCGTTACTTTAACCGCACCCTGTACATATGTAGATTAAGGTGTGAAACAGGTATTATATGCATACTTCAACATTAATAAAAAAATTTAATTTAAAACAGCAAAGTAAAATAAAAAAATAACTTCATAAATATAAACTTATAAATTATAAATACAGGCTGGTTAGAAATTCACAGATAATCATCAGGACAATTCTATGATTAATACTGAGTCGACAGTCCTAACATAGAAATGTTGTTTTTTCATTAATCTAAACCATGCGAATTACTTAAGAGAAGTGTAGATTTGGCAACATGGTATTAAACCATCGATAAATCAGTAAAAATGATATGACGAAATACAAGTTTATTTAAATTTAATGAAATAATAGTGATAATTAACGTAAATGCTGAAACCTGTAGCCATCGGTTTGAAAACAAAGCTATAGACTTGGTAGAATTAAATTTAAGACGCGTTGCAACATATTTAGGGTAATTAATTGTATTGTGGCGTTAATTCTATTTATTACTTCCTGTTTATTGGCCGAAGGTGTCGCATAAACTTTATCCTTCAAAAATCCTTAAAGAAAGAAGTCCATTTCGCCCGATCCACCTGTTTGGAAAACGTTTGTTCAACCATGCTCTTATAATTCTTGCATTATGGTCTGATGCACCATCGTTCATGTAATACATGGCTTTGGCATTTAATGAACATTATCCAATGCTCCCTCCGACACATTTACATATTCATACGCATTTAGTCTATTCAGAAGAAATATTGGCCCTACAATTTCAAGGTCTAAAATACCTAGCCAAACATTCACAGTAAACTTTCGTTGGTGTCAAAATTCTCGAATAGCTCTTAGAATTTCATCCGCCCACGTAATAGAAAATACAACTGTTGAAGACAGAAACATATATTCGTCAATCCATAAAATAAGTGATCAAATATTTAAATCTTCTTGAATTTTGTTTAAAATTATGTTACAAAACATGATTCTTGGCAAATTATTCATTTTCGTATATTGATTGTACTTTCGTGACATAAAACTATTGTCTTGGTATGTTCATTTCCTGGGCTATTTGTCTAGTGCTGTAAGTAGAATCCTGATGAACACTGTCCAAAAGTCCTTCTTCAACTTGGTTCATACGACGACGTCTTGGTCTACCTGCATCACGTTGACTGGAAACAAATGTGTCTGTCTCACGAAGTCTTCGAAATGTATTGACAGATGGGTGCTGCCAATGTAGATACCGTATTGTATATTCGTCTTGTGCCAAGTGCGCATTTCCATTGCAAAACCCAAATACCATATACATATCTGCGCATTCGTTGAAAATGTACATTACAGATTGCTTAGGATATCACAAAAATGAGGTAAGTACTGAAAGTGAAAATATGAACATCAAAATTTAACAAAAAATTATTTTTAAATTACAGATTTTAATCTGCGCCACAATTGCCATATGTATTTTAACATAAAAAAGTAGTTAAAGAAATGTTTAGTGAGGCAATATATTGTCGTAAAACCATTAATTATCGTTGAGTTAGAATTAATCATAGAATCATCCTAGTTGACGAATATCGGTAAATATCTGGCCACTATATGTGTATATATATGTATATATAGTCTGTCGCAGAGGAAACTGAACTTTAATTTAAAAAAACAAAAGCTTACTATTTTGGTAAAATTCATTTATTTTATTCAAAGTAATCGCCTTCGGCTTCAATACAACTTTTAGCGCGGTCAATTAACATGTCGAATGAATTTTTAAGTTCATCTTTAGAGATGTCCTTCAAGATCACTGTCAACGCCTTTTTAAATGGCTTCGACGTCGGGAGAATGCTATCCTTTCATCGGCAAATACAGTTTGGAGAATAGTTAGAAATCACAAGGGGCCAAATCCGATGAATACGGCGAATGGTTAAAATGCCATTTGTAGTTAGAAAATCAGTGATAAGCGTCGAGCAATGAGATGGTGCATTATCATGTAACCAACGCCAGCTACCATTTTCACGATATTGAAGGCGCACACGATGAATATGCGCCAAAAGACGCTTTATAACATCAAGATAATACACAACATTGACTATTTGACTAGTTGATACAAACTCTTTGTGCACTATGCCTTTCGAATCATAAAAACAAATCAACATTGTCTTCACTTCAGACTTCTCCAAACGACTTTTTTTTAGTCTTTGTGCCCTTGGATGCTTCTAATCAGAGCTTTGACGCTTGATGTTTGGATCATAATGAAAACACCATGTTTCATCGCCAGTGACAATAGAATACCTGAAGTTTTCGTCCTTTTTTTGAGTCCTTAATCAAGTCTGTACAATGTTGGATTCAGTTAGCTTGTGTGGTATAAACCTTGCACAAATCTTTCTCAGTCTCAAATGCTGTGTCAAAATGCGATAAATTGAATCTTTGGAAATATTTAATTTTAATTCCCACGTATTGAAATGACGATTTCGGCTCATTTCTGATAAATTAGCGCACAGGTTCAATATTACTTTCCGTAAACACAGATATTTTTGCATCAGGATGTTCGTCGTCATTTATGTCCATATAACCGTCTTTAAATCATTTATAACACTCAGACACAGTCGTACATGATAAACACGCATCACCATACACTTATTTTATCAAACTAAACGTTTCAGTAAACGATTTACTGAGTTTAACACAACTTGCTCTTTTTTCAAAATTCATTTTTCAACAATTGCCAAATACACACTGTTACTTTATGCTCAATTTCTCTGCTTCTAATGATGCAAATGTCATGATATTTTGACACAACATTGATGAAAGATCTACCTTACCGACGCCACTAAAAATTACTCGTTTATGCTAAATATTAGTTAGGGTTAGTTTTCAAAATATGACAATACCTTGGACATGCGTTGTTTTCGGACTAAAATTTTGGTTATTTTCGTATTCTCCGGCCTCAAGAACTTCCAAAAGGTGATATTTGTCAAAATTCCGGGTGAGTTCATTTACTTCAGATTACCAAGATGGGAAAGTAAGAAAACGAATTTTTTACAATATTCTAAACTGTTGTGTTAATTAAGGACTTTTTTATAATATGAAATTATTTTCAACGTTTTTATTTTCAAGAAAATTTTGAACGTCTTTAAATTATTTCCATATGTAGATCCAACTTCCTCCTTTAACTTAGTTTCACTAAATAAATGAAAACTTTAGATAAATATATAAAGCCTTTTCCAATTTTATGTAATACTTTCGCAAAATTCTTCACTGGTTCCAATTTTATATGAAAAAATTGTAAAATTGTGTTCTTTATTTGATACTCTCTCTTTTTGATTATTGTCTTATTGTCTCACGAATATAAAAAACAACAGCCACCTTGAGTGGAATGATATTACAGGAATAATTAACTTGTTTAAGCATGTGTAGATTTGCAACTATATTTTAATAGCAGCATGTAATGAAGTACTATATTTCTTTTGAATACTGACGTTGGAATGACAAATAATTAATGCGATTCGTTGAAATATTTTGGAAAACACTGGACATACGCCCTTTGTCCAGAAAATAACCAGAATAATCTTATTCTAACAAAATTAGTAGCGCTATTTGTGAATGGGAGATTGATTTATGAACTGTCAACATATTTAAATATTAATAGAGGATATAGCATTCAGTTCGGTTTTAAAAACAGTAAAATGGCTACAGAAACTTTTCGAAAGCCTGAAATCGTTTATGGGGATAATTGTTTATCACTAACATAAATATCTGAACGGCATGACAGAGAGGGCACAGAAGATGATTATGAATGCTATAAGAATAAAGAAAATAGAATTACCACAGCAATAATTTTTTAACAAAAAAATTGATCTTTAGAAGCTGAATTCAAAGTTCGTTCGATGTCGATAGACGAATGACTAAAATTATACCGAATTTGGTACTGCAAAACTCGGAAAAGATGAATTCCAAAAGGATTAGACGCTCAGAATTCGTTTCAAGTGACAACGCCTAATGCTGATTAAATCTTGTTTAATAGTTCGTATTCGCCATTAAATATGGAAAACCAGGTTATTGGAGATTATTGCACTATTATGTCACAGTTTTTTTTACAAAAAAAATTAAAATTTTACTTACACATTATTCGTATTTTATTTGGTTCCGTTCGATTATTTTTTATTTCCTAAACTGCATTTGATGATGATCATCATGCATCAAATGAGAACGCTCAACTTTATTGGATGAACTTCTTGAACGTGTAAATCATTGTACTTCTGTTGATGATAAATAAATTATTTCTAAACTACTTTTGTTTTCGTTTTAACCTTTTACAACATTCACTTCCTTCCTACTTTCAAAACTTCTGAACCAATCAATTTACTTACACTAATTACTATTTAAGTAATTTTATATACAATTTAAATGATGTGTTTATAAATAAAACTAATCATCAACACGTATTTCAATATAATATTTCTATTCAATATTTAAAATCAAATATGATTATATACATTATACGCTACTAGATGTAAATCAGACATAAGTAGGAAAATTATAAAAAAATATTTTATGATAAGCAAAATCCAAATAAAGATGCAATTCTGAAAAAGCAAATCTGAATTTTTATAGTAGATAATAGATTTTCACTATAACTTCTAAATTAACAAAATTTGATTTGATACAACTTTCTGAAGGTTTGAGATAAGATAATGTATATATATAATCCAGCCCCCTTCTACCTTTCGGTGTAGGGTACATTCTCACTTCCACTCGCTCTGATGTCCCTTATCACTCTCACTTCTCACTAGGTTCGGTTCTCACTTCTCCTACACTCAGGTTAATTGTCACTTTCTCATCTCACTGTGCTTGTTTGCCCATATGCACGAACTCGGCCCATTTCCTTTTGTCTCACGGCAATATCTTGACCTCTTGCCAGTTTTTATCTTTCTTCCTTAGTATTTTCTCCATTGTCTCGTCCCAGCTCCTCCTCGGTCTTTCTCTCTGTCTCATTATTTGTCTTCGCTTGCCATATCTTTTTTGTTTGTCTGTTAGGTCCCATTCTGATGAAATGACCAAACCATCTCATTTGTTGTTTCTATTGAGCTCTTTATTGATTAAACTTCCAACATTTCTCTTATTGCCTCATTTCTCATTTGATCTCTTCTTATGACGTCCACTATCCCTCTCAGGAACTTCATTTCCATTGCTTGTATTTTCGACTCTTGTTTCTTCGTGAGGGTCCAGCTTGTTTGTTTTTTTTTGTTTATTTCTCTTTTCCCGATAAATGCTTTATTCAGCGCATAGTACACTTTGTTTGCTCCTTCAATTATATTGTTTATTTCTGCTTCATTTTTCCCATCTTTTTGTATGGTAACTCTTAAATATTTGTAGCTGTCCGTTTGTTCAATTTCTTTGACATAGATCCGCATGTTGGTTTGCGTCTTGTTCTTCTCGAGTATCATAATTTTGGTCTTTTCTGTATTTATCTTTAGGTTGCATTTATTGAACGCTCTGCTCCATATTACTAGGTTTTCTTGTAGTGCATTGTTCCCGTCGAATATCATAAGGTCATCCGCAAACGCGCACTCTGATATGTAAACCGGCCCCAAATATCTATAGATAAATATTTAAGATAATGTATTGAGTCTTATTATTCTCTTTACGATATTAGCATTATATATCAGATATTATAGACTAATACATTTAATAAAAAAAATTACAAATAAATATTGATTATTGGAATGCGAAAATGAACATGTCTATCAACAAGGACAAAGTAAAAGATATGGTACAATGTATAAAGGAAGGAACACTTAGACCTGAGTAAACGAACCGCTGGAGGAAGTTAATTCGTTCAAATATCTTGGAGAGAAAATCAATATAGAAGGAAGAACAAAAGAGGTTTAAAAAAATAATAAGTAGAGTGCAAGCCATTCAAATAAGCAGTTAAAAACATCACTAGAAAAAATCGATTTTGGAAACAGTGAAGAAAAGTCAGTTTAGGTGATTTGAATATTTAGACAGAATGTCGGATAGTAGATTGACTAAAAGTATTTCCGAAACTAGGATGAAGACAAAATTAGCTCTTTTTACTCTTCATTCGCTAGCCATTTCAATTGTCTCAGTTTATTGAATATTTCACTAATAAATTAATTTCATATCTGTGGAGGTTTTCATCTGCACCTCCACAGATATGAAATTAATTTATTAGTGAAATACTCAATAAACTGAGACAATTGTGATTGCTAGTGAATGAAAAGTAAAAAGAGCTATGTATATATATATATATATATATATATATATATATACATATGTATGTATGTTCCTTCGTAGGTTTTCGCGAATACCACATGGTGATCACATGATTTCGATGAGGAGGATTTTCATGTGCTCCATATGATCACATGATACTTCCATGTAGCGTCGAACGAATACGTGGAGTTTAGTATTATGATTTTATAAAATAAATAATTTTTTGTTCACGTCAATTCTTTCACTAGTGTTTTTTAGTTCTTGCAATCTGTTTCTTGTAATATTCTCTTGATTTAACTGAATATATTTATACTTTTAATTAAAGTAATTTAAAAAATATGATAGAGATGAAGATAGCTACAAAAAAAACTTCAATATTTATACACTTATTCCAATAAGTTTGTAATGGCAAAATCCCTTCAAAACATGATTTCGATAACTCCTTAAAATAATCAATAATACCAGTTATCAGATCATTATTAGGACAAAATCTCACCCATTGTAATTTTCAACTTATGACAGCAACATTTCCCGATAGCTTTACGATTTCTTTGAGTTTTATACACCTCGCGACAGTTGTTCAAAAGCGTTTTTTTATTAAATGGCTACTTTGAGAGTTGCCCTTCTTTATGTATTAAACCTACATCAATTTTCCCGATGAACACAGTTTTTGGTAGTAAAGACTCTTTATGCATTCACTATTCTACTGGAAGGTCCCAGTGCTATATCCAGGTTACATCACTAGTGATAATTTTTTAAGAAAAAGTGAGTCTTGTTTCTCTGTTTTTTTTTGTGAGGAGCCTGGGAATCCATCTAACTGACATTTCGATCATCTTGATCAATAAGGTTGATATATAACCACTTTCCACAATTAACTATTTGTAAAATTCTGTATACGCATTTCGACAACCAAGTTGTCATCATCAGCAGATAATTTCAAAGTGTCGCACCTGGTAAAACACGGCGAAAAAATTGTGCGAAAAATAAACTCCGTACGCGATTACCGATGAAAACCAAGATGTGCACTGTGGTTTTCATCGGTACGGATCGCGTACGGAGTTTATTTTTCGTACAATTTTTTCGCCGTGTTTTACCAGGTGCGACACTTTGAAATTATCTGCTGATGATGACAACTTAGTTGTCGAAATGCGTATACAGAATTTTACAAATAGTTAATTGTGGAAAAGGGGTTATATATCAACCTTATTGATCAAGTCAATCAACCACAGGCTCCATCAAATTTCAACTATTTCGATCATCTTTAAATTTTCACTTAAAATTTTCAAGACTATTGGGTTGGCAACTAAGTACTTTCGGTTTTTACTGATAGAGAGCATTGCTTTATTTTTTGTAGAACGTATGTTAGTGCTGTACTTTACCGTTTGTCGCGTGATACTAGTCACATTGACGTAACTTCAGGAGCAAGTAGTGCGTGATTTTTATTAAAGCTATTAGTTGTGGGTTAATTTTAAATGGAGTGCAGAAACGAACATTTTCGACATATTTTACTATTTTATTTCCGTAAAGGAAAGAAAGCTGCTGCGGCTCACAAAAAGATATGTGAAGTTTATGGTGCTAATTGCTTAACAGAGCGCACGTGTCAGGATTGGTATAAAAAATTCCGTTCTGGAGATTTTTCCCTCAAAGATGAGCAACGTTCTGGTCGACCTACTGAAGTTGATGATGACCAAATCAAAGTCATAATTGAAGAGGATCGTCATATAACTGTTCGAGAGGTTGCGGAGAGGCTACATGTATCGCACACAACAATTGAAAAACATTTAAAATGTCTTGGGCTAGTTAAGAAGCTTGATATTTGGGTACCTCACGAATTGAAAGAAATTCATTTAACACAAAGAATCGACTTTTGCGATATGCACCTTAGACGAAATGAAACCGACCCTTTCTTAAAAAGAATCATCACTGGTGATGAAAAATGGGTGCTGTACAGTAACATAGTTCGAAAACACGATAAACCAACTCAAACCACATCGAAAGCTGAATTGCATCAAAAAAAGATCATGCTGTCAGTTTGGTGGGATTACAAAGGTGGTGTGTTTTTTGAGCTGCTTCCAAGGAACCAGACGATCAATTCTGATGTTCACTATCAACAATTAATAAAACTGGATGAAGCAATCAAAGAAAAACGGCCAGAATTGTCAAATCGGAAAGGTGTAGTTTTCCACCAAGATAATGCAAGGCCTCACACATCTTTGGCAACTCGTGGGAAACTATTGGAGCTTGGCTGGAAAGTGATGCCACATCCCCCATACAGCCCTGATCTAGCACCATCTGATTACCATTTATTTCGAAGTTTGCAGAATTCTTTGAATGGTAAAACTTTCACAAATGACGGTGACCTTCACTCGCACCTGGTTCACTTTTTTGCTGATAAGGACCAGAAATTTTATGAGCGCGGAATCATGCAGCTGAAAGAAAGATGGCAAAAGGTCATTGAGCAAAATGGAAAATATATAATTGATTAAAAACTATTCTTTGTTTAAAAAAAAGTGTTTTATTTTATACTACGAAACCGAAAGTACTTAGTTGCCAACCCAATATTATCTTTGATACCTGAACTTTCCTTGAAATAACCGAAGCTTTAATTCTTTCTTTTTCTTATCTCTTGCTTTCCTGTCTCAAACGGTCGATAAGATTTCGTATCAAATTCACTGGATTCCCAACACTGACAACGTAATTAAGTAATTTTATAACGTTCTTTGTTCAAGTTTTGAATCACTCATTCTTCACTACTCAAACTGCTACCGAAACTACAATAATTTTTCAATTTCAATAGGGTACTTATAAAAGTTGATGTTTAAAAATCATTGCCATTCGTATTGTTTTCAAGGCTATATAAACTAGATAAAAATCTTCCCTCGTACATTTTCAAAATATTATGGTGTCTGATTTATTTTACTTTTAAAATGTAATCTAAAGATTACATTAAACTTTAAGATACATTTTCAATATTTTATGATGCTTTATTATTCTTTGAAAAATATTTTTTTTTCAAATTTTTTTTCTACAAATTTTGTTAACGGAATGGGATTTATTAATTAAACGATTCGACATTTTCAAAAATTATTCAAATCGAAATTTCAAAGTAAACCTTTTCGTATGTTGAAGAAGTTTTATGTTTCTGATGTATTCATTTTTATTTCATTTAAGGTTTTAGAGACTAGCTTAATTGGCCCCATTTAATTATATTATCTTATGTATAACTCAATACAATATTAACGCATGTTAATGCTTATCAGATTTGTGGCTCATCAAATACATAGAATATATAGATAGCATAGTAATCTAGTATCAAATTGTTATCAAAACCAAGTAGCGGCTTTCGGATGACCAGAATTATATACTAACAGAGGTTTAATTAAGTAATTTTCTTTTATTATACATTGAGATAGTTAAAACATAAGCAGCATTATAGGTTAGCCAAAATCTTGACAATCTCTTCGAAAATAATGATGTAAAATACTTGCTCGTAAGTTTTCATAATTATTCTCGACTTAATAAAGTTTACTATTATAATTGTAATAGCAAACATATACCTATTTATTCACAAATGGTTAAATTCAAATACTTCTCATGTTACATTTTCAAATAATGCAATACTAATAATTGCAAATCAACATCCTAAAATTACATAAGCATTCAAATTCTTCAAATAATTCTTTTTTTGAACGAAAAAATTTAAATAGATATTTATTAAATTTTTCTTTTGCACATTATTTCGAGAAACTAAAGTAATGTTAGAAAAAAGTTGTCTTTACTTGTACTTAGTACGGGTTATATTGAAATGCATTAATAAAAAATTATATTTAATAATTTATAATAAGTGTTCTAAGAGTAAGGGAGTACTTAAAGTTCATTATTGTATCCAGTTTGAACTAAATATGTTATAATAAAAACAAAAACGTTTGGCAAGATTGAAACTACTCCATTATTTTTCCTCATTGATAACCATTCATCCTTTTCTGTACTGTTATCAATTTCATTACCTGCATCAATCGCCATATCATTGATATCGTCATCATATTCTTCATCTTTAGTAGCTCCTGCTTTGTCACGTAATTGTTTTGGTCCAATTAATTTAAAATTAGGATCTCCCATGACTATCCCTGCTAAACGACTTCCGCAGATAATTGCATCGAAATCCTTGCACTTAATACATAAGATTGTGTCTTTGTTCACTTGTGCGTCTACAGGTTCTGCATGGCTTAATCCAATTGCTTTACAAGTTTCTCCTGTCACTTCTCGTTCGACAATCATGGGTTCGAGAATGTACGTAGGCAATTTTAAGAACGCTATGTCATCAACTATTGTAACTTCCTCGGGTGCTTTACATTCTTTGCCTTTATAACTACAGACTTCAGTCTCATCGGCTTTCGTTTTGGGATCGGCAACTGCAATTTTGGGATCGATTAAAGTTCCAGTGTACTCAGTTCCTCCTACTTTTATTTTTACAAGAAAGCCAGAATAATCTATAGCATCTTTATCATCTTCATCATCTATGTCGTCTATGTCATTATCTTGAGTGTAATCTTCAGTTTGTGTACTTTCTGAACGTCTTACTTTATGTGCAAGAGAAGTATTATTAAGGACGTTAAATGCCAATACTTCTTGACACAACCAAAAACAACACCAACAGAAAATTACAGTCACGTCTGATTTCATATTAATTTTCAGATACAATTTATTGTCAGCAAAGTGACACAAAAATTAAACAAATTATCAGAGATATATTGATTACACCGCAAATTTACAGTTGATTTAATTGACAGAATTTATATTTAATAAAGCAAATATAAATACTTCGATTATACATTATAATCTTAATTTAAAATATCATTCTTTCTAAAGTAAAAAAAGAGATTTGGAAATTATATATAATTTGGCGTATCATCAATAGAACTGACATTGTTAGCAACAATTTAAATTTCGTTCCACTATCGATTATACAAATACCTATTCTACATACGCATTGAATAATCGCCAGTAATTAAACAGCTTCTTATATTAAGACAGCTTTTTTATATTACGAACAATATTTGAGTGTAATTGCCGCAAATTTCTGTATTATCTTAACGATATGTAGAGAAAGAAGATACAAAAATCTTATAATTAACCGCGGTATAATTTAAATGAACAAGTCTAATATTTCTTAATAATTCTTTTGTAGATTTTATTTCAACTTACATGAAGGGACGGACAACTCATTTCTCATATTGACAAAAATTATAGTTACATACTATGTTAAATTATTATATATTTAATAAAAATCTAATTCCTACTCAGACACAAAAGAAATATATTATTAGGACTATTTATTTTGTCTACATGCGATATATGACAAACTGACAGTTTTACAAGTTTTGTTTTTTTATGTTAGGTTAATCATTCACTTTGACAACCTGCATAAAAAATTATAAAGATGGACATCTTCTTTAAATCAAATTTTATCTTGTGCGCCATCCATTGGTTTATGATAAATAATAATTAATAATCTTTTTAAACTCAGAGCTATATAAATTATAATTTTTATATAAAAATGAATCGAAGAAAAAATATAGGCAATAATTAATGTTTCAAATGTAGAATAAACATAAACACAAAGGAGTTAAATATGAAATATTTTGTCTAGAAGTATTTTTACATTTATAGACAAATTCAAATCAAACAGAAAATATGGAAACCATATCGCCAAACTTCTTGTCCTCCGCTTCTCTGACACTAATGTACATACACTCCTATCAACAATTTCTATAATTTTTTTCTATCAAATTTGTACAATGTTTAGTATAAGTGTAAGGCAATCAAATTTATTTTTTTACATTATCGGAAACGACGTAAAATAATAAATTTTCTATTTATTATAATTTTCTTAAAATATCTTATTTATTTACAAATACGTCAAAAACAATAAATGTAATTCATTTAAAAACTAAATAACCATCAACATAATCTTATCGTTTCATGTCTTAGAGTTTGAATTAATTAATCACCTTGTATTTTTTTACCCGAAATGTACCATTCGAAAGGGAATGCTGCTTTGCCGAACATATTTATAATCTATTTTTAAACTAAGACGAACGTTTAAAATTATCTGCGCCAAAACCTGCAGCTGTGATTGGTTGTTCCACAGACAGATTTATACAGGCGAAATATGCAATAAATAGCCCATTTGACATATCTATATTCAAACGCTGGTCAGTTTTCCTTTATGCTTTTGTATTCCCGTTGTTATATTACTCCTAACCTAACTAAAGCCATTCCTTTTAGAATTTGCAAAGCGTTTAGTGGACCATTTTATAGTTGGTTTTAATATACATCGATTATGATATATACAATAAGTTTGCACATCTATTTTTTGTTTAACAGTTTACCAACATTTTTTAAAAAAACCTAAATTTAGAAATTGATTTATTTTTTTAAAAACTGCATGTATATTTATATATTTAATATACGTTTCCTATCTTTAAATTTAAATAAAGCAAAGTGTGTGTGAGAAATCATTAAAAATTTTTATTCGTTTGAAAGGCCTATCGATGCCATTATGTATGGAATCGTAAAAATGTCCGTCGCGGCTTGGCTAGGTTTCCATGACTGAGGCTGAATTTGACCGATGGCATGGGTTATGTTGGTTTTGAGTGCCCCTATGATTTCTTGCTTATTCGCATAGACCTGCGACTTAAGAAAACCCCACAAAAAAAATCTAACGGGGTCAAATCGCACGATCTCGGTGGCCAGTTTATATCACTTCCACGTGATATGACCATGCCCTAAAATCGCTCGTGCAGAATGTCCCATGTGGCATGAGCTGTGTGGCACGTTACGCCGCCTTGTTGAAACCACATGTCGTTGGTGTCTATATCACCCAATTCAGGTCAAAAGAAGTTGAAAATCATCGACCTATAGCGCTCGCCGTTGACAGCAGTGGCCTGGTCAACGTCGTTCTCAAATAAATATGGACCGCTGACGCCACCAGCCCAAAATCCACACCAAACAGTGACTTTTTCGGGATGCATTGGACGCTCTTGGATCTCATGTGGATTGGAATCCTCCCAAATTTAACGATTTTGTTTATTGACGTACCCATTCATCCAGAAATGGGGTTCATCGCTGAAAATGATTTTTTGATGAAAATTAGGTTGTTTCCAACTGTTCCAGGACCCATTCAGCGAACACATGTCGTTGTGGTCGTTTACCTTCTGCTCCTTCGCCAAGTAGTGGTCTGCGAAAGGCCGAGTTCTTGTAAGCGGCGCGAAATCGACTGCTTCGTATTCTCCTGCACATTCTCACGGAGAGCGGCGATGTTTTCAGTAAATCTTGGGTTTCGTCGTCCTACGGGTGTTGGTTCATTGTTTACTGAACCAGTGGACTCAAATTTATCCACCACACTGCGAATAGTCCTCTCGGTAGGACGATTATGGCGACCGTAAAATTGTCGAATAGCGCGGAACGTTGCCCGAACAAAATACCCATTTTGTTAAAACAATTTTATCATTTGCACGTGTTGTTGAACGCTATATCCGTCCATGGTGATTTGGCAAAACAGATTGAATAAATGACAGCCAATTCGATAGATGTAACTTCAACAATATGGCCACTATCAACTGTCAAAGTTCGGAAGTCCCTATAAAACCCGTTACAAGTTAGCAGCGATATAGAAACATGGATATATATCTATGAATGTCAAAAATATTTTACGTACTGCTTACTAAAAAATAATACCCAAAATCAATTATTCAAAAAACACTAATTCGACAAAACATATTTTACAAATAGTATTGGGACATGGTAGAAGGGACAAGTAAAATAACTTGTTAGGAAAAGTCACTTATTCACTATTTTTATAATTTGTTGCCATAAGGATATTAAAGCATCGAAAACGATAAATTTATAGTTTATAAACGCACTGTTTTAGTCTAGTGATATTAACTTTTTCAGAAGTTGTCATTTTAAATTTCGTAGCAAATCCAAATACCAAAAATATCAAGTCGAACTGTTAAATGCAAATGTAGTCAATTGAAATAATCATAAACGTAGTCACTAAGGTTGATATATAACCCCTTTCCACATTAACTTTCGTAATTCTGTATACGCATTTCGACAACTAAGTAGTCTTCATCAGCAGATAATTGCAAAGTGCCGCACCTGGTAAACCACGCCGTAAAATACCTGTACGAAAACAAACTCCGTACCCGATCTGTACCGTTGAGAAAATGTATACTGTACCAATTGTCTCAGGGATCAACTCTCTTACTTACTTGCTTTCAAAGTGGTTAGTGAACTACAGTGTAGATTTTGGTTCTCGTTCTCGTTGAGAACCAATATGTACACTGTATGTTCGTTTCACAAGATTTTTAAAATTGTTTTACTTAAACTAGGATGAATGACATTGAAACAGGAACACGGACACGACCGATAAGTACCTGCATGTGATTTATTACAGTGTTCCTCTTTACTAGCAAGACATGTGTTGGATTGTAATCATAGCGTCAACGCCGATTGTTTACAATTGATTAAGCTAAGTTTCTACTAATACTTTTGATATTGAAAGAAAGTAACAGATTTTTCAGTATTTAATGTAATTTTACAGCACTTTACTATTCGTCATCCTGGAATGGATGAACATTTGGAAAATTTCCTATCGGTACCTTTCAATATTTATATTGCCATTAAAAGAAGATGGTTCAATTATTTTTTAAAAATTTTACACTGATGCCCAACTATCGTTGTAGCATGCGCAAATGCTATAACAATACTATAATTTATCAACAAATCATGTCCGAAAATTCTGTAAGTTAACGAAAATCTGTAAAATGAAAATCCAGTATGAAATTTTTTAGAAATATGCGACGTGGACAATTGTTGCTGAAATTTGGATCATGCGCATGACGAACACAGTTATAATCAAACGTGAAGTTATATATGCCATTTATAAGTCAAATTACCAAGCGGTGATTATTATAAGTGGAAATATTTTTTGTTGGCAAGAAGTTTTCCGTTGCTGTGTCTGCTTGTGTTTGCAATTTTTCAATGGCCGACTTGAGGTCACGGTGTATTAATATCAAGTACTATTTCAATAAAATCCTGGTATTCAGCAATTTTATTTATCATGTCATTCTAGGATCTTTCGAGTACCACCTCGTATATTGATTAATATCCAGTACATTAAAGAAATCACTGACGGAAATTTAAGCTTTCACGAATACAATGGAATAATTTATTAGTTCTTATTATATGCACTTATTGTGTATTTTACTACAGAAAGGTCTATTTTCTAGGATAATAGCTGAACCGATGTGTTGTTCACTTTTTGATATCACTTCGATGATCCCATTTGTGCATTTTATCGGTTGGGTAACCTTTTTCGTGACGTTACAATTTTCGCTGAACATCTTTGCAAAAGTTAATAACTGAAGTATGAAGCGAATATTTCCAAAGTTGGTGTTCTGTACAATGCCAACTTCAGGCGTGATCTCTTTTGAACACACCTGAGCATGTCAAGGGATTTTAATGTTTCGCTTTCTATTTTCAATATACTTATTTAGAGGTCATTTGACTAAAATTATTAAATCATAAAAAATAAAATATTAATTTATTGCTAGTCGGGTTTACTTATAGTTAAAATGCATATTAGGAAAGGGTCATTGAAAATATAAGATTCAAGGCAAGCCGTGGATTGCAGGAAGTGCCAATGTGCATATCATCATTTACATTAATTCAAAAAAGAACATATTTTTAGGTATGAGCAGGCTAAAATTCTTTCATTTAATAATAATAATCTTCCTACAATTATGAACGTATGAAAATTTCACTGCTATTTAATACATATCAATGTATTGTTAATTAAGCTCATGGAAATTCTAGGTTATATTTCAACTATATAAAACTTTTTCATAAGTTTGTAAGTATTTTTGTTGCTGTGGACGGGGTAATGGTGGAGATATTTTTATCGTTAATACAGAAAAAAATTAAGCTAATATATGTATTTAACGAATGTAATGAAATGTTACATTGTATAAAAACAAATATAGACTACAAAAATTACAAAAACTGGACTAATCGAAATTTTTGGTATTAAGGCAGCATCTTTTTGCGATCTCAGTTTTTCTTCTGTATTTCTTTTGGGCGCTTTCGTTGGTTTGGATTTTCTAGGTTCATTTTGATAATTATCTTCAATTTCTACTTCTACGTCGGTTAGAAATTTTCCATCCTCCAAAAGTTCCTTAACACTAACTAAACGATTTATTCCATTTTCGCTAATAATTATACCGGCTGCGTTTTCGTTACATATTATTACGTCGCCAGTCGCACAAGAAGGAGAACATTCAACGATATGCTCATTTTCCTTAGCTTCTTCGGCGGCTTTAAGAGTTAATGAGTTAAGTTGATAATTAGAATAGCAAGTTGAATTGGGGTAATCAAGATTAAAAGTAACTGGATCGTCTGTTCCTTTTTGTTCTACAGCCCAATACATAAAATCTTTAGTAGTTGAAAGCTTTTTTGTTGGCGTGCAGTTATTATTTTGACAGAGTTCTACCAGATCTGCTTCATCTAAGGCAATAAGAGCCGATGCTACCACATTTTGTTTAATCAATAGTCCACTGGTATTCGATGGTCCTTGCGTACTACGTACATATATAGTGTAAATATAATCGGTGTCTATGTCATCGTCGTCAGAAGATTCATAATCTTCATCTTCGTAGTCATCTTCCTTGGTTTCAGATATGTCGCTGTCATTCTTGCTAACGTCTCTTACATTCACTTTAGCTTTTCTGTAAAGTACAGTTTCTTGACTCAACAAAATAAAACACAAAAATATTATAAGTTTGTGTAACATATTCATTACGAATTTTTTTAACATAAATTTAAAACGTAACGTCAATATTTAATAAATTGACAGTATTTCAAAAATGAAACAAACACCAACGCATACCTAGATAAATCGATTACCTAAATCAAAACCCAATTTCAAACATTAAATTGAATGAAATATATACTTTCTCCTAATTTGCTACCATAACAACGTTATTAAAGCATCGAATGAAATGTAAATGCACTGTTTTAGTCTAGTGCAATTAGTTTTTGAAGACAGGTCAATCGAAATTTTATATGAAATCCAAATATCAAAAATGTGAAGTCAAACGGTAATTAACTAAATATCAGATAATCACAAACGATCTAACAAAATTTGTTCATGCGTACATGATTAATTATACATATTTTTATTTATTTTCTCTATACAAAAAACCACTTTTCATAATTTATACGAGATTTAATGGGGAATAAATTATTTACAATGCTTTCAACAATTGCTCCAATCAGGTGGAATATATAAAAAATTTTAATTTGTTTTACATTAAATTTAATAAGTACAAAATAGTCAATCAAAATTGATAAATTTAAATGTTACAGAGAGAATTCCCAAATTTTAAATTTACTATTATTTATCTAGAAGAGGTCATAAAAGAGGAAAATTAAAAAAATAGCATAAAGAGCTTGTATCACAAAACACTTATTGTATTAGCCCTTTTCACGGCGAGCAAAGAGCAAGCTAAAACCTGTTTATGACACTCCTTTAATAATCTATTTTAACGTATGACTTTAGTGGATTTTTACATTTTTTGCTTAACTTATGACGTTTATTTTTAAACAAAAAAACAATGGTCTGAATCATTGACAGCTTTCTTCAACTAATTTTAACATATGAGCTACATATTCGACTAAGAGCCCACTAGCACTGTTATTTGATTTTTAAATTTTCTGCAAGCTATCTAGATTTCTGCGAAGAAATAGGTAAGCTATTGAGAATAGTTTCATAGTTTTTTTACATTTCTTTAATGATGTTTTTGTGCAAAATGACTGTATTAAGTTTTTCTCAATTTCTGATTTAACTGGAAGTATACACAACTTCCTTTTTTCAAATGAAACAATATACGAGGTTTGTTCAAAAGGAAAGGTGAATTTTGAATTTTTTTGAAAAGTACTTATCTATTCATCAATATCCATTTTGTCCCCTTCAAAGTAATCCCCCTCAGATATAATGCACTTATGCCAGCGCTTCTTCCAGTCCTCGAAGCACTTCAGAAATGCGCTTTTCCGTATGGCCATCAGCTCGTTCTTAGATTCTGACTTTATCTCATCAATTGTGGTAAAACGCTTTCCTTTCATTGGTCTCTTCAGTTTTGGGAATAGGAAAAAGTTGCAGGGAGCCAAATCTGGTGAATAAGGTGATTGAGGCATGATTAGGGTGTTGTTTTTAATGAAAAAATCACGAACAAGCATTGATGTGTGAGCTGGTTTATCGTGATGCAGAATCCATGATTTTCTTTAACACAATTCCGATCGTTTGAGCCGTATTGCTTCACGCAAACGTTGCATAACTTTCTTGTAGTATTCCTTATTAACTGTACGACCTATTGGCAAGAACTCATGATGCACCACGCCATTATAATCAAAGAAAATAGTGAGCAAAACCTTCACATTTGATCGAACTTGGCGTGCATTTTCTCGGTCTTCTGTAAAGCGCTTGTGCCACTTATAAACACTTTTTTGAGACAAAGTGGACTCGCCGAATGCCACAGTCAACATTTCAAGTGCCTTGGACCACTTGATTCCATTTTTAACGCAAAATTTAATACATATTCTTTGATCCATTTTTTTCAAAAGTCAAAAATCAAAGAACACACATAAACGTGACTAAGCTTTTCAGTTGTCAACAACAAACTACTAATCCAAATTGGCTGATAATGCCAACATATGACTAACACATGTGTACCAACATAACAAAAAAAAATTGCGATAATCGAATGTACACATCGCGCGATAATTCAAAATTCACCTTTCCTTTTGAACAAACCTCGTATTTTTTATATTTATGGTATTGAAAAAACTTTCAGAAAATCAGCAATATACTACTATATGTAGACGTTACAGCAAGAAAAGCGTAAAAAACTATTTTGAGTAATCATATCTTATGTATGTGATATAAATATAAATACGAACATTAATAAATTTTTTAAATTATATTATAAATTTTGCTAAAAATGGCCGCTTTTTCTTGCAGGTATGTATTTGCCCGCTGTAATAATGTTGTGTCGGTGACTGCATATATTTAACCTTGTGGCATGTTTCTACATGTCGTTTTTATCCTACATTTTTTTTCTAGATTTTGTTTCATCTGAAAAAGAAAATTGCCTATACCTTTTTAACGACGAAGCCGCACTTCACCAGTCACCTATCAAGAAGTCCTCATTATTCTAATCATACAAAAACTGACAATATTTAGTATCGCTTTGTGTTTTCATAAAGTTCTACACTTCGCCACTCTGCGACCAGTAACGAAGTTCAAAAAGCCTCGCACCATCACAGAAGAGTTTATTCTACTAACTGCTCTTGACATGGTTAATATTATGCTGAGAGAATCGACGGGAAAATTAATTTTAAAAGTTTCTTTGTCCAACAGCATTACTAGTCGAAGAATATCATATAGCTCTAGATATCAATGGTTAATTAATAGAAAAAAGGAAAGGCACGAAATTTAGTATGCAACTTTTTTATTATTTCTCAGCATGTTCCCTTTCACTTAGGCCAACGATGTTAAGCCATTATGATATTTTCTAATAACTTCTCACGAAATCTTCGAAATACTGCAAAAAGTTTTTCGTCCGACCGAAATTATAAGTATAGATGAGGAGCAAACTAAAATCTTGATTGTTCTAAATTTTCGTCAACTGCTTGATGGTTTTGAGTAGATGTATTGACGTGATAAAAGATAAGTTTTTTTGAGTTATTCCAGGTCGTGTTTCCGAAATTGCTTTCTTCAGTTTGTCTAGTAGAACCACATGATATGCGCTGTTAACGGTTTAACCGCTTTCAAGAGAGTAATATATATACATATATAACACATGGATCAATAAGTCCCGAGACTAACAATGAAAACAACATTTTTTTTGCAAAATTTTCTTTTATTCATCAACATAATCACCTTTTAGGGTGATACAATGGTTCCAACGCTTTTCCAATTTTTCAATACCATGTTTATAAAAAAATTTATCTTTCGCTTCAAAATAAGCTTCAGTTTCAGCGATGACCTCCTCATTTGAGCCAAATCTTTTTCCCTGGAGCATTTTTTTAAGATCAGCAAAGAGCCAGTAGTCACTGGGGGCTAAATCTGGCGAATATGGGGGGTGGGGAAGCAGATCAAAACCCAATTCGTTCAATTTTGCCATTGTTTTCATCGACTTGTGGCAGGGTGCATTGTCTTGGTGAAAAAAGATTTTTTTTCTCTGCATGTGCGGTCGTTTTTTTGCGATTTCCTCCATCAAACGCACCAGTAAGTCAATATAATAATCACTGTTGATCGATTTACCTTTTTCGAGGTAGTCAATGAAAATCACGCCATGTGTATCCCAAAAAACTGACGCCAGGACTTTGCCAGCTGACTGCTGCGTTTTCGGACGTTTCGGACGGCTTTCGCCAGCTGTGCGCCACTCAGATGACTGCCGCTTCGACTCTGGAGTGTAGTGATGTATCCATGTTTCGTCCATGGTCACGTAACGACGCAAGAAATCTTTTTTGCTGCGAGTAAATAGCGATAAACAGCTTTCTGAATCATCGACTCGTTGCTGTTTTTGTTCCATCGAGAGCAATCGCGGCACCCACTTGTAAAAAACCTTTTTCATGCTCAATTTTTCATGAAGGATAGTAAATACACTTCCATATGATATTTGTGTCATCTCAGCAATCTCACGGAGCTTCACTTTACGATCTTTCATTATAATTTTTATCACTTCACTCACATTTTCCGGTGTAACGGCTTCCACAGGTCTACCCGAGCGTTCCGCGTCATTTGTGTCGGTACGACCACGTTTAAACTCGGCAAACCACCGACAAATCGTCGCTTTTGATGGACAAGAGTCCGGGTAACATTTTTCAATCCATTGTTTTGCTTGCGTGGTGTTTTTACCCATTAAAAAACAATGTTTTATCAGAACACGAAACTCGGTTTTTTCCATTGTTTAAACAAACTACAAAACGACTTTACTCCAACCTCGATAACTCAGCTGTTTCTGGTCCGATCGACTTAAAATTTTGACACGTTTCAAGCAAAGGTTAGTACTCTAGAAAGACGTGGTTACTGGTTTACTACGAGCGCCATCTATGGGTTAGTCTCGGGACTTATTGATCCATGTGTTATGTATATGCAAAAAGTGGCCTAAATGCTTATCACAACTATATTTTTAATTTAATTTTGATGTTTACTATTTGTAATTTACCGTTTTTTTACTTGCTAAAAAATAATTTCGTAAATTCTGGGATTTATAAAACCCCAAATGGAAATTACGATCTGGAGCAATATTACAAAATCATGTCGACTTGATGTGCACGATAAAACTGAAATAATTTATTTATATTAAATCCGAATTATATAATAAAAGACTGTTTGTGTGTGAATGGATGGCAAAAAAATCTTACTAGGACTAGAACATTTTACACCATCAGAGTCATTGTTTCTAGTTGACACAAGATTAGAGAAATGTACTAGCGAAGCAATTTTTGGGGTAATTCTAGATACATGGATAAAATTTCAGCTCTCAACAGATTAATGTTAATGACTATACTGTAACCATATTAAATATGGTTACAGGCAGCGTTTTATTATTTTAAAATTTTCAATAAATAAAGAATTTAATTTTACAATTAAACTTGAAAATAATCAAGTATTTGCAGATTTACAACCTGTTCACATTTACAAACAAAGTCGCTGTAAATACTGGTCTATGTACAATCATAGTCGAACGCCTTAAATGACGAAAAAATCACCTATTTATAGAAAATTTATATAGTGTTTTCAACTAAGATTCAGGCAAATATATAATGTTATTGAGAGTGCTTTTCCCTCTCCTTTACATAGCATCAAAAATTATTTTAACTATGCAATTGTTACATCACTAGATGTAAAGGGATTGTTTTCTCTACATAAGAACATTTTTTCAGAGCGACGTACATCTCTAAGTGAAACATTAATGTAATCTTCCGATGCTGTAGATGTATAGACGAATTCATTGAGATTGATAATTTTTCACAGAAGAGTAAGCGTTTTGAAAATTATTATTTTCTGCTACGCCATCGTTAATTAATTTCTGTGATTTTAATTAACAATGGTGTAGCAGAAAATAATACTTTTCATTAATTTCCCATCGTAAAGAATTTAATTATATATTTATATATAGTTGATAACATCGAGTAAGGGTTTCGTTTTTATATATTATTAAAATTGACTAGCGTCTAAGATATACTGTCCATTGAACGTACGAGTAGGGCTATTGATATCTTTGGATAAATAATAAGATTTTATGTTATCAATATATATTTACGGAACTGAAAACTGAAATACACAAATATTTTACAGGATCTATATCGAAGTTCCAATTATAACCTGTTACCTATTGGCTGTGGCGTGTCCCCCGATTTGGCAGCATTAGTTATAAAAGCCACTGGTGGAATAAAAGACTAAAGAAATCGATTGTAAATAACATACATATTCCTGCTTCTAATGAGTTATACAACCAGAGATATTTACGATACCTATGAAATAGGGCTTCACTGTTGAACACTGCCAGATAAAGCACTTATCTTCAAATCAAAAGTAATAACTCTTTGTTGCGTAGATACACAAAGGTGTATCGAGTGTTGAGGAAATTACTTTGAAAAAATTAAATAAACAAAGCTGTATTGCAAAACTTTCTTCTCCCAGTACCCTTTGTACTGGGAGGAAAGGAACATTATTAGTATGGAAAAGTAGCGCAACTTCCATCATTTAAGAATAATAATAATGATGATGTGCTTATCATACAGATAAGCTTATACAGCAGTTATTACGTAGTGATTGGTAGTATTTCATATAAAGATAAGGTAAAGATAGAGAGATTTTTTACACATATAATTTATGTGTGTAACTTAGATGATTTCGCCGAGCAAATAAATTCAAAAAAGAAAACAATTGCACCTTACCTTTCTTAGATACCTAATAAGAAATAATGATAAAATAGAAATTGATATTTACGGAAAAGGAACTAATGTTAATAGATTTATCACGGCGTGTTCAAATCACAGCATGCAACAAAATATGACTTCTTTTAGTTTTTTTATCTATTAGTTTTTCACTAAGAAATGTGAGATAAGAAACAGTAAAATTTTATTAAGAACGTTACGAGATACAATGGTTTTGATTTGGAAATAATCAATGGCTTAATTAGGAAGGCTAACATAAAAAAGCAATCCAGTATAGCACATGTCCGTTAGATCAAAGTAATCAAGACAAGCAATTTACCGTTTCATCCTTTGACGAAAAATTTAAATAGTGTTTTTAAAGAGCGTAGTTTTCAAGTTACATTTCGGTCCACTAATGCTATTAAATCCCTCTTAGAAAATGCGAAACACAATAAGAAATCGGGAATTGCGAAATTAAATGTCTGGATTGCAAAAAACAATACATAGGCCAGACACAATGGTCGATATAGATCCGGTATAAAGAACATGGCGCACATCAAATTTAATCGACCTAAGAAATCTAGTTTAACAAAACATGTGCTAGAGAATAATTATAACATAACCGCGGATTGTTTACATTTGGTTAAGAATGTACATATATATTTGCCGTGAATTAGATATCTATGAAAGCATATACATATATTAAAAAAACAGACACCATGTGTTAAACACCGATGGGGGACCGATCCCTTACTCATGTCTATTTCAGTACATAGAAAAGTAATATACGACCTACGAAAAGATTCGCATATGCAAGCAGGTACCTTAAGATAAATGTTTAGTTTAAGACTAGAATACTAGAGTTTAAATTATGTGAAACGAATCTACAGTGTGTGTTTGGCTTTCAACGGGTAAGTCTAGTACGGACTTTGTTTCTGTACGAATTTGGCCGTGATTTCAGGTGCAAAACTGTGACTATCTACTGATTATGACAACTTAGTTGTCCAAATACGTATACAGAATACGAAAATTATTGTGGAAATGGATTATATTAACTTTAATTGATTAACCAAAGTATATTCTTTGTTGGAATTCATAGGTATTGGTATAGGTTTCCTGATCAATAAAGCACATTAGATAATATATATATATATATATATATATATATATATAAGAATATATAAGAAGAAAATCTTGTTGGCTAGTGTTAACCGTTGTATTAAAATATAAAGAGATCCGTTATTTTAGATTGTTAATAATTTATTTCTGTAATTAAAAATAAGTTTAAATATTCATCTATTCAATGTTTAGTTACATTGAAATAATAGGGAAATTAAAGGAAGCAATTTTCTAATCCTTTTCGGACAAAAACGCTAAAAAAGCTAATATTATTAAATAACTATATACATATATAAATTATATATTATGTCAACCATTTGATACACTTAAATTATACATATTAGTACTAACACCACAGAAAAAAACATTGAAAATAAATAACGCGCCCCTACAGAAGTAACACCACTTTTCCTCATTTTAATATCGTCTCCTCTCGTAGGTGTTCTCGATTCTTTTGTTCTTTCCGGGCTAGCTTCGGATGTTGTTGTTTTTGTTATTGCTTCGTCTGTTTCCGTCTCGTCTAGAGATTCGCTTGGAAAGCGTCTTTTAGTGTCTATACCTCCTACGAGACGCAAGTGTTTTATAGTAACATAATTATACATATTTTCAGAATATGGGGAAGTCAGCATTCCAGCAAGACGATTTTCACATATAATTCCATCACCGCTCATGCACGGACCTTGACAATGAATTATATCTTCACCATCCTCAGAAAATAAAAATTTAACAGACCCCGGTTTACCCAGTTCCTGTGGCAGATAGCAAGACTCTTCATTGATAATACCTTTATACAAAGTCGGCATTCGTCTTTTTAATTCGAGTTTCCAGAATTGATAATTGTGTGAGTTAAAAGATTTAGCTGCAATTTCACAAGCTAGACTGAAGCAAATTTTCGGATTCTCTAAGCTTATGGTTTGATAAGTGGCTATGACGTTCTCACTTATCAATACCGCGGAATAATAGACATCGTCTTCCATAAACAAGTAACATATAAAATCATATTTGCTATCAGGATTATCGGCTACAGGATTTACATCAGGATATGTATTGTTGGACTCTTCTCTCCAATCATCTGGTACGTCGGACTGAGAGTCGCTTGGTAAGTCTGCATCACCGGCATTATTATACTGTACAAAATAATATACAGTAATTAAGTGCAAAATTGATTTGAAGTACATGAATGACAAATTATTTCATATACTTTACAAGCTGTCAAAGTTTCGCTGTTATGGAAATGAAACGCAGACAGATTTTTTTAAACTATTGTTAAAGCTACTATTTTATTTGAAAAAGAACACGTCGGTACATAAGTAAACATAAATCCTTTATTCACATACTTACATATCAAGTTGACATTTTAAGTTTATTTAATGTCTTTTATTGATTTTATCCCTGAATAAAATTGTTTAGAAATGTAAATTATTTCCATAATGGCACAGAAATTGGAATTTGGACATTAGTTAGGGCATTAAGTTTCTCACTATTTTTCACTATATTCCCCTTCAACTTTAACGTACTTAGACTAACGAAGCCGAAGTGCTATTAAGCCATATTTGTAATGATTTTTTTAAATCTTCAAAGTACTGCTCCATTGCGATAAAAAGTTTTTCATCCTACTGAAAATTTCTTTGGCTTGAGAAGAAATGGAACTTAATTTGACAAACCGGTTGAGTGAGGCATAACCTGTAATCTCAATTGATACTATTTTTCACACATAACTTGATCGGTGAGAAAAGGTGCATTGTCATAATGAAAGAGAACCTTTTTATAGGCTATTTCAGGTAGTCTTTTAGAAATTGCTTTCTTCGACTTGTCTTTTAGTAGTGGCATAGTACAGTTTAATGGTTTAACTCTTTGCTTTATCTATGAAAATTATTCGTTTAGACACTTTATTCTCATTGCTATAACTTCCAAATTAAAAGCGAAAAATGAACCAAATATCAGCTACCACCATGAAAAGAATGTTAGAATTAGATTATATTGCTAAGTTCAGCTCCCACCGTATCATTTTTGAATACTTGTTATTGGATGCTGTAGTTGTTCACCTTTACACATAAGTCGGCAACGATATTGCTATCTTTAGTCGTGAATGAACCATGCCGCCAAATCATATTATCCATCTAATTACTCAATTGGTAACATTTACATTAACAGGTACAGAATATTTGTTAGCACGTAGAATGACGACAATTTATGTATCAATTTCCCATCTGAATTTAAAAGTTTTATTTTATGTTTATGAATGACATTATTTACCTAAACGTCTAATCTACGAACTGACATTTTCTAACAATTTTTAGTTCTTCTTTATCTTTTTAGAAGGAATAAAATAAACTTTTTTATATCTAAAATATTCTGTATCACATGAACTATCCAAATTTCATATATTTTAGTCTTTTTGGATAGGCAGAACCTCGTAGTCATCATTGGGAATCCCTACGATCCCTAGATTCTATAATGTACTGGAAAACATAAAATATGCATTCATATAATTCTGAGTTTCGAAAACATTCTTTTCAATGTGTTCTGGAATGGCATTTTGATAAAATTTCCAACTCCAGTTTTTTATTATTTATTTATTGCTGCGTTATTGTTAATTTAATTTTATTTTATGTAAATTGTTTAAAAGAGACACCATTGCATTTGTTTTGACTGTTAAATCCGTTTTAATTACTACAAAATATCTATGAATAATATGTATAGAATTATTCACTTTTATCACACAATATACCTAGACATTTTGTTAATAATAATAATATACGTAATGACAAGAAACGTATATATTTTTAAATCAACTATTTCCTGTGTTGAGAATATTAAATGATTAAATTTTCATTGCAAAATTCGTACCGTTTATAGAGAAAACTTAATAATGAGTTGCTGCTGCAGATAAACAAACACATTCTGCTATTCACCTGGACATGCTTTTAATCAAGTGTTATACGGACTCCTGTGGAAGCTCATTTCACGCAACTTGCATAATAATAATAATATCTTTATTGACTAACAGACAAGCCATTTAAAGGGCAAATCAAACAATAGGTACAGTGTACAAGTATTAAATAAAACTAACTTAAATATATATGAAAATTAAAAGATACAATAATAATAATTAAAAACTAAGAATTTAAGTATATATCCAAAGTTAAAAAAAAAGAATTGAGATCAAACCAAAGTTATGCCACAAACTCTTAAACCACCGAAAGTATTACCTATGAAAGGGATCTGGAAACAACCTACTCGCATTCCTGCACATATGAGTAAGCGGAGCTTTTAATAGAACATTAGTCCTGGCCCTAGGAAGAACGAAGGAATCAAAAGACCTAGTGGAATGAGAAGAAACCAATAGACAAATCTGAGACAGCACAGAAGGGGCATCCACACGGTGTCAGGTACAGTGAGTTAAAACACAGATTATACGATTCGGTGCTTAGGCGAACAGTGCCTGGACGGAAAACATCAGAAAAAACCCAAGCGAAGACGTCAACAATTTCACGAGCATTCTTAATTTCCTAATCGCCAAGACGCAGACAGCCAGGAATCCTAGATGCACCAGACCTACTGTTAATGTACCCCCAAAACTGTTTGGGACCAGAACAGATGTTCTGCGATATATTCGAACAATACACACCATATGCACTACCTATCTAGAACTTGACCAATCTGCGCAATCTCTTCATTTCATTACGGAAAATAATGCAGCTGTTGTAAGTATATTGGAGGGTTAAGAAGCATTCCTGACCTATTATATTCGAGACATGTTCTATGGGCCATAAATTTGGCGACCGCAAAATCTCATTGACGCAGGTAGTCGTAATTAACAGCAGCATCGTGAAAATGAGCAATATCTTGTAGGAATGTAGTATGATTTAGTCCTTGGATATATTGTCAAGCGAATGGTTGAGAACTTCGTAAATATATTTTTGGACATTTAAATGGCCTCGAAAGACTACTAAAACATTTCTACTTTCTATACTAATTTATCTAAAAAGTGCAGTCTCTAGTTCTACGAAAAAATTTGAAAATTTTCTTCTCTTCGACATGGACTTGTGTAAGACTATCATGCGCTCACAAACAAGAACGAATTTCGTCTGAAGAATCAGTATTGTTCAACTCTTCATCCTAATCTATCATTCTAATCTAGGGACAATACTACATTTTTCGCAGACTTTGAGGTACCGATCCCTAAGGGTAAACAATCTTAGTTTTCTATCTTCCCGCTTTATGGTTCTTTTAGGTCATCGGGAGCCTTTTTTACGATGTTATCTACTGTCTTAAGACCAATTTCTCCAAGGAAAAATACTGTAGCAACATTTCTTTATAATCACCTAGCGTTTTTACGGAATACAATACAATTCAAAATCGCTTTGATGGCCACAATTTGTTCTTTCCTTTCAAACTCTTAATATTTTAATAGACTAATTCACAACTATAGACTGTTATTAAAAGCATAACTTATAAAAATAAGGATTATTATTATTGTTAATATACTAAACATTTATATATAATAAAATTTGGTTTCAAAATATATGCATGGTTATTTCATCTCGACTCCCGGGTTGGAACTGCGTCCTCGGTACATCGGCTGCCGACTTGTTGCACTGAAACAACGAAAGCAGTAACAGCGGTTAAGTCCTGAGAATAACTCATATAAGTGAAGACGAAACTTTGGCAGCAAGATGAAGTGGCCATGCACAACGACCGCGGAAGCCTACCTGCCAGATATATGCACATGGTGAGCCGAGTTTATATTAATCGATTGGTTTTCTAGTTTTTCTCTGATAATTTTCTTACGCCAGAAAATCGTAGTTTCTGATGCTTCTAAATTAAATATTTACTATTTTTACAGCATTAGTGCAATAATCCCATGGTCGCCTAGAAGAACACTTCTATAGGAAACCATCTTCTGCATTGGAAAATCGTTAATGTAATACTTTAACTAGTAATCTAAGAATACAATTTCAATATATATAGCCTTTATTGGTTATTAATTTTTGTGTAAATTTCTATTAGACAAAATAATATTACAAAGCTAAAATATATAATTTATAATAGATAACCCTTCGAACTTTTCGAAATTCGAGTATTAAATACTATAGGCGTATATAAAATAATCCGTTTTCAACGCTGCTACTTTTTTGAATACCATTTTTCACTACTTTTTATCATTTGTATGGTTATTAATTCAGATTTCTTCTCTTATTTTATCCCGAACTCTTCTTTGACCATTGCCTGGGCACAATAGTAATAATAATAATTTCGAAAAGTTTTTGATTTTTTATTTGAAAAACATGATCGTACTGTACCATTCTTGTTAATTGGGCTTATTTGTGTATCGTAAATTCTCCTCTTACTTTCTTTTGAAATGCTTTAGATCAAAATATACAATTTAGTAATGGTATCGTTCCCCGATTTCATTAGTATTACATTGTGTCGCTTCTAAGCATATACACGTACTTAATAGTAGGTTTACCGAAAGTTATTCCAATAATATTTCATAAGCGACTTGGTAACTTATTTTTTGTTTGTGGATTAACGAATCCTCGAATAACGAATATTTGAGAACAGTACATATATACACCAGAAGTTTTTTCTAAAAGAATGCCTTCAACAAGCTACTGATGAAAGTATAAAGCAATATGGACGGTACTATTTGCAGACAGCCATTATATCTATGGATATGTTTTTTTAAAATAAATGTGCTGCTATTTGTTTTCTCTTTTTTAATTTCTTCAGGCTTGGTCGACGTATCATAATCCCAGTCATCTAAAAGATCTCCTTCAATTAAGATATCCTCAGGTGTGAAATACCTTATTCGTTGATTAACTTTATCGGCTATTATTATTCCCGCTACCATTTCATTACATAATATTACGTCTCCATTTTGACAATCCTTTTCACATAACAAAGTATTATTTTCGCCTTCGATGTGCTGAAAAATATTTGATTCGTTTTGTGTATTCAGTCGACAAGATCCTTCGGTTATATCTCCATCATACAGTTTGGGTAACTCCATTGCCTTTTGCAATCGCCAGAAAAGGAAATTGTCAGTTTCAGTAATTTTTGTCGGAATTTCGCAAACGTTTTCAAAGCAAATCTCACTATTTTGATAGTCATTTAGTACAATCGACACTACGATATCCTCGCTAATTAAGATCGCTGGAAAAAATGTTTGTACTTGTGATTTAATATAAAATACGTATTTGTTTGTATAATTAGTTTCCTTGGGAAATTCATCGACCTCCTCTGGTAATAAGATGGTCACGTTTTCGAAATTAGAAGAGTTTTCCACATCCAAGCTTTTTACTTTCCAACTCTGGCCTACGTAATATAAGAATAGAACAGAAAAGATCAATCTCATTTCTATCTTAAAAAATATGGAACGTGATTAAAACAACTTTGAATAATTTTCACTTAAAACAAGTAAACGGACGATTTAATGTAACTTCATCTACTGATTATTTTAATATTAGGCGGTATCTTTTTAACGATTAGTAGATTAAATACACACTGAAGTAATATATTCTCTTTTATCATTTTTACAATTAGCGAGTCAACTTGACAACTCATTAGTATTGTCAAAAAATGTATGTAAAAAATATGTAGCGCGTTCTTTAATATATTGTATTACGTATATAGTTTTGACTATATAGTCAAAATTATATCTATATATATAAAAATGAATGTTTGTCTGTATGTCCGTTATAGAATCGTAAACTATGCATTTGATCGTGTGATGATCTTTAGCAAAGTTGTTGTGCATGAGCCTACGAAGGTTTCTAAGTTGGTACGACCAATTTTAATTAATTAATTAATTAAATTAATTAATTAGTTTAATTAATTTTAGCACTTCCATAAATATCGAATTGAGACGAAACGCTGCAATGTCACAATTTTTTCAAAATGAACAAAATCAATAAAATGACTCAAAATGAATTGAATATTTGTGTAATGTCTTTCCTTCAAATTTATTTTAGTTGGTGGCGTAGCAACGCGCGCAGGGTACAGCTAGTATGTCATATATTAAAGAACGAGCGTTTTATGTGTGTGTACAACCACGTCGGGTAGGCTAGATAGCTGTGATTATAAATAATATATGTAATTCTAACGTAGGAAGACGATTTAGAAATTTATTTACACCCATTTCAGTTAATAATCCACCTTTGTGAGGCATCTTCGCGTCACTGATGAGATGCAAGCTATCGTCAATGCTCACACGCGTTCGTCCTCTATCGGTTCCTGTCACTGATTACCCAGAGGATTTTTCAACCTTAGCTACAAGACAATAAGGTCTTGTCAAACGAGACCACACCGCAAGCGAAGCAAGGAGGGCTCTATAAGTCGAGATGCGATAAGCATCTTATGACACAAGTTCTTTATACTATTTTTATAATTTGCTCTTTTATGGCCGTCTCTAGATAAATAATAGAAGACTTAAAATTTGAAGAGTTTCGTGGTGGTTGGTTATACATAGTGATGATTTGTCGATTTAAAATTTAAATTTCTGTTGAATATATTCTAGTTATTAAATGTAATGTAAAATGAAAATTTTTCATGTATTCTACCTGAAATCAGAAAAATTGTTTGATTACTTCGAAGTATTAAGTTCCCATTAAATCTCAGATCTATTATGAAAAGTAATTATGAAACTTAATGAATGGTGAAAAGAAAATAAACATGTATCAGAAAATGTTTTACCTGCACATTTTCAGTAGCAATATTCTAAATATACCATGTACTAAGTTGAATGGAAATAATGGAGAGCTTCTAACTATTAGCTAATGAATTATGACATCAAAACCTAAAGAAGTAGGCAATAGATAGACAATGTGTTTTGATTAATAAATAATAATAAATTCTAAATTAAATTAATCAAAAAGCATTGTCTATCTGTTCCCTACTTCTTTAAGTTTTGGAGCCATAATTGGAATTATTCAATAATTACAATACCATTTACTTTATAGATAAATTATATTTGACATTTTTTGGCGTTTAGATTTGCTATGAAATTTCAATTGACCGCTTTTGAAAAACATAATTGTATTGAACTAAATCTATAAACCCACCGTTTTGGGTGCTTTATTGCATTATTATAGTAGCAAATTACAAAAACCTTTTAAACATAATTTAAAATATGTAACGCATTACTACGTTTTACTACTATGGGCAAAAAATAGTAAGACTTTGTTCATAATTTTTAAATTCTTAATTTATTCTTACAAATCTATTTTGTCCCCCTCAAAGTAATCCCCCCTGGCCCCAATACACTTATGCCAATGTTTCTTCCAATTTTCGAAACAGCTGTTAAAGTCAATTTCAGGAATAGCCTTCAATGCGCGTAGCGATTCGCGTTTAATGTCTTCAATTAACTCAAAACGGTTCCTGAATAGCCAGAAGTCACACGGAGCTAAATCAGGCGAATACGGTGGTTGCGGCACGATATTGGTTGAAAATTTGGCGAAAAACTCACGAAGAATTAATGCAGTATGCGACGGTGCATTATCGTGGTGCAAAAACCAAGAGTTGCCGGCCCATAATTCTGGCCTCTTTTTCCGAATAGCATTGCGCAAACGACGCGTAACACTCAAATAATATTCTTTGTTGACAGTTTGGCCGGTCGGAAGGAAGTCGGAGTGCACCACATCTCGATAATCGAAGAAAACTGTCAACACAACCTTGATTTTTGACTTGCTTTGACGTAGTTTTTTGGGCTTCGACTCACCTTTGTTACGATATTCGGCCGATTGATCGTCTGTTTCCGGGTCATAAACGCAGATCCAAGTCTCATCTCCAGTTATGATGCCTTTCATTTTGTCTTGATAGTCGGAAAGTATTGTTTCACAGATGTCAACGCGACGCTGTTTTTCGAAAAAATTGAGTGATTCTGGAACAAATCGTGCTTTCACTTTTCTTAGGCCCAAATGATCTTTCAAAATGGTTTTCACTGATCCTTCCGATATTCCAACGATTCTTTGTTGAATAATTTCACACATTGTAAAAATCGCCGAATGCACTTTTTGTACTTCAGAAAGACAAGCGTATACTAAACACTAATGATTATTTTGATGTGACATTTGGCACAGATGTCACTGGTAGTCATGCCAACCTAGAAAAAAAATATTTCGACGAATGGGTTTTCGCGCGAAATTTAAATTAAAAAGTCTTACTATTTTTTGCCCACAGTAGTACGAGGGAGCGTTTTTATATTCGCGGAATGGGGGACAAGGGGTGGAAATAAAAAAACCAAATTATTTTTCTTTTTCAATATATTCACCTGCAAGACGGATACATTTTTCACATCTTTCAATTAATTTATTTATACCCTCATAAAAAAATGATTTCTCTTTATCTGCAAAATACGCCGAAACTGCCTCCTTGACTTCATCATCGGCAGTAAATTTTTTACCCCGCAGCTCTTTTTTCATTTTCGGAAACAGGTAATAATCACTCGGGGCCAGGTCTGGACTGTAGGGTGGGTGATTCACAATTTCGAAGCCCACCTTATGCAGGGCAGCTAACGCAACGCGGCTGTTGTGGACGGGCGCGTTGTCGTGCAAAAGCAGAACAGCTTTTGTCAATTTTCCCCGTCTTTTCTCTTTAATGGCTTCGTTTAGTCACTCTAATATTGAAGCGTAATATTCTCCGGTTATAGAAACACCTTTATCTTTATAATCAATCAACAATATTCCTTCCGAGTCCCAAAATACCGTTGCCATGAGTTTCCCAGCTGATTGTGACACTTTAAATTTCTTGGCAGGTGCTGTGCCCTTTTTATGCCACTGCATGGAGTCTTGTTTGGACTCAGGTTCATAATGATGAACCCAAGTTTCGTCTCCAGTAACAATTCCACTCAATACACCATCCTTGTCTTCATTACAGAGGTC
Organism: Dermolepida albohirtum; assembly: GCA_031893035.1. Lineage (NCBI taxonomy): Eukaryota > Metazoa > Arthropoda > Insecta > Coleoptera > Scarabaeidae > Dermolepida > Dermolepida albohirtum. The sequence goes on along the minus strand of JAVIWB010004775.1, from coordinate 229,019 downwards.
CAAAAATGCACGCGAACACTCTACGCGCTGTTGTTTTTGCGGCGGCGTGAGCATTCTCGGCACCCATCTTGCGCTGACCTTAGACATGCCGAGATGATCGTGTAGGATTTTAAAAATTGTTGTATCGGATACTCCAACCATTTCTGCGAGTTGTTTCTTCTTTAGTCGAGCATCTTCGAGTACAACTTGTTCAACTTTTTCGATAAGTGCTGGCGTGGTCACCTCAATGCTCCTGCCCGGCCTCGGGTCGTCTTCAAGGGATTCCCTTCCTTATTTAAATAAACTATGCCACTTGTACACCATGGTTTTTCCTGGACAAGAATCGCCGTAAACCAATGACATCTCATTCATTATGGTCGCGACTGATTTTCCTTGCCTGGTAAGGAACTTTATAACGGCACGATATTCGATTTTTTCCATATTTCACTTTTCACTCCTGATTATGTTACTTGGTTGACGATAGCTCAAAGACTTACTGTCTAATAACAATGAAACTTCGTATTTATACTAATCATGAGTCGCTGCACAGGCCACGCCCCCATTGCGCCTACTCACCCCTTTACAACCCGCTCATTCCGCGAATATAAAAACGCTCCCTCGTATATACATACATGCATACGATCCCAAAACTATATCACTTAGCCGATATACTGTTAACACAAGATGTGAAAATTAAAAGATATAGAATGTAATTTCTATACTGCTTCTATGCTATAGTGTTGCATAGTTACATAATGTATATCATTCAAATATATAAATAAATAATAGAAGAAATTAAAGTTTATTAAACTCTTTATTCCAAAATATTACATAACTATATCAATAAATAAATAGGTTTCTTAATACCAAAGAGAAATTAAATTGTTTATATTCTATGACAAACAAAATAATTGTGCATTAAAATAGCAATCATGCCAAAATACTAACCAAATACCATTTGCATTTAGTTAATTGGATTGAAACACTTAATATTTGGTAGCTTGACCTTTATTATTTATCATCTCTTGACATCTGTGGGGCAACGAGTTCACCAGTTGCCTACATGTCTCTACTAAAATTGATTGCAATTCGACTTGGCATATTCTTCACAGATCGTCAACATTTTGCGGCTTAGCAGCAGATACAGTCTTTTCCAATGGCACCCATAAATTTTCAATGGGGTTTAAGTCTGGCGATTTTGCCGGCCAACCCAAAACACGAACGTTATTATCTCGAAGCCATGTTTTCATTTTACGAGAAATATGCTTCGCATCGTTATCCTGGATAAACAACCATCTTAGTGGCATTTCTTCCTCTGTATGTGGTAGCACAGTTTGTAATATGTTCACATAGACATCTTTCTATCTTGTGTAAAGGGCCTACGCCATGCCATGAAAAACACCACCACATCATGATGCTTGATTTCCGAATTTTATCGTCTTTTTGGTGTACTGGGGTTTAAATGCTGTCAATAATGGTCATCGTACGTGTTGATGATATGGACCGGAATTAAATAAAATTATTTTCGATCGGACCCTAGTACATTAGGCCACTTTTTTCGTCTCATTGTACGTGATCATGAACAAACGACAATCTACTATGTATTTGCCTTTTATTTAATAATGGTACCTTAATGGACTTTCTTGCACGCAACTTTCCTTGAACTAATCTCCGTCTACTGGTAGAGGTGCTTATACAAAGGTGTAACTTACTTTTAATTGCAGTTGAACATATGAATGGTGATTCCTTAGCACAAGTTATAATGTTTCTGTTTTCTCTAGGGCTAGTTTTCCTTTTTCCATCACGATTTTCTTTCACTTTTCTCCAGTTCTTAACGTTTGCAATCATTTTCGCAGAACATGAGTATTCTATATAAACTTGTAGCTTTTGACTCTATTAAGCAGATCGAGTACAATTGCTCTTTTTTCCAACGAACAATGTTTTGCTCGGCCTATATTACAACAGAAATGGATGACTAAAAAGTTGTTAAATTATTCTGCAACAGACAGAACTTTATATGTCTGCATTTAGTGCCGTCAGCTATGGTACTGTTATTTTAATGCACAGGCAAGTAAGAGCGCATCAGCAGAAAACTCAGTAATTCTTACTTTACCGAAAACCATATATATTCAGGGATTTTAAATAATTTCAATATAGCTGGATCAGAATTATCCGTAAATGTTATTTATAAGTATTAATTTAAGACAGCTATTTTCGTGCACATGACTATATATACAGTCATTTATCAGCACGTTTCAAATCAAAAGTGGCTCTTTGATAACTCTGTGCGTTAGTTATATTTTCATTATTATAATGAGAAGTCATCAATATGTTCACTGTAAATCGTATTGCAAGAAATTATATTTATATACGTCAAATACGGAGGATCTTATAATACCACAGATTGCAGAAATGACAAAGAAACTCCAGCAAGATATGTTTTGTGCGGGGAAAATTACTCCGCTAACTGCAAAGGCTGCGTACACTATTATAGACTAATTAGGAGAAACAATACAAATCAATAACAATAGTCAGTGCCACTATGCTACTTAACATATTTACCACGCTAATCAACAAATAACAACATAAATTTTTTTTTATAAAGAGTTGCCTAATAGAATACCGATGGCCTTCCAAATCATTAAAAAAATTAAATTAGTTTTAGAACAAGATGTAATTGATATACTTTTGATAAGCGAATCTCATTTTACTTCTAGAATCTGTTTTAATATACTCAAATACAAATTATATTACACTTACCATCCAGACGGTACACATGATGGACGTTCAGCAATAATTATAAAAGACACCATAGAACACTATGAGCTCATTTACAGGCGAGACACTGTTTAATTATCTGCGTCGCGTGTAAACCACATGTTGCATCCTCCCCCTCTTGTTCGTAGAAGCGTCCCACAAATGAACCAACATCTAGTGGTAGGGAATCTTCCGTGGACATCCCCTGTTCTTTCTTGAAGCAATCGGCATCCATTTCTGATTTTCGACAGTCGGATCTTCAACAAATGGTGTCGAATTCGAGCTAAGGATACGAGGATCCGTTTTTTCGAATGTTGTTGCAATGTATTTGATAAGGTCCATCGCGTTTTAATAAAAAATTTGAAGTAATACCTCGATTAATCATTAAGTTTATGAACTTTTATCATTGCTTTATCATCTATTTCATAAATAGGTGCAGGCTGTTGCCTTTGGTTGGCGTATCGCTTCTAACGGACTTGATAACGCTAATGTGTGATCATTATTTGCATTATCTCCTCTAAAACTCCTTACATCCATTACCAATTTAAATGTTTTTTTTCAATCGGTACATAATCTATTGTATTTGATCTCTTATTTGGCATTTGGTAATACCTTTTTCTGTGTGTATACTTTTGTGATTACTGTATTTATTACATTAACGTCATTTTCCAGTGCCCATTCTATTAGTCTCTTCCTGTTATCATTATATATGTGTATGTTCCTTCTTATTTTTACATTCACGTTTCTTGGTAGTCCTTTTTCATAATATTTTTGAATCCTTTCCATAATTTTCAATTTCTCTCTCCTCTTTTTTTAATATATTTTCGGCTAACAAAAATTTTAAGGAAAAAAAGGGGTGTTTTGTAGAGATAATTCAAAACATTCCGGTAGGATATACAATAGTAAGATATAATAATATAAGTTAAAACTCAAACGATAGTAGGTGTTATATAAACAATTTAATTTATAATTCCATGTTACAGAAATGTACATAAACTTCTTGTTGTGTAGTTGTTGGATCTGTTCAACTCTAGAAACTTATTCTTTACATTTTTCAGGTCACAACAGAAGGAAATCTAAAATGAAGACAATATTAAATATTATAGTTTATTGAGATCTAGTTTCAAACGGACCATGGATAAGCCCAAATGTCGAAGACCAGAATTTGGGTACTTGGTATATTGTTAATTCTTTATTTGGTCGGGGTTCTATTATTATCGGCTGTGACATTACATGAACCAAGAGGAAATGCCTTCACCACAAAGGTACGCATATTTAATTTTAAATACTTTACGTTAGTAATAAACTGGATATAATTTCTTTAATTAAAAAAATACAAAACAGATAAAATTATATAGGGCAACAGATATGTGATTAACACTTTCATAGAATTCAATTGTCAATTGTTTTTCTGTTAATTTAATATTCTACCTATAAGAATTTAAAAATCATAATTTAATATTGAGAAGATTTAATATTTTTATTGGTCGAACATAATACCCTCAAGTTTGATACAATTTATTTAAAAAAATACAAACGAAAAAATGCCCAAACTATGTTTTGCCGCCATGCTGTATACTTAAATAGAATCAACAAAACATTTATATGCCTATAGAATTTATTTTCGTTATTAGAAGAATTTAAAATATTGGGCTTCTACGTAAATTCCTAGCGTTTTTATTGAACCTGAAAAGAATTAATTTTCTACAAACAAGTACATGAACTAATCAAGAATATATTATCTTCCATTATTTGCGATTACCTCCCAATGATTTGGTAATTTTTCGATTCCACACCTGATGTCTGATGGGTCTTCCTGATCATTAAGAATCGTTTATGTCAAAATGGCCCTTTAAATCGAGAAAATCATTTCTGTGTTGTATACTTCCCAATTAAGTTGTCTCCGTAAACTACACAAATGGTTCTAACGGCTTTCGATACATTAACTTCGATGAAGTCGAACAAAAGAATATGTTCATTTTCATTTGTCAGTTAATAAAACAGTCTTTGCGCAAATTTAAACACTATTCAATTCAACAATTTTTTTCAAGACACTCTTGTCCTAGAAACCAAAAATACTACGAACCCACACATCTACTTGATAAATGTAATTCTATGCTAATTGTGTAAAGTATAACTACATATATGTAAATTTATGCATTTCTATGTATTAACTATTGTTGTTGAACTATGAACTACATGTTGTGTACTTGCAATGCAGTTGTTGCTGATCATTCTTAGACAATTAACATGAACAGTACCGCTCATGTAAGAAAAGTGTATCACAACTGCCAAGCTAATTTAAATAATCTAACTGTCAGAAACCCTAATTAAATATTAACTACATACATATATACGAGTATATATATATATATATATATATATATATATATTTGTGTGTGTGTGTTATCCTATTTATTTGAAATGGTAGACTATGATTTTTATTTATTCTATATCTTTAAAAAATACACAGCAACACAATTTATTCATATTACATAAAACTGTGAGAGTATAATGTTCTCGGCATAACCAAGAAATTTCCAAAGTATTTATATTTTTACACAATCCCCTTCTAATTGCACGTACTTAGACCAACGGAACGTATAGCAAACTGCAGCTTTTTCCTGATGAATTTGTTTTTCCTAAAATGGTGAATTTCAGTTCGTCAAACTTTTATTAAAACGTAGCGAGGTGAAAATAGGCTCTAGGCTTCAGTTTCTGTGTCGACTGCATTTTAAATGCGCGAAAGTGCATATAAAAGTGCAGTTTTGATACCCGTTGCAAAGAAAATGTTGAGATATTGAGTTGCTGAACACGATGTCTAAGTTCTCAGATTTTCAGTTTGCATCAGTGGCACTATTATCACGTGCACGTACAGAAAATCTGCCCACAGTCGAATCACTCTCTTCGAATTTTTTTATTAACTTCTTAATGGTGTTGATTACTGGTACATCATTACGTCCAAATCTTATACGTAGTTTTTACTGAACTATTACATACGAACCATGACTTGCTTAACGTTTATAACGTTCCGTAATTACTTTACTATATTTCTGCTATAAGGATGCCTAATTTCAAACGTCAATGTCGAATGGTGAGTAACAGTTACTTTCTATTAAAACATCCATTGTCGAACTGGTTCATGATGATACAATAGATTTTTTTTTTGATAAATGTGGTTTTCTTTTGATTTGAGTACCTAACTTGTTCAATAATTTCGCATTATATTATAGATACTACACTAAATACATCTCAAAAGAAGCATCCACTACCTTTCCAAACGGTGCAACTATTATTTCTTTCTTTGGAGCACTTGACTCTGCCTCTATCTATTATCCAGAATGATAGCACTCTCACATGATATTATAAACACAAACGTTACAGCATATGAAACTATAATTTTGTTGTATGTTTTTTCCTAAACGAAAATTGATTAAATAAAGAAAAAAGAAGAAACCACCAAGAAGAAAATCAAAATCAAATATTCAGTAAGTTTTTTGAAACTGACAGGAAATTTGTTGATTGATTAGCAGAAATGAAATTGGTCAATAAATGGTCCTTATTATGCCAAGATTGTATATAAATTACGAGAAAGAATACATCAGAAAAGAAAACTAAAAATGCAAGTCTGTTCTTTCGCGGGTTTTCGTTCAATAATATGGAGAATTTGATCATCCTGCATTTGGTGTTCAAAAATAATTGAATGTGACGTAAACTATGTTTTGAATAATTTTAGACTCTTCAATTTGCTACATCACATTATATGTTTTAGACGTATCAAGCGACTTTTCTTAATTGTTTTGTACTGAAAAGCACAAATTGCGAATAAAACAGGTTTACTCATTTGCAGTTGTATTTTAGTCAATTTACTTAACAACTTTCTATTGCAAATATAGTACAATGTGTTTGGTTAGCACAAACTACGATTTAAGCAATGTTTTGAAGGAGAGAACACCACAGAAAGATACCGTAGACATATTTTACAAGAATTCATTGCACTGTTAGATAATGATAAATTAACTTTTGCATATTTTTCAAAAGACGGCAACGTTGATCAGACTGCATTGACATTTTATGGCGATTATATTATAAATCATGATTAGTGACCTCCTCGATTTAAAACCCACAGACTTTTATTTATTTTATCTAGTCTTGACGATTTGAACTAAGTCATTCAGCATGAGATCCGAATAACTGCAAAAGAAGTAGTTCGAAATATTTCCAATAATTACTATTAATTATGATAAATAATTAATTTTCTTGAAATAAATATAATTTTTAATAAATATTGCTTTTTTGATATCATGAAACTTTTGGATTTACTGAAAGCGCCCACGATGCTACCAACTTATTTGAAAATTAAGCTAAAAGTACACACAATAAATAGTACAGTCCATATTGTATATATACATATACGTGTGTATATACGCACATAAAGAGTATTTCAAATTGCGCGGTTTTTTTTAAGAATAAATAAAATATATGTAGATGGTGCATTGAATTTGTCTGAGTATGTGGGCATTTAAAAAGTGTGATGTATGACATTATAAGAACGGCTTCGCACACGGTACAATAACGCGTTCAAATTGTTGAATTATTTAATGAAAATCAGCGTTCTGTGAAAGGAGTTCTTAGAAAATTACGTGAATTTTATGGTTTACATAATCGTCCATCTGAAAGCACTATTGGTCGAATTATTAAAAAATTTCAAGAGATCGGTTCCGTGGAATCAAAAAAGTAAAAAATACAGTCGTAGTGGTCGTTCACAAGAAAATATTGGTTTGGTTCGTGAAAGTGTTGCTGAAGATCCTGAAATGTCCATTAAACGACGTTTACAACAACTTGGACTTAGTGGATCAACAACGTGGCGTAGTTTACACAAGGATTTAGCTCTGAAGGCATATAAGGTTCAAATAACACAGGAACTGAAGCCACTAGATCATTTAAAACGTCGTTCATTTGTCAATTTCATCAATGAACAACCAGTTGATTTTTCTCAAAAAATAGTGTTTTCCGATGAGGCACATTTTAAACTTGGTGATTATATTGCATGCATCCTAAACGAGTTAGTGTTTCGTGTGCATTATGGTCAGGTGTAGTAATTGGACCTTACTTCTTTGAAAATGCTGCTGGTGAAGCTGCAATTGTCAAAGGTGATCGATACCGTAAGATGAATTTTTGTGGCCTGAATTAATGAATATTGATCTAGAGGATATGTGGTTTCAACAGGATGTCGCTACACCTCACTTTGCACACGAATCAATTGATTTATTGAGAGAAAAATTTCCTGGACGTGTAATCTCAAGAAACGGTGATGTTAATTGGCCACCAAGATCATGCGATTTGACACCGTTAGACTATTTTCTATGAGGTTATGTGAAAAGCAAGGTTTATAAAAACAATCCACAATCAATTTCTGGTTTGAAAGATGAAATTAATCGTGCTATTGGTGAGATAGAGCCTCAATTATGTCATAATGTCATTGAAAATTTTAACAAAAGAGTGGATGTCTGTGGAGCTGCAAGAGGAGGCCATTTGGAAGATATTATTTTTCGTATATAAATGTCACAACTGATACTTCAATTACCAATAAAAAGTTTTTGAAAGTGAATGCAAATTAGGTAATCATGTGTTTTATTTATTCTTTAAAAAACTGCGAAATTCGAATATATATATATATATATATATATATATATATATATATATAAAAACTACGAAATTTACAATCACATTAAATTTAACGTTCATAATTATGTGTATATTAAACAAGAAAGCTTAGCATGTCTAACGTGTGTTTTTATACTAATGTTTTTTTATATGTGAATTGTTACCGTATACTACTTTAAATCCAGCAATCGATAATTAGAAATAGATAAGCGTGGTCTCATTATGAATGTGTGGATGTACCGTCAGTTTCTCATATACCTGAACGTAGGTGGATATATTTGCTATGTCTAATTGAGGAAAAAGAAAAATATATTAATGTTTTACAAGCCGTGCAAGGAACTTATAAGAAAACTAATGAAATATTATTGTGTGACAAGTAATGACAAAAATTGATTTAAAAAACAACAGTTTAAATATTAATTTTTAAATATGTAATTATATATTCCAAAGAATAAAAAATATAATTACAGTACTTTAATGGATACAACAATTATAACAGCTTCCGGAAAGTCAGCGATTCGTTTTCGATTAATTTCCCATTCGACCGATACCATCAATCGGAACAGTTCATAAAATTATTACAAAATAATATCGATAGATTTCGGTATTATTGTAAATAATAAAGAGTAGTAAAAACTTGTTATATCTTGTTTGAAGAAATAAAATTAAATATTATTTATCACGCTGAAGAAACACACAATTGCTATATTTAATGTCTAAAGAATTATGTGGTACATATTCAAAGCTTCTGTATTTAAGACATTTAAGAAATACAAATCTTATAAATTGGTTAACTACCAGCTCCTTTATGAAGATTAAATTAGAAGCATGAAATTTCGAGAAACTAGATTCAATTTAATAAATGAAAATGACATTTTAGTTTTTATAAATGAAGCACCGTTTCCTTGGAATAGTTCAGTATTCATCCAATTTCAAATTCTCCTTACCTTATTTCTCTGTTCTTCTGACAGGTAGTGGTCACCTACTAATGATGCGAACAAAATTTAATTAAAAAATTTTGAATTTATAACAATGTTCAAATAAACAACCTCATATTTGCCATCTGTAATGAATTAAATCATGTCTTTAAAAAATGCTTTTCGAGCATTTTATAATTCTTAGGCATAATGTTTAAATAGAAACCTTCACACGTATATATATATATATATATAAATATAAAGATAGTTTGACAAGTAGTGAGAATGGAAAAGAAAACGAATTTTTTAAAGAATGACACATAGGTGGCACTCTAATTGGTAAAACAAATGCACTGTAATAGATTGCCTATTTATATGTTTACATTCCGATATTTAGATAAATCCGTTGATTAGTTTATTTTTGACAGCTGGTTGAAAAAGAAGCAACAGGTCGTTTTGTTAAAATGGAAAAAGCAGAGTATCGTGCGGTGATTAAATACTTCGTAATTAAGGGTATGAAAGCTACCAAAATAAAAGATGAGTTATGGGAAACATTAGGTGAATCTGCTCCATCATCCGCCACAATAAGTGGATGGGTAAATGAATTTAAACGTGGTAGAACAAGCTGTGTTGATGAAGCGCGCTCTGGAGCACCCAAAATCGTGACTTCTAAGGAAATGATTATAAAAATCCATAATATTATTACGCAAGATTGACGACATAAAGTGAGAGAGATAGCAGACATGGTAAACATTTCAACAGAACGTGTACACCACATTTTAACGACTGATCAAAAGTTCACTCGTTTGCGCATTTCCAATGAATGTTTAGACCTTTATAAGCGGAATTCGTTTGATTTTTGTAGGCGATTTGTTACTTGCGATGAAACTTGGATACACTATAGTACACCCGAAACTAAACAACAGTCGAAAAAATGGTTAGAACGTGGTTCTGCACCTCCAAAGAAAGCGAAAACCACTTTATCGGCAAACAAGGTGATAGCATCAATTTTTTTTGGGATTCGAAGGGCATTTTGCTCATCGATTACCTTCAGAAAGGTCCCACAATAAACGAACAATACTATGCAGAACTTCTACAAAAATTAAATGTTGAGATTCGTGATAAACGGCCACGAATGGCAAAGAAAAAGATTCTGTTTCATCGAGACAACGCTCCCTCGCATACCAGCACAGTTGCGATGTCCAAAATCCACGAGTTGCATTTCCAATTAGTACCGCATGCGCCTTATTCACCAGATCTAGCCCCTTTCGACTTCCACCTTTTTCCAAAATTGAAAACGGCACTAGGTGGAAAGGAATTTTCGTCTAACGACGAGCTTATCATCTTCGTAAATGAGTATTTTGCAAGCCTTCCGGAATCGCATTTTAGAAATGGCATAAGGGCATTGGAGCACCGTTGGAATAAATGGAGGACATAGGACATAGGAGAACATATTGAAAATTAAAAATTATTTTGTATTTAAAAAATTCGTTTTTCTTTTCCATTCTCACTACTTGTCAAACTACCCTCGTATATATATATATATATATATATATATATATATATATATTATAGCGTTTAAATTTATCTTAAGGTCTTGCAGTTTATGGTATAATAATAATAAAAGTATCATTATATGATTATTGTTCGCCAATAATAGTTGAATTAAATGAAATTGTTAATTATTAATTTATAGAGATAAAACATATACATATATTTTTGTATGGCGAAAGGAATTTGTGTTTTATTCTTCACAAGAGAAGAAGTGATAAAAGAAATTATTATACTTAACATTTCGAATATGTGAAGGGTTCTATTTAAGCAATATGCCTAAGAATTATAAAATACTCGAACAGCATTTTTTAAGGACTAGATTTAATTCATTACAAATAGTAAATATGCGGTTGTTTGTTTGAACATCGTCATAAATTCAAAATTTTTTAATTAAATTTTGTTTGCATAATAAAAGTATCATTATATGATTATTGTTCGGCAATAATGGCTGAATTAAATACAATTATTAACTATTAATTTATAGAGATAAAACATAAATGACAGTATTCACACTTTGCGAAATATCGGATATACAAAATCTGCTACAAATGAGGATAAAACTCGAAATATTACCTTTAGAAGAAAATCTTCATTTATCTATAAACAAGCGGACGCAAAAGCATATTAGTCATGTAGAAGGAAAAATTCTTAACAAAAAGAAAGGTACCGTCCCTATTAAATTTAGCTTGTTCACTTTCTGCACTAGTGAAGTGTGGATAGTGTCTCTGTCTTTTCTCTACAATAAACTCCTCAGACATCTCAGTCATCCCCACCAACTTCCTCAACTTCTTCGGAACTTCAAAACGTCACATTATTTAGAATAGCTTTTTCCTGCTAATGCAGTCGTGTACTCGCCCATAATCTATGAACAGCAAATGCAAGTCCAAATTCTGTTCATAAGCATTTTATTGAACTTGGTTCATGATGAAAATCTGTTTGGTGATTGACCTTTCTGCTCCGAACCTTCCTTATGATTCCTCTACCTCAATAATTATTGTATACCTCTTTAACTTCTTTTCCTGAAGAGATATTATTATAGCTTTTATTCCATTTCTCAGGTAACTTCTCTCCTTCCCATTTTTTTGTAGTAACTCTCATACTCTTGTACCACCACTGTGATCAGAGAATTCTGACTTTATGTCCGTCTCTGTAGCGGGTATTTGTAAAAACAGAATAATAACTTCTTTTTTCATAGAAGAAGAAACTCAAAATAGTGAGAGATATTTAGAACTTTTAAATAACCAGATAATTCCTCCAATGGTGAAACATAATTAATTTGTACAAAGCATCTGGTTTCAGCTGGATGAGGCACTACCGCTCTATTCAGTTACCGTTCGAGATCGATTGGATCAAACTTTTGCCCACAAATGTATTCGAAGAAGAGGTGAAATTGAATGGTTTGCACGTTCAAGCGATCTTACTCCACTAAATTCCTTCTTGTGGATTTATCTAAAGCAGAAAGTGTATAATCTTAACAGACCTAGAAACTTACAGGATTCGACTGAAAGAATTCATGAAATTTTACGAAACATTTCATCAGATATTATAGTAAGGGTCACAAGAAAATTTACAGACAGACTGGCTCTACTATTGGGAAATAAGTGACGCCCATTATGTAAATTTCATAAATTAAATATAAATTATTTTAGGACCAGTTGATTTTGTTTTCCTTATCAATTACTAAATAAAAAATACTTTAGCTATAGTTTGATCACATCGTGTTATAAAGAGAATATCAAAATATAAAAATATATAGTGTCTCGTTTAAAAAGAATAACTTTAGTACATCATAATATTTAAAAATGACTTCAAATAATGGCTCCTTATCACTAATTTTGATGTCTAACATTTTATTTCAATATTTTATTAATTTGACAGATATTATATATATATATATATATATATATATATATATATACCATATATAATATATAATATACAAATGTCGATGCTACTTAAAACAGGACAAATTAATAATTCATTAACAACGTGATGTAACTGCTACAGAATCCTTCCTGTGTATATAAATACATACATATATTTAACTATTCTACGCTTTCCGGTGTTCACCATTTTCGCATACCATTCAATTTTCTGTCAAGTTTCACTTCAACTAACCCTGTCTGATAATCGATTTCGATTGAATTCAATATTCTACCCAATCCGTTGTTGATCTGCCAATTTTCAAACCTCATGCAATTTAGTATTTTTAAATATATATATAACTTCTTTTTATATATATTGTATATATCATATATGTATATATATATATATATATATATATATATATATGTATTTTTCGTTTTACTTTGATTACAGTTTTAATAATCAAGATGAAACAAATTGTATCGTAGTAACAAACGTATGTAAAGGCACACGTGTGCACTGATACGTGTGTGAATGTGAAGGTATGCGTTTCATGTACAAGGGGTACTGGGAAAATTTTGCAATACAGCTTTGTTTATTTAATTTTTTCAAAGTAATTTCCTTTACATTCAATACAGCTCTCCATCCTCCGAAACCAATCTTTAAACCAGTTCTGCCAAGTTTCACTAGCGAGTAAAGCACACTCGTTGTCCCAAGCCCAAAGAAGGTCCTCAGCACTGGAAAACCGCCTCCCTTTCAGCTTCATTTTCACATGCGAGAACAGTGCAAACTCGCAGGGGCAAGATCTGGACTGTAGGGAGGGTGCTCGAGAAGTTTCAATCCTGTCGTAGTCAAATATTCGGTGCATGCTTTGGCGCGGTGAGCTGAAGCTTCTTCTCAGCAAGTTCTTCATAGATCCAATGACTTTAGGCAAGCACTGTTCAGTATACCACTTAGCTGTGACTGTCTTCTGTGTGTCCAAAACGACGCGTTCCACAATTCCACTCGATTTGAAAAATACAGCTATCATTTTCTTTTTTACAATTCGGGATTTTCTGACAACTACGGGTGTGTCCTCATCATCAAAGACCCAAACTTTGTTTTGAGCTTTGGTCGGCACATAGTAATAGTAATAGTCACGCGTCATGTCATCTGCTCTTCAGTCAGTCGATGCGGCCCAGAGAGAACAAAGTTTCTTCACGTGCAAATAATCTTGCAGAATCGAACGAATTGCTGGTGCATTTAGGCCTGAATTACCCTCTATCTGTTGGTAGGTTACTCGCCTGTAATCGCCAAGCATTTTCCTCACAGTAGTAACGTTTTCCTCCGTAACTGACGTTCGTGGCCTTCCCGGCCTCTCAGCATCCTTCACAGTTAAATTTCCCCTTTGGAATACTCTATACCACCTGAATATCGTTGTGCTATGTGGACAAACATCACCTAGTGCAAGAATCATTTCTTCGAAGCACTTGTCTATGTTTAAACCACGCACGAAATTAAACGCAAAACTGCCCTTATCTCATTTCGTGACGATGCCAGAAAAGCAACCCCATATCATGACTGAACCTTCACCGTTCTTAACAGTAGGGTCTATGCATTCTTCCCGAGCAGGCTCACCCACAGACCTCCTCACGAAAACACGTCTTCGTGGACCGAAAATCCGGAATTTGTATTCATCGGGCCATACTACTTTATTCGTCATCTATGGTCCAATTTTGGTGATCGCGTATCCACTTTAAACGTTTCTGCTTGTTTTGCTTGCGTAGAAGCGGCTTCCGCATTGCAATTTGCCCATAAAGACCGGCTTCTTTTAATCGCCGTTTAACTGTGGAAACACTTATGGGTTTTCGACGAATAGTATTCATTTCTGCTGTGATTTCTGGGGCTGTTTTTCGTCTATTCGTCTTGCTTGTTATTACCATTGCAAGATCTTCTGCTGATGTTGTTGCCCTTGGTCTCCGTTTTCGAATTCTGCTCAACACGCTTCCACATTCTCGGTGTTTTTTGATGATATAACCCACGGTGGACTGATTTAATTTAAATTCTGTAGCAATTTCGCGGTTGCTTTTGTCAGTTTTATGGTTTGCGATTATAAGCGATTGTGTTTCTACACTCAATTCTTTCCGTTTAGGAATATCTAACCGATTTAACTTCTTCGAAACACATGATGTTATCACTATGAGCACACAAAAACTAACTGCAATTTTGCCAAAATACCCAAGTATAAATACTAGTACAGTTTATAATAACACCTTACCTTAAAATAAAATCATGGCAATCGAAAATTTCCAAGAATTGAGAGACCTAATCCCTTAAGTGCAATTATTCTACCTGGAGTTTTATTAGGGTATTATCATTCATTGTGAATAATAGGGTAATCGCATAACTATTTTTGAATAAGCTTTTATAGATTTTAAATTTTAATGTTTACTATGAAACTATTTCTTACTACAGAAATAAATTTTATAATTACAACTTTTCTATAGAAACTGTAATGAAACAAGGGTGACCAATTACTTATGAGCGGTAGTGTATACGGCACTCCTAGATAAAATCTCTCATATATTTGTCAGATTACAAAATATTCAGAATTAAGCGATAAAACAGAAATTATATCAAAGCGTTTTAGTTATGGTTACAAATTTTCATATTGTTATTATGAGACGACCAATGGACTTGAGAATTGCATTCAATAACCACTAGCATATGAAATTAAATATGTATGTATGTTATGTATGTGTGTATATATGTGTATGTATATATGTATGTATGTATGTATGTATGTATGTATGTATGTTTGTGGGCGATCTAACATAAGTATTTTAAATCAAGAATCGAGAAAGAAAATGAGCAGTTTCGGCATATCTCTGTTTTATAATATGTATGTGTTTCGTTGAATAAGCGGTATAAAACCGAACGGACTTATGTAACAGTCCGATAGTTCAACCGACGTGTCCTAATCCAACATAGTCTTCGTATTTCTGAGGATCAAGGTATTTTGCATATATCGTGGTATTCGATTTAGTATATAATAATCATCATATGAAGTAGTCTGTTTTAAAATAGAAAACCGTTAGCATGCGTGAAAAATTTCTTGTTCAATTGGCGAAAAAGACAGAGAACTATATTAATCTAAGAATTTTATATTTATTAGTTAAATTCTAAAATTGATACATTTGAATCTTAAATTTTAATGACCAAACCCATTGAGTCACTATTATTATTTACACATCGATAATATAATTTAATAGTATTACTAAAGTACATCAAAAGTTTTTATTTAGAGTTATTATCACAGTGAGCATGTATCATGTATCATGATCACATATGTATATGTGAGAAAAAGTATATATTTTTAAATAAAATTTTTACAGATGTTCCCTGTGTTGAGAATAATAAATAATTAAATTTTCATTCAAATTCGTACCCTTTATAAAGAAAATTTAATAATGAGTTACCGCTGCACGTAAAAAAATACATTCGGTATTCGCTCTGGCATGCTTCTAATAAGGTATTCTATGAACACCTGTAAAAGCAACTTATAGCATCATGTAGCTGTTGTAAATTGATTGAATGATTAGAAAGCATACCAACCCTTAAACCTTTCATATCCCAGGTGTTTCTTATGAGCGATAGATCTGGCGACCACGCAGGCTAATTGAGAATACTGATGTTGGCCTCTTGCAGGAATTGTACAGTTACAATGTGAGAATGGACATTGCCTTGCTGGAATGTGTCGGTATTTAGCCCTTGGTTATGTGATAAAGCGAATTGTTCCAGAACTTCGTGAATATACCTTCAAGCATTTAAATGACGAAGGAATACTAAAGGATCTTCTATGCTAATTCCACTTCAAATCAACAATCCTCTAGTAAGTGCAGTCTTTCTACAGAAAATTTCCTTTCTTCTCTTCAATGTCGGACACATCTACGACTATTATAGGGCCATGAATAAAAATAAGATTCGCCTGAATAAAAGATGCCATTCCACTCTTCATTCCAATCTGCCCGTACATAGCACCAATCTACACGACGTCGATTAGTGAGAAGTAGTATTAGTCATGGATGAAAAAAATCAACCCAAACGAACAAACGTAGCGATATGTGGAAAGCATTGTTATTCTACAGCCTATCACCTCTTCCTTTGTAGCATTTAAACGCTCAAAGGTACATTTACGAAGTTCTAACACTAGGTTTCGCAAGCAAATTGTAAGAAGATCTCAACTTATGAATTTTTAAAACGTTGAAATGGAACAAATCGCTTGGTTTATAGGACATGGGAAAAGCGCACCTAGAAATTCATAGCTTTGTTAATTGTCGCTATCTATTGATTATAAACGAAGTGAAAGTAATAGAAATTGTTAGTTATATGGGCTTATTTTTCTAAACTCGAATATATTTCTTTAGTACTTACAAGGAATAAAATTGAATTGATTACGCTAAATGAACCTCGACAAGTGAAGATAAATTACTAATGTAAAGACATTTTGTACATATAATATTCAGTGTTTCTAATCAATTTTTCAAATACGAGTTCACACTGTAAGTTATAATTAATTTAATGTCAACAATTTGGTAGTTTGGAGTAATTTTCCTTTAAATGTTCCTGATTAAGTGTGCAAAATAATGGTAAAAAATAAAGAATTTCATAAAATATCTGCAGATTTTTGCTGTATTCTATAAAATTCTTTAATTTTTTTTTCAAATATAATAGGCTTCATATATATATATATATATATATATATATATATATATATATATATATATATATATATGTACATATATGTATCCAACACAGGAAATTTAAGACCTAATACATTATATATATATATATATATATATATATATATATATTCAGAATTTAGTAAAAGTTTTCATCAAAATTTATATTTAAGCCAATGGAATCGTACTTTACATATATGTATGTATGTTATAAACCTGATCTACTAAAGAAGTATTTCCTACGTGTATATTTAATTTAATAATAACACTGATCACAAGACTCTTCCATTACAGCAGATGGCTCACCATGAAAAGCGTCCAACTGTTGACGAATGGCCTGTGCGATCGTTGGTACAAATGTTAATGGATTTAAGTCCAGATCATCGCATAAAACTTCCGCAAATTGCTCAGGCGCTATTAAACTTTCCACCAAGAATTATAAAATAATTATTACTATAAAACAACTTTTATTGCATCTTATATTTATAAAAGAAAAGTAAATACTTGTCAATATTTTCTACTGCGAATTGATACGATCGTTACTGAAGTATTTGCGTTAAATATTGACTTATGCAATCATTTTGAAAATATAATGTAAATATTTTCTTAACCATTATATCCAGAATTATTGACGTGATGTAAACGTTATTTAAATATAAAACAAATACGATGATGATATGATGGGAAGTGAGACTCGAAATGTAACAAATGAATTAGGACACTATGGTTTTATTATTTTTCACCATATTCCACTTTAACTTCAACGCACTTGGGTCAACGATGCTGATGTAATTATAAGATTCTTGTATTAATCTTTATCAAGATCCTCCAAATACTGTCCTTTGCAGAAATTAGTTCTACCTCTTACCGAAAATGGATTTGGCAAATAGGGTTCACTAACGCCAGGATAGAGCAGTAGTAAGAGCGTATGACGTCGAGGTAGTTATCTAGAGAAGTCAGCGGTTTAAACTACGTTTATCGACACTGCTTTTCCTCTTGCGACGGTAAGAGATAGTAACAAGGTCTTACACACGCCAAATACACTCTCTCGCTGCCGCGATTTTGATAAGTCGAAAAGCGTTGCATCACAAAAAGAAGAACTGACCGAAACTTCTTTCTTCTTCATTGGTGTGAAAAATCGAATTGTCGTGGTGAAAGAACTTTTGTATAAGTCATTCCAAGCCACTTTTTAAAAAGTAATACCTTCAATTCGACTAGTCATTGAGTGTCACAATAAATCAGTTAACGGTTTGGCTCTTTGCGAGATGGTCTATCAAAATTATCCCCTACGAATTCCAAAAAATCGTTGTTGTTACCTTCAATGGGAATGTCTTGGTTCCCTTTGGGAAGGCTAATATGACGTGCCAACGCCTGAACCGCTGTTCAAATCTCCAAACATAGTTTAGGTTTTACCTACTGTAACCGATTTGCATAAAAATCATCTTGATTTTTGTTAAGTACTTTCAAATTATCGTCTGATCTTCTCATTCTTTCACACCCTCACATTTCAAGATTCGCGGCACCCACTTTGCTGACTGTTCTAGATATATACGGTTGAGATTGCCATCTGGATCCAGAAATAAAAATCAGGTTTCATCAACCGGAAAAAATCTTCATGAAAATCTGCGCTTAGTTTTAATTAAACAGTTTCAAATCTAATTCATGGTATGATATGATTGCATAATGAGTTGGAATTTTAGGTATTTTAAGATTTTCTATATAACGTATACACTTTATTCTCAATGTTGTAACTTTCAAATCAACTGTGAGAAATTAACAAAATTTTAGCCATTATAAAACACTTGGTAAAATTTGAATATAATATTTTTCTCTAAGATGATGCTAGTAGTTAAGCCTCACTTCTCATCAAATTATCCTCATATACTAACTACTCTTTGTTTTTGACAAAAAGGCTTTTTAACAGTTACTTATCAAATAGGTATCAGATTATAATCAACAAATACCCAGACCCAAAACTCTCGAATATAGTGTATCTGCTTTGAGACCTTCTCTGAGACGTTCTAAAATTCAGTGGTGCGCTGAATTACGTTTTTTGGATCCTCCTCAAGAACCGGTTGCTTTGGCTTCATTTCCAGGCAGCGGAAACACATGGCTGAGATATTTACTTCAGCAAGCGACAGGTATATATAATTGTATAATAAAATTATGACTTCAGAAATATATTGAGTTCAGTTTATTTATTTAAAACTATTTGAGAAGTAGATTGTTTTATAATAAGCAGACATACATTTTATAATTGTACTGGTTTGAATATTGTTTAGCTATTTCTCAAGTTTAATAGTAAAAAAGGAAAGAAAATGTAACACATCGTGGCCGTAAATTTCTACAAAATCAGATATCCTACCATATATTTCAAGAATGTCAGTAAACAATATTTCTTGAGATTGACCTTAGACGTATCAACGCATATATTGAAAAATTTCTAAGGAATCTCTATATCTTCCATTATTTGAAACTTAAATTATAACGGGTAGACCATCTATCGGTTTAAATTTGAACCACCAGTTATTTCGAATCCTGCAATACTTACGTCATTCTATTCTGTCACAAAATTCAGTATATTATCTCCACTGAAAGAAATGAATCGATTTACGCTTGAGCAACATTGGGATTTATTGGAAATTTATTTCCAAAACAAAGACAATTGGTCGGCAATTGCACGAAAATGTACAAAATTTGGTATACGCTAGTTTCTTGCTAAAGTTCGTAAAACTGGTTTCATTGTTGATGATCCAAGACGTGAGCGTGCTCGTACAGTGCGTACACCCGAAAATATCGAAGCTGTGGCTGAGAGTGTGCGTGAGAATCCATCAACATCAACTCGTCATCGTCCTCAAGAATTAAACATTTCACGCACCAGTTTGCGTCGAATTTTTCGAAAAGATCTCGGTATGACGCCTTACAAAGTTAAATTGGTTCAAGAGTTGAAGCCGCATGACCATCCACTTCGTTTTCGCTTCGCTAAATGGGCCAACGAGAAACTGCACGATGATGTCGATTTTGCCAAAAAAATCATCTTTTCGGATGAAGCTCATTTTCATCTTGGTGGGTACGTTAACAAGCAAAATTGCCGTATTTGGGGCTCAGAAAACTCACACGTGGTCTTACAGAAGCCAATGCACCCATTATGAGAGACTGTTTGGTGCGGCTTGTGGAGCGGAGGCATCATCTTTGCCCATATTTCTTTGAAAATGAGGACGGCGCAACCATTACGGTCAATGGAGACACTTATCGCACCATGATAACCGATTTTTTGTGCCCGCTTTCCATGGTATTGATGTGAACGATGTTTGGTTTCAACAGGATGGTGCAACTTGCCACACATCTCATGCCACAATCGATTTATTGCGTCAAACGTTTGACGGCCGTTTAATTAGCCGAAATGGTGATGTCAATTGGCCGTCAAGAAGCTGCGATTTGACACCATTGGACTATTTTCTATGGAGCGCCGTTAAAGACAAGTGTTATGCCGACAAACCAGAGACAATCGAGCATTCGAAGGCCAACATTCGTGATGCCATTGGCGAGATACGACCCCATACACTCGATAAAGTGCTCGAAAATTGGTCCAATCGAATGGAGTACTGTAAGGTCAGCCGCGACAGCCATATGAATGAAATAATATTCCATCTCTAACCGGAATAATTGTATCATACTTTTGGCAAAATTTCAAACCGTTTTTGTTTTATTGCATTTTTAAATTTAAACTTTTAAATGGCCCACCCGTTATAATAATTGATATTTCTTCGCTAAACACCCCTCTTTAAACTGCGATTCTTAGTAGGTCGTCAATTGCTTTAAGAAACTCGTTTAGATTTCAATTTTAATGGCGAAATTCCATTTTTTAATAACTGTAAAATCAGTAACCAACCCAGTTTTTCTTTTAGCAAAAGACCAAAATTCTAATTAAAATGTAGGTAAGCCTTTGCTCTTGTTATTCTCTAGAGAAGCGGTTTTCTCAAAATTCAACCAAAATAAAACAAACCTTATACTAGTTTAGTAATTATGGACGAAAAGCATGACTAAAATGTTGTCTTAGAAAATGCCACCGAACATCCAAGAAAGTAGGATTCGAGAATTAAGCATTACTTTAGCAAGAAGAAAAAATTCAGTGATACTATAATCTTTATTGGCAAACAGCGAACAACATTGATATCATGCGCAGTAATGTCTGTCAATAGGACATTTGTAATTTTTCTGAATTCAAAATCATATTCATTACCTTACTTTAAATGGTATTGTGTTTAATGCTTATCTTAGTTGAACTGTACAAATTACACGCTCTCTACCATTATACATATATGTATATGTAATTCTTAGTCTTTATTATGGGGAATAAAAAGGAACTTTTGTCTACAAGATACAAATAAGGCGCGCTTCGCCTAATATCAATGTTCGTCAGTTAACGCCGTCCCTTGGTGAACAAACTGTACGCACCTAATCATTGTTCATATCTAAATGGTAACACCTAATAGTGAGAATATTTCTATCTTTCGGACAGATTAACTAGTGACCATTGATTTTATGATAAACGCGTCGTAATCAGTATCTTGTCGACAATAGTCATCATCAGAGGTCTTAACTATCGCACCTATTTTCCGCACCTCCGGATATTTTTTCTTTCTCCAAATTTGGATAGGTAGCAGTTGCAGCAAGTCTACAGTAAAATTTCCGCCACCTTTTAGTAGTTCATCGTCCATTTGCTCGCTGCCCTTTTTAATGATTATTTTACTATATTATGTATTTCCTTGATAGTTGGAACTAATATTAAATTCAAGCACTTTTGCAATGCTTCCAGTCTCGACACTTTCTCTGTTCACATTCATTATATTTTTAAAATATTCTATCCATCTTTTCATTGTTTCTTCGACTGTCATTATTGTACGCCTATTTTTATTTTAGAGGTGTTACAACTGCATTTGCCTCTACTAAACTTTTTATTTCCGTATGGTGTTACTATCTCCCACTTCATACTTCTTTATCTATATTTTTTATAAAGTCTCTATTATATTTCTTTTTCGTAGTTTATGCTTCAATTTGTCTGCATTTTCTTTGTTTCTTGTATTTTTGGTTGCTACAATACAGAATTTTTTGTTTTAACTTCTTCGTCTCAAATATCTTCGTCATTGTAACATTATTCTCTTACTAAACTTTCCTTTGTTCGTTCCTAATTCATTTGTAATCTTTTTAATCAATAATGTGTCTTTACATCTATGTCTTACAAATGTATTCCATTGGTTTATTGTATTCTTATATTTTGTGTTTTGTTTATTAAATTGTATTAATAATGTAATAAATTATATTGCATCATAATAACTCAGATAATTCATTTTATTAAAAAGCTTGTTTGTTTCCGAT
Organism: Dermolepida albohirtum; assembly: GCA_031893035.1. Classification (NCBI taxonomy): domain Eukaryota; kingdom Metazoa; phylum Arthropoda; class Insecta; order Coleoptera; family Scarabaeidae; genus Dermolepida; species Dermolepida albohirtum. The sequence continues at coordinate 206,179 of JAVIWB010004775.1, read as the reverse complement.
CAGAACTTACGTTAAACAATTATATCTGCAGTATTTTCAATTAAACTTAATTAACTCTTTGCCATCTCAAAAAAATATTTATTTAGATGAGTACAATTTTGTCTTCTTTGTTAGAAAAGCTAACTAAAACTATTTCACTAAAAATATATATATTTTTAAGAAAATTAAGTCAGCAAGTTATAAATATATTAGTAAATAATATTGTCAATAAATATTTATGAGTATGCTATTATTGAATATGTAATTTTATTTGAATTCCTTCAGGTATTTACACAGGTTCAGTGTACAAAGATTACGGTCTACTGAAAAACGGTTTTCCTGCTGAAAGCGTCATCAATGGGTCAGTCCTTGTAGTCAAAACGCACGAGTATGGTCCATTAGCCAGAAAACCTTTTTCCAAAGCGATACTTCTCGTAAGGACGCCTGCTCCTGCTATACAAGCGGAATTCAACAGACAAAGCGGAGGACATATAGGATTTGCTTCTTTAGAACGCTATAAAAGGAACAGAGGAAAATGTAAATATCCTTTTGTGTTCAAAGCTTTATTTTGTTATCGCATGTAAACCTTTTATTCTATTCAAACAGTCCTTTAATACTGAAATATTTATTCATCCTGTTTTTCGTCTCTGGCGACCTAATATTATGTTAAAACCTCGCAAAATATGTAATCGTATTTTAAAAAGCTCTCTATTATAGAATGCTATATAAGCAATGAGGGTTATATAAACAATGAGGAATTTTAGAGAATCGTTGATACAACCTTTCACTTTACGATCGGAGAATATGTAAACCAACTGTTTTTTCTATACGGAATATAATCAAAGAGAATGAGAGTGTGACTATATATATTCCTCGGAAAATTGTTTGCTTATATTCAAATCTTTTGTTATTGTTATAGCCGCCACTTCATTAAATTAACTTTTGTAGGCATGTTTGCCTTTTGATGTATGTATTCGGTGGTTCCAAAAGTATAAATATTATTTTATATGATGGAAATAAGAACTAGTTACTAAACAGAGTAATTCATTCAATCAGTTATGTAACATTATTCTGAACGTTCTGACATCTGAATACCTTTGTTAGCTAATACAGGCTGCAGAAAAATATATTAATTATTTTCAACATCTTAATAATAATTTATTGATATAAATTACAGAAGAATTAAAGTCGTATTTAAGAATATTAGTGATGAAAGTTTTGTAACCTAAAAATAATGTCGGTAAATGGCCGAAAACCATAGCAACACTTTCTTTCAAACACGTGAAAATTTTACATAATATTAGTGTAGTAGACCTATGGTAGACGTGTAGTAGTGTGGAATAGTCATAATCAATCATCATAGTCAATCGTTACTGGTGTTTCTTTCAAATTCTTCCAATTCCATTTTATTTTTTACAAATAATCCTATAGGAATAAATCCGAAACAGTAATATCGTGGACTTTAGGAGACTAAGAAGAGTATTATTTTTAAATTAGTCGATTCGGAAACGACTCTTATAAAACGTCTGTACTTATTCTTGCAGTGTGCCTGATTGCACCTTACTAAAACAAATAACTCTGACGCAACTCTACCTGGATTTACAGTAAAAAGGAGGTAGTGTAACATTTCAACATAGCGAACAACATTAGCAGTTACGGTTTAACCATTTTTCTTCTGAGTAGTTCCAATGATTTTAGTGACGCGCCACACTGTTTCTTTTGGTATATACAGAGCTTTTAGTGAAATTCATGAAGATTGGCTTGAGCCCAGTATTGGTAATTTTGTTTATAAGCATCGCCATTAAGATGAAAATTTGCTTTGTCACTCAAAAAGAGGTAATTTTCAATATTTATATTCTGATTATGTAGGTTCATAAAATCTCATTACAATTCTTACTCTTTCTTCCTTAACAGCATTACATACGGATCAACACAAAACTCACATTGTACTGCTGACCAACGCACAATTTTTACAATTGTTTGTAAACAAAATTCCAAAGCTTTCTTTTTCATTAAAGAAACGGCTATAGCAAATACTTAATTCGATTTCTTTCTAAAAAGAAAATAAAATGATCAATACATTTTGCCGGAGACTGTATATAATCAAAAACGAGTTCGATTTATTCTTGAAGTTTCTAAAAGCGGACGAAAGAGTTAAAAATCGGTCGATACCAAATCAAAAAAACAAGAAAAATTAATATGAATATTCCCATCTAATTCCATCAGTTTCTCCTGGATCTGTAGGTTCACATTTGACTTGTTATTTTCATTATTTCGGATAGTCTTTTATTAATTTATCTGGAAAATGTATTTTTCTTCTCAGAATAGAAATAACCTAAATAATAACTCAATCAATAATGCTATCGTTATCAATTCCGTTTCACAGTTTCGCATTATTATAATGAAGAAATATCCTTTCTCTATTAACCAACTTCGGATATTTAAATTTTGTTTTTTCTTGGTTTTCGTGGTTAAGGTAATGATAATATGTATTTGAAAAAATTGGTAAATCAAATTACATTAAGAGCAATTGTTCTATAAACTGTAGATGAATGCAAGATCATCGCACTCGAATTAACGATTTTGAAATGCGGTGATACCATTTTTATAACTCTCTCTTTCAAGAGTCTCAAAACACTGCTCCGTTGCTCCAATACATTCTTCATCTGACCCAAATGAATAAGTGAAAGTCATTTGAGGTTAAATCTGGCGAATAGTATGGGTGCAGCACAACTTGAAATCTCGATTGATTCAATTTTTCGTAAATAATTTGTATGGGGTCATGATGAAACACAACTTTTTTATGGACCGTTATAAGTTATTTTTCAGACACTGCTTTATTCAATTTATATAGTAAGGCGACATAATACAATCAACTAAACATTTAACCCTTTGTACAGTGAAAATTATCACCTTTGAATTGCAGAAAATCTTAACTTTCACCTTCCTCACCGATCTAAATTTTTGAACTTTCTCTCAGGGGGACCACATGATGTGTGATACTAGTAAAGCCACGTTCTATCAATAATAACAAACCCTCTTTAAAAATCGACTTAATTTTTATTAAATAACTTCAAATTAACGCGTTATCGCTTGACGTTCACATTTTTTTTCAGATTCGTGATTACAATTTATGAATCACGACACCTGCCTTGCTGCCAACTTGAACATACCCAATTCTACATGTAAAGTTGAAATTTATTTTCTATTAGTTAAATGACCGATACTATTTATGTATGTGCTACCACTCGCAAAGCCAAATCGATTGTAACAGTGTTAAACAATTTAACCCTTATGTGCGCACCTAGGTACCCGGGTACCTTTGGCGTTTTCAACTAAAATTTTTTCATTGAAATCTATAATCTGCATGTCTGAAACTTCTTGAGAACTACTAACTTTCAAAAAATTTAGTATTTTTGCAGCCGCACAGCTAATTTTCAATTTATTTTTAACACCTTTAACTACGCACCAAGGTACCCGGGTACCTGAACGTATTTTATATGAGAATGCGGCTATTAGAAGTATACTTTTTGAAGTTGTTAGTAGCTTTGCATAAATAAATAAAAGTCTATATAAAATATAAACGTAAACAATTTATTTCATGAAATAGGAAAACAGAAACATAAACAGAAATAAAATCAAAAATTCAATAATTAATAAAAACATAAGAAAAAGTTACAAATAATGTTTTATTGCAGATCTTTCGAGACTTTGCACGTATATCCCGGGTTTCATTATTATCAAAACTTATACACTGTAATAGCATTCTGAATCTGTTGTATGACATTGCTGCCCGAAACAATGGCAAATTAGTGGGTGTAGACAATTCAGATACGTGTTCTCTGTTTGATTTGTGAACACCAGAGTAAATCAAAATACCAAGAAAAGCGTAGAGTTCTTCTTCTCTAAAAGACTCGAATATTTTTTTTGTTTTTTGTTTTACATTCTGTTGTAATTTTCTGTCCTTTACGATTTGTTTCTTTAAGAATTAAAATACTTTTTAATATTTCTTTGGCTGTACACAATGTAAATTTTCGGGCTGCACCCACACGTTGTCGCAAAATATTTTCTTTACAGTCTGGCATTCTTGAAATGGGCTAAGTTGCCAGTAAGTTCCATCTTTACCACGAAGTTCACTTCTTGTCTGAACTTCATCATTTTCATAATCATCGCTTTCTGCCGAGTCAAACAAATCTCCGTCAAGTCTTTTAGAACGAACTCTTGCGTTTGAATTCATTTCGTTTGTTTTACGTAAAAAATATTACCTTACCTGGCCAGAAGATATGACGAACTAAAAATAATAAACACGAAACTACATACAATTTTCTATTTATTCTCAAAGGGTATTCACCAACATTATATTCGAACTAATTATGTATGATATAAAAAAATTTGCTTTTACATACCTACTAGCAAACCCGGCGAACTCCGTTTCGCCACCAGATGGCTTCGTTTTATGTAACATTTCGTTTGGTGATTAAAAGATGAAGAAAATTTTTTTTTGTTTTATATTTGAAAAGGAAAAATTTTATTTCATTTCACAACAGTAATGAATTCATTTCGATTACAAAAATGAAGTGTTATTAAGTTGAACTTCTCTAAGTAAATGAAAGTGAATCCAAAGTAAATACTGAATCGAAGCGTTATACGTGTCCGCAAATTATCCGTTTCATTGAAGTGCTCTTTGGTAAACCACATTTTTTGTTTTTTGGTCTGACGTTAACACAAAAAAAGCGGATGGTTTCCCAACTCGTGAACACGCAACGTATAACTGCCCATGTGAAAAACAATGATTTTCTAAATTTATCCCGCAAACACTAAGCGATTGACCTTGCGACTTATTAATTGTCATTGCGAACGCAAGGCGAACTGGAAATTGCAATCGTTTGAAGTCAAACGGAAGATCAGTCGGAATCATTGGTATTCGAGGAATACATACATTTTCACCTGCGTACTTTCCGTTAATAATGGTTGCCTCAATCAAATTCGGCATAAGTCTTTTTACCAAAAGTCGAGTACCGTTGCAAAGCCGCGGTGGATTCAAATTACGCAATATCATAATAACTGTACCTTGAGTTGCAAGTTATGTGGTGGAAATCCTGGTAACTCCAGAGAGTTCAAAAACTCCGTTGGATAATTTACTACATCATCGGGATTTGTTATGGAATCAACGGATTTGTATGTCACCAAATTGCCAGCAATTTTTGATTGAATGGTGAAATTCAGTGCGTGTACATCATTATTCTTTGCGGCAAGAATTGCTCGTTGACTTAACCAAGCATAATTCTGATAATTCTCACTAATGTTTGGGAAAACATTTTCAATAAGAGCTAATTGATAGTCTACAAATCGGCAAAAGTCGTTGGTAAGAGTAATTAATCCAGATGTCGCATCAACTGGAACTTTTCTATTTCCAACAGCTAACAGTTCTTTGGAAAATTGTGCAGCACTTTGATCATTTTGAAGTTGAACTCTCATATTAGTGGTTAGCGATAATGTTTTTACATTATTCCATAAAGGTGATGCCTTCGGGCAAGCATTCAATTCATCTGCAGGCGTTCCACGGGGAATTACTGGCAACGTCTGCCTGAAATCGCCTGCCAACAATATCATCAAGCCGCCAAAGATGTTGTTATTTCTCCGAAGATCCTTCAGTGTGAAGTTAAGTGCTTCAAGTGATTTCTTATGGGCCATTGTGCACTTATCCCAAACAATGAGCTTGCATTGCATCAACAATTTTCCCATTGCACTGGATCGGGAAATATTGCATGTTGGAATATCAATTGTGTTTAAATTGAGTGGCAACTTAAGCGCAGAATGTGCAGTACGACCGCCATCTAGAAGAGTCGCCGCAATTCCAGATGATGCTAACGCCAAAGCTATGTCACATCTTGATCGAATAGTAGCCAAAATCAATGAAATGACAAATGTTTTCCCTGTTCCTCCAGGTGCGTCCAGGAAGAATAGACCACCAGTAGTATTGTCCACCGCTTGCATTAATGTTTCGTATACTTGTTTTTGCTGTTCATTCAGCAACGGCACATTATTTCGAACGAATTCCTGCAATGTATCAACATTGTATTGCAGCTCTCGATTTAATTCTTGGTTGAATGCATCGTGCATCGATCGATTTGGCGCAATCATTCCTACTTCAATCAGTAGCTTGTTTGCAATAGTCAAGCATTGATCCTCAATCAGAATCAATCCTTCATTGTAGATTTCATCGGTTATTTGGATGTCAGGATTACTCGTTTGAATGCGCAAGCGATGCAAGATATCTTCACATATGTCGTCTTTGTATTTGTTCCATAACTGAATTGGTTGCGAAGGAAAACATGTGGTGATGATAATTGCGAACAGCGTTCGTATTTGGTACGCATTTGATGAAACAACTGAATCCGCAAGTGTTAAATCCCAATGAGAATCGTTCTCCAGCAAACCCAATAGTTGACATGCTTCTCGATATGTTTGGCATTGGTGGCCATTCACAGTTTTCAAATGCGCAAATGATTTTGGTCCACGTACATTTACCAACAGCAGTCGCAAATAAAAACATTAATCATTTCTAGGATGAACAGTATACATGCGACCTAGTGCATCAGTGGAAAACACCTGTGGCCAATCTGGAACTGGGACGTTGGAATTTCTTTGTCGATTGATTCCAAGTGTAATACTTGGGCATTTCAATGTACATCAGCGTCGCTGCGAATGGATCTGCTTCACACATTGCAAAGAAGCTAGTCAATGTTGTCGATGGTGGTCTCTCAGCTCGTAAATGTAAAACTGTGGGATATCTTTCATGAATTAGAAATGACAATAATCGCCACAGTGCTTCATTAGTACTGACGTATCTGCCCATTTGGAAGTTGCTGATTTCGTCATTCGCATTTTCCGACGCAATACCAAACACAGCCATGTCGCTGCCTTTTGTGACGTACTTGCACAAATATTTGATTGATTTGGCCGAATGACAACTCTCAACGTTTGCATGTGTTTCGAAAATTCGTGATAGCAGCGGGCAATATGGTACAATGAATTCATTTCCGATCTTAATCTCTTGATTTTGAACTTTAACTTTGATAGTTCGACCATTATCTTCTTTTGAACGCCGACGATAAACTGGATATCCATCGTTCCCTGTGACTGTTTCAGCAACTAACGGTCGCGGATATCGTTTTGTGCACTTTCCATCAGCCATGCAAGGCGATAATGGATTTAATGCACCGCACGGTCCATGCACCATCTGTGTCGTCACAATGTCGTGTAGATGGGGATCAGTGACTGGATCAGGAATTTCAGCTGATATGATGTCATCCACTTCATTTGAATGTAATTTGTTCAGCAACCAGATTAGGATATGAGCATGCGGTAGTCCACGCTTCTGCCATTCCACCGAGTACATATAACAACGTGTGTCACCAAAAAGTCGATACTTAGTAAGCACATCCATCATAACCTTGAGTTTTTGCTGAAATACTCTGGCGATTATGTCATGGCGATCTTGCGGTTTTTGGCCCGGTTCCAACTCACGTTCAATTTCCGTCCACTTCGGATTGCATGTGAACGTAATAAATAAATCCGGAGTTCCATAATTTCGCACGTACGTCATAGCGTCTTGAGCGTATTCGTGCATGTGGCGTGGGCTTCCGATATAAGAAGATGGGAGAATCGTCAGACGTCCAATATTCTGAACATCACCATCTGAATGAATAGCATCACGCAAGTATATATAGTCCTCAGATCGTAGCTTTGCCTGATTGAATCGGATGAACGCTAAATGTTCGGTCTCGACTTTGACATAGATGTCGACAGCGAATTGCTGGAATAGCCGACGGCACTTCAGAATGACATTCTCCTCATGTGTACGAATCATCATACGATATGCATAGTAATTCATTGCGCTTAGATTTTTATTCGTTGATACTCCTGAAAATGCAAAATTAAATGAATTGTTAATGGAAACCAATAATAGCAAAAATAGCAATAATTAGTGTGTGAATATTGTACCTGTAATTGGATCGACCATCTTCAACGTGATGTCGTATCCGTCTTGCCCTTGCCAATAAATGATTGGATATTGTAACGCATCGTACAAACGATGTGTCTCGTTTACACGATGCATGATATTGCTTCTTCGCTGAACGACAATGTCTCGCGATTTAGTTGGATCGCCAACAATAATTGCAGCAACATCATTAACGGTGGGTGCATTGAATCTTCGCACATGTTCACCTGTTGGGGTACAATCCGCTCTTATGACAAATTTGTGCGTATCCGATGGCATTCGTTCCAATGCTGTTTTGAACATATTAACCACAGCATTATTAGCGTGAAAAAAATGCTTGCAACTGTTCAATAATTCGTCTCTTTAACTGTTGTGTTCCCTGTATATTGCACATTCAGCTGATCCACCATCGACGAAATGAAATATATTTGCAGAAATTGATGCGGTTCATCTGGTGTTGGCACCATTGAACCATGCAAATGATATATTTGTCCTTGTATCTGTAATTGCAAACAATCATTTATTGAAGAATACGGTGTAACTTCTGATCGTGTGATGGTGTAGTGTGTGGTGTATATGTAGTTGTTATGTGTTGCAATTCATTGTGTTGGTGTGAGTGATTGGTTATGTGTGTTGTATCTTTTACCTTGCAAGTCGGCATGAAGCCGCCTTCTCGAATGATATTAGCTCCAAAGGAAGTCATGCGAAAGCAGTTATTGTATTCAAGGATGTGTTGAAGAAAATGGCTGGAATCGGGATCACTTCCATCGAACAATGGTTTCAGTGGCTGTGGTGGTGTAAGTAGTGGATCCAGTTTGACTTTTCCACTTGCGCAGCACAATCCAGCCGTTTCTCTTTTGAACTTTAACGCATTGCAATATCGGCATATAGTCGTCATTGGTCCAATATCTAAATTTTCATCATCACTGTAGTTCGCAGTGGGATCATATTGGAATGCCAAGCGATTGTATGATGCCAATGATCTTCGTGTGCTCACGCGTTGTCTCAATCGGGCATTTTCTCTTATTATATTTTGTCTTTCTTCGCTTAAGTTCTGTGAATACACTTGTTGCTGGCTTGCATGTCTTGTGCGGCGGCCGATGTTCGCACGTCGTCCTCTAGGCATTTTGGACTATGGACAGAGTGGTGAATTTAACCTCAAATGCACGATCCACATAATTTACACAGTTCAACTTACCACCTTAAAGACAAATGCCAGCTGTTGAAATTGAATAAAAATTTGCACAATACACGTGATTGATTTGATGGTTTCCAATTGAAATGTTAGGAAACGAATAACTTATTTTTTTTACTTTTTTTTCAAAATTTCACAGTGAACACAATACCGGTTTGTCACATGAAATTGACTGAGCAGAGAACAATGAGTAGCTGTCAAACAATGTATCACGCACCGGCGCCATCTACTTAAAATATTGGTTTGTAGTACATGCTATGTATCAGAGATGGCGCTGTATGTGAAAAATGATTTTCCCGCTTTTCTGTTGAAATTTTTCCTGAATTTTCTTTGCTATAAACCTCACGGAGCCCGAGACCTTTCCAACGAATGCAAAACCGTGGAAATCGGTTCGTGCGTTCTGGAGTTATAGCGTCAGGAAGGAAAACCCGACTTATTTTTATATAGTAGATAGGAAATAAGCTGTTAAATTTAAAATTTATCTTACGTAAAAATTTGTAATAAGATGTGCTGCATACCTTCAGGTTTAAAGAGAAAATGTATAATATATATTGTCAATCCCATATATATTTTGCAACATTTTAACTAGATATTTATTTAGCTAGTAGTATTTAACTAGATATTTAGTGTTTTCTACGTAACTTTCACATAGGTACCCGGGCACCTTGCAGCACAATAGAAGGTGTTTTTTTGCCGCGCACATATGGGTTAAGCTAGAAACAGGCTACAAACTAAATTACCTTAACATCTAGAAGATTGTACTTCGTGAAGAATGAAACTAGTTTCAAAGGCATTGACAAAGGAATAGTTGGTTAAAGGTCTATAATTAATCAATTTATTGTAATGGTATGCGTTGGCACCAGAATATATGCTTTAATAATTCGGGAAAAAGTGACAGTGGCTTCGAAATTATATTAAAACAACTTTTACTAACGTGAAGCGGAATTTCATAAATGCTTACAGGCCTTTTAGTCTCCATTTCATAAAACAACTACAATAACTACTAACAATTGTATGCAATTTAGTGACGATCAAAATTTTTGTTTAATAACAAAATTGATTTTTGTGAATATAAATTAGGAAATTATAAATTTATCTCTCCCGAATAAATAATATACTACTTTATTATCTGTTAGGGAGAGATGAACGATTATTTGAATACAATTTAACATTGGCAGGACTAAATGTAAACATCATAAACGAACAATTTATGAAAAAATAAATAACAAACAAAAGCGGAATGACTGTCGCTTTTGTTTACCACCAGAGGAGTGTTTACATCATAATAGCAAACACAAAGCTTTCTGTAATATTAACGGCATATGTTATTTTGTTTACAAACCGTACACACACGTATAAGTTCAAACGATATGTAATTTTTGCTATAAAACGAAAGTGTATGTACATAAACGTGTTTACATTTAATATTTATTCGCCATTTGTTAATTAATGTTATAATAATTTAACTCCAGCAAATATTGTTTCATCTGTGGTCATATGATTCAAGAATAATGCAAAAAAGCACATTAATTATTGTTCCTTTCGTTATTATTTTTATTCATGTTTTTTCATGGAAATCTCTTTTGAATGTTTATAAATAGAGACTTTACACACATTTTGAGATATTTTGATTTATTCGTCATGCAGTAATAAGTTAATAATAAAGAGTTTTCCAATAAGGACTTGACAACTTTTTTTCAAAATAAAATGCAGACCATTTGAGATATTTCAAAAACTTTATTATCGGGTTGAAGTACAATCAAAACATTTATGAATGGAACTCGACTTCGTTCATATGGCCACCGCGGGCACGTTTGCAACGGTCGATTCGTTGGACCCAATTTTCAATGACTCGGCCACACAATTCGGCCGAAACGGCTGCTATTTCGCGTTCAATGTTGCCTCTGAGCTCTTCCAACGTTGTCGGCTTGTTGGCATAGACCAATGACTTGACGTAACCCCAAAGAAAAAAGTCTAGAGGCGATAAATCGCACGAACGAGGCGGCCAATCGACTGGTCCATTTCTTGAGATAACACGCTCATCAAACTTACTCTTCAATAAATCGATTGTAACGTGTGCTGTGGCTTGTGGCACCATCCTGCTGAAACCACATGTTATCCAAGTCCATATCTTCAAATTCGGGCCAAAAATAATCGGTAATCATGGCGCGATAACGATTACCATTCACAGTAACGTGACGATCATTATCGTCGACGAAAAAATATGGCCCTATGACGCCGCCGGCATGCAAACCGCACCGAACAGTTATTTTTTGTGGATGAAGTGGTATTTCATGAAGCACATGTGGATTTTCACCCGACCAATAACGCATATTTTGCTTATTGACGAAACCATTGAGCCAAAAATGAGCTTCGTCACTGAAAATTATTTTGCGATAAAATTGATCATCTTGGCGCATCTTTTCCAGAGCCCAATCAGAGAACGTACGTCGCTTCAAATGATCCATCGGCTTCAATTCTTGAGTCAGCTTGATCTTGTATGGGTGTAAACCAAGATCCTTATGCAAAATTCGCCATAAAGTGGTCTGGGCGATGGCCAACTCTTGAGAAAGCCGTGGAATTAACTGATTTGGATCATTTGCTACGGACGTTTCAACGGCAGCGATATTTTTGACACTTCGACCAACCCGTTGTCTCACTGGCACGGCAACATCACACAACGAATATGTAGACTCAAATTTTGGCACTAAACTTGTTACTGCCTGTCTACTAAGGCGAGAATTACGACCGAAAATCGGAGTTAACGCTTTTAAAGTAGCGGTCACCGACTCCGAATTTCTGTAGTAAATTTTTATAATTTGCAGACGTTGTTCGTTCGTGTACTTTACCATGATGAAAATGTTAAGTTTACTGAATAAATTGACAGTGACGGTTCGATGATTAGTGAAAGGGTGCGTTCACAAATTTAATTAAAACTTGTCAAGTCCCTATTGGGAAACCCTTTAGTAGTAGTAGACATTAAAAAAATATAATACATGTCTATATGAGGATGTGGTTTAGATGTTCACCTATTCCGAATCTAAGCTTAATTTCAATAATTACTTCAAGCCGCTTCCATTAAAAAATAATTTAAATATTAACTACTGTCTACTAACTAAGTCTTGTGCACAAGACTGTCTAATCTAAGCTAAATGTTTAGCTTGTTCTTACATTCACGTTTCTAGCTTGGAATCCCACTAGGATATCTTGTTTTCAAAAAATGAAGACAGTGTGAATAAACAAAATTATTCGAAAATTATTTAAAAAGTATTCAAATTAGTCATAAATAAAGTTATAAGAAGTACTCTTCTTCTTAATAAATTTTTTTAACCAGACTATTGACAACTACCAATCGCTTAGTTAAACAAACCCATAACTCATGAAATATCAGAGGCTTTAGATAGAAGTGATGAAAAAATTAATTTAGTCCCTATTGAGTCTTTGGTACTATAAACCATATAAACTACTTCATAAACTAATACTTTTGAATTCGGTAATGCTTTGCTTCAATTTATAAATTGTTTTTTGTACAATACATGGAATTATTTGAAACGTTCATGTGTCTTCTTCCAGAGTTCCATTTAGCTTCAGACTCGGCTCCTTTCTATTTATATTTTTTATCGATAGCATATTGATTTTCAAAAATATTCTTTAACATCAATTCGAGCGAGTACATTTAGTTTTGTTTCAAAATAATTCAATTTTGAATAAATGATATGTATACGATTTTTCTTCTGCGACCTATGGTATTTTACAGCTAAAATGTCCTAAATAGTTACCATATATAAATAGTATTACCGCCTTTAAATAATATTCATTTTTTAATGACGAAGTATGTATGTGTATTTGTATTTAGCAAATACTGTCTACCCGAATCTTATCTTCATTGTAGATCTAATCTGATTCTAGAAAGAACCAAATAAACTCTAGTCGTTTCAGTGCAGTCCCTGATTTTAATTATTCAAGCATCAATGTATTATATTTCTAAATGTGTATATTGTAGGCTGTAAAAATCTACTTGCACACTGTTGTCTTTCAAAATCCACTAAAAATGTATAAAAATAAAGCCATCTATAAATTTACACATATAATTTAATTTTTATAAATACGAGAGTAGCCGTTTATGTTTCGTGAATTCGCAACACTGTTAGTGTTGCCTCCGATCTGATGATTGCATCGTGAAGTTTTGACATTTTTGACAATATATTTACCTTGACAGTAACTTGAAAATCTTATGTCAGCGAAAAAATGGAATTAACTCGCGAACATTTTCGTGCAATTAGTTTTCATAACTTTTGGCGTGGATTATCTCGATAAGAATGCATCGACGAACTGAATTCGTTATATGGTGATGAAGCACTATGGAAAACTACAGTATATCGTTGGTATAGTTAATTTAAACTTGGACGGTATTCTTTGGACTATTAATTTCGTGAAAATGTTGTTGTTTCGGAAAACATTAATGCAGTGTCTGCAAGACCGTCATGTGACATACTGTGAGATCGAGGCATCTCTAGGTATTAGTAACACCAGCGTGCATAAGATCCTGCATAAACATTTAGCCGTTAACAAGCTATATTCACGTTGGGTACCACATAATTTGACAACCGCTCGAAAAAGGACTCGCGTCGATTAGTGCCAAGAAACGCACAAAAAAATACAAAGGCGGTGCTTCGAAGAACATTTATAAAGTCGTCACAGGTGATGAATCTTGGATCTATACATATGAGCCCGATAGTAAATAGCAGTCGACTGTGTGGGTATTCCAAGAAGAGTCAAAATCAAAAAAAGTTGTTCGCGCTCGAAGCACATCAAAACAAATGGTCGCCGTAAAAACCGGTCACGTTGCAACTGTGCTTTAGAGAGTTGTTGAATGGTCAATTCCGAATGGTACACAACTATTTGTTTGCCAAAAGTTTTTGAATAAATAAGGAAAACAAACCGAAAACAACAGATTATTCTCCACCATGATAATGCGAGCTCACAGGTCGGTTTAAACAATTGAATATTTGACCGAGCAAAACATTGAATTGATGAGCCATCCGCCATACAGCCCTGATCTAGCACCCAGTGATTCCTTTTTGTTCCCACACGTGAAGAATAAACTTTGTTGTCAACGGATTTCTACGCCGGAAGAGGCAGTTGAGGCATTCGAAATTCATGTTTTGGAGATACTGCCTTTACAGTGAAAAGCAATAAAACTGTTTTCGATAATAAAATTTTTTTTTGTTTGCTATCCCGAAATATAAACGGCTACCCTCGTACAAGTTATGTACTCTTCTGATAAATAAATGTCATTAATTTTGTTGACTAGTTCATACATTTTTATTAATTAATTCTCATTTACTGTATGTAAAACTCTTCCACTGACTCAGTACAATAGAATATGAAGATTTTGAAAAACATTTAACTCCAAAGCTAAATATTTTAATTTCTTATTCATTTTAGATTGGCAGCAATTCGTGAACGACAAACTTACATCATGGAGGCAGACCAACCTCGATTGGCTAAGAAATTTCACCGGTCCCACTCACGTCATTTTCTACGAACAGCTCGTACAAAACGTAGGAAACACAATCAGAACTATATTGGACTTTCTGGAGCTACCGATTTCAGATGAATTATTTAACTGCGCTTTGGAACATAAGGAGGGTATTTACAGAAGAAAAAGACGAGCGCTTGCCTTTGATCCATTTACAACTGAAATGAAAAGAAGAATGGCGAGAGAACAACAAAAAGTGTACGAAGAAATATATAGTGTTGCTTCACCAGCACGTAAAAAAAGATGATCTCTGGTTTGTATCAGAAACGAGTATTATATAAGAAATAAAGTATATATATATACAGTACGTAAAGGGTAAATATTAAGCAATATATATACATACAAAGAATTTATCAAAAATTCAATTTTATTTAACTTTTAATAAATAAATTCAAGTTGTCCACGTGTCTTATAATATTTTAACATTGGAAATGAAGAAGAATATTTATTAAAAATGTTATCATTTAAATACAATATTTTAAAAAATAAAGTATATTGAAGTATTATATGTAAATTACATACACATAGCATATAAATTCTCGATTTAAAACGTAACATATATTTCTTTTCTGTTAATTTGTAGGTTGACGTACTATGTAATTAAAATCATCAGATAATATTTTTATGGCAATTTTCATTTAATCATTATTCTTTAATATAACAATAAACTTTTCCTAGTACAATAAGAAATGTATAAAGAAACGAATGCTTCCCTTTTTCCGCATAAAATTCATTTAATTTCAATATCGAATGAAACTGATATTTCTTCCATATATGTGTAGGATTTAAGATAAAGCTTTAAAATTGTTGAACTGTTTTATTATTTCTATTGCAATTTTATTAATTATGTTCTTAATATCACGTTCTGTTTTGTCTTCCAGACTATAAATGTAGGTTTGCAATATAAACATATTTTTACAGTCTGAAAATTCGAAAATTTTCAGTAACTAAGTCGTCTTAGCAAATTAATCTCTATTGTCTTATAGAATTCAGAATCTCAAATTTTCTCAGCTGTTTAGTTTAATTTTTATAAAAATTTAAACTACCCAATTGCAGGAATGGTAATTTTTTAAACATAAGAAAGAAAACATGAAAACAATTAAAGCAAATCTATGATCTATCATTATACTTTACTTTTTAATAATCAATATTAATTCAGTTTTATTTTATTGGGGAAACAGTATAATAAACTATAGAATCATATAAATTTCCAAAGAAACTTTGTTCCATGCATTTGTTAAAGGTGAAACTATCCTCTCTACTTATAATTTTTCTGTAGTTTAGAAACAAGAATGCACAATATAAAGTTTTAAAACTTCTTTTTACCAAACTACTACTACAATTGCTCTATCTGTGTTATTTCGAATAATTAATTCCATTCTCCTTCAAGTTTGGTATTTTTTAAAACAAGATTATATTAATCAGATGGCTGTTTTTCATCAATAAGTTATACATTAGATTAAATTAACTCCCCAAAATATGACAACTAGAGATAACTACATATTCAAATTTTTTTCACCTTTTCTAAATCGTTGAATCAGTATGTATATTCATCTCTATTGCTCTTCAATGTCGTGTTTTTCAACAAATTCAAATCTCTTTTCCTGTACATTTGGCTCTATGTTGATTTTTTTCTTAAAGTAAAGGATATAGTATGTTTTTTCACACTATGAATAACTAATAGTTTCTGTATCTACTTCAAGTTTCACAAGTTGTTATTGCAATTTTAAGTAAAAATATATTAGAGGTCAGAGACGCGGGAGAAAAGGCACAAAAAGATTAGGCAATCCAAATTCTTTAAGTGATTGAATATTAAAGACTTTATAAATATACAAAGTATGTACTTGAGAATATTACAAATTTCGTCCTCATAATTTCAGAACTTACTAATTCTGAAGAAATTAACGATATAAAAGTAAAACATTGATTGTTACAATGATTGAAATTGAAATTGTTCCTGTATAAGTTCTCCAGATAGATATGTTTTAATTTTAAATGACGATCTATTATTTATTTAAAATTTTAGACACGATAATAGACGGTAAAAATCGAATATACTTTTTTTATAAAAAAGAGTATTCTTATTCATCTGACTGTCTAGCAGCAACGAGGTCAACTGTAGTGGTACACGTTCTAGCTATTTATAAAAATTATTAATATACGAGTTCTTATAGATGCACTTAACAAGCGACCATTTGATTTATTGGTGTTGGTATTAAATAATACTAGAGAAAGAAGAATTTTACTCAAGTGCGAAGTAATTATTCACATCAAAAGCACTGAAATTACCATCCAGGTATCTTTACTCACAATGTGGTACATATATTTCACTAGCTAAGGACAATTAGCTGATACTACCCTGCCAGATGTTAATTTTAACTTCAAATTTTTTCACTGATCTAGTCCTCTTAATTGATGTTTCCCTACTAGTCACTTAGAATAAATGATATATTAATGCAATAGGTAATAGTTGAAAATTCTCTTCACGTTAAAAGCATTTGTTTACTGCGAACTTTTACGAGACTATTATGTGTTCTTTATTATCTACGATTTCCTATTCTTTGTGGATGATTGTCTTATTTAACATCATTCTCCCAATTTAGTTTACTATTGCCTTGCCTTAAATAAGTTAGAAATACCTAATGAAAATTTGGCAATGTCGCAGTAACTAAAAATTATTCAAGGTTTTGTTTTCATTTTGCCCAAGAATATTAGGATATAAATAAGTGTTAATTAATCAATTAGAGGTTACGTGATACTCTATTACTACCACTTCCTTATTCCTTTTCCAGTCTAATACAGGAAAATCTACATTCATTGCTTATTTCTCTTCTTTTGTTATAATTTCTTATGAATATTTCTGATACACGACACTAACTAGGTAGTTCACTTTTCTGCGTTGGGTCGTCTGTGATATTCATACAGCGTGCAGTTAAATTCCTCAATCAATTCTCAATATTTTTCAAGGAAAAATTACTTATGAGAAAACTTTAAAAACATTATATAATCTAACGTTATACCAGGATAATTTAGCAAAGCACATAGTTGGATATTTTAGCCGTCTTAGCCGTCAACGAAATTGCAGTCTTCCCGATGTCACAATTTATAGAGTGAAAGGTATAGTTTAGTAGTCGAGTTAGTTTGGACTCTTGAATTAAAAGCATTAACATGATTATTATCAAAGCATCGGAAGATATAATTTTCTGTTACCATTGAAAATCAGAAGAAAATTTCTCCTATGTTTATTAATTTAATCATATCAAATCTCTTGATTGAATTATAATTTTTCTAAAGCAAACTAAGGGTTCCTTGACTTTATTAATAACGAAGCTGTCTTTAATATGTTAAGCATCCGAGAGAAAAGCATTTTTCGCTAATTTAAAATCCAATTTATACGAAACTAGGTTTGTTTTTTTGTTTAATTTTATTGAACCATCATAATACAATACTATTTCAAATATTTGTGTTCAGTACTCCTCCAAAATAATGAAACCACTGCTACAGTTCTACTGTTCTCTATACTACATACTACAAATCTCATGTTCACTACAGGACCTTTTTATTGATCGTATCTTCCAGAAATTTGTACAGACAAGAGTATAGCATCGATCTTGTGTCACCGTTGAACACATTGTTTTTGTTTTTCACTGTAAAGATGCTTCCCTGGCTGTCTAATCCTCAATAATTGTTTATATTTTTGTTTAAATGTAGACAATCCGCGGTTATATTATGAAACACATGTCGAGCTACATTCAATTTTTCTGGCTTGTTTACATCTGATGTAGGATGTCTGTTATAACAGATTCCTATTAAACGTTTACTTTGACCAACATTTCATACTACGGTCTCGGCAGCTCAGCAGCTTCTACAGTATTTTTCTTACATATAATTTCACCTCAGAATATTAATTTCCCATTTGTAGATCCCGTTTTCTAATCAAACTCTCACATTTGCATAATACGTGGATCGTGGTTTCCTTTTCTACTTACATATGGTTACATATGGTTGTGAGTAGGACCTATTATTATTGTATCATGCTAACATGCTTTTTATTCTTACTAGTAATTTTGTTGTAAATTTGTACTGTTTCTTAAGAAATTGTTTTGCCTGACTTCCTCGACATATATTTTTAGCTTACGCTTTCATGACTGTTTTGTGTTAGTTTTAGCAAAACGACTCCAATTCAATGCAAGCCATAGAAAATGCAGATAGCTAGCTAGTCAATCCATCGTCCCTAGAATCCAGGTTATTGTCAAGAACGTACAAATATAGAGATCACTTCTATCGAATGTAGAGCTTTTAGCGTTGCTTGGCTGTGGGAGAAAGTAGCCACCATGCCACTTGTCTCATTCTTCCTATTCATTTATTCCACATAATGATGCAACACTGCTTCTCCCGATGAAAATACCATAGTATGTTTGCGCACCTGGGTCATAAAAATGTATATGCGTAATACTTGTATATGGTCTAACCAATCCAACTCAATACTTCAGGCAGATTGACTTATCTAATAACAATGATCGAGACAGATTATGATGATACAGAAACGAGACATTCTTGTGGTTCGCATTCTACATAATTTAAGTTCTGTTTGTATATGGAAACGTTAAGTATTAACTAGTATTAAAGCTTTCACAAATATATTTTAAACTCGAATGGCTTGTATTTATGAAAATTGTCATTTCATATAATTTACACACGTTTTTAAATAAAAATACCATGCCTTCCATAAAATTCTTAATCTACGTCCTAATTTTAGTATAAAGTTAACGATATTAAAAAATTTAATGAAGATTTTGAACTAAAATTTGGCAGTTAAAATATATCATTTCTAAGATCGCCAACATTATAATAAAATCATAACTTACTCTAAATAAGCAATTTATTGAAAGTGCAGTACATAATCACATCAGAAGATAAATATACATTTAAAATTCCAATATTTGAAAATGTATTTTAAAATCTGTATTTCTAAATAAATGTATTATTTTAATATCTGAAAAGCTCTTATAAATTCTTTAATTAAAGGATAGTAAAATTACTTTCATGTTTATCTATCAAACATTTTTGCGTGTGCTACGTTATACATTTTTATTAGAGAAGTTTACTGGAATATAAATTGCAAATATTTTAAATGTAAACCCTGCATACGCAAAGTAAATAAAACTCATAGTAATTCCTATTAATCACGTAGTAAATACTATAGCTATAAGCATATGAGTTTGGTAATTTCATTTCTAGGTTTCACTAGTTTGACGTGACATTAAACCCTATATATTATATTACATTACGGCAAAAATCTGTTGTTAGTTTTTTCTTCTATCATCGACAAGTAGTAGATGAATATTAAATTTTACTGTATATTGGATATAACTATTATATTATATACATCTCAAACCGAAAACTCAAGCTATATACAGTAAACATTTGGACAGTGAATGTAAAAGTATGTAAAAGTACCAATCTTATTAATAAGTGAAAGCAAAGCAAAACTACAATATGCTCGCTTGCAATGAGGTAAAGATGTTTTATTACAATCCGGAGACGTTTATTCAAGTCGAACAATTTCCAATGCCTATGCTTCCACCTTTTGAAGATATGTTTCCAAATCTTCCGCAGTTTTTTCAAAAGAAACCACTTCTGGTAACTTTTACTATATGTATATAGTCCATGTTGCTTAAAATAAAGTGCAAAATCTAAATATAATTCCAAAATATTTGGCTTAACTTAATAAATTCTGTATTAAGTGCTTCCAATAAAAGCTTTACAAACTCAAGGTATGATCTAAAGTTGCTGTTAGCATGTCATTAACATCAACAAAAACTTTAATTGCTTCCAATATTAATTAATTAATCTTTAATACATAAATTAAATAATGTGGGATATAGGACAGACCATTTTTTATGTTATTTGAGTCAAGTAACTTAGCTTACATAAAAGTTTATCCGAAACACAGATATTCTTTGGACAATAGTAATTGTAGTCTCTTAAGCTTTTCAACACTGAAACAATTGATTCAGCTTCTACAAGCGGAGATTATGTTAGATAAATATTGAATATTTTCGTTCTTACATTTGGCCCATTAGAGAATTAAATTTCTGGACTTTATACGTATATGAAACAAATTAAGAAATTTGAAAACATTATTTCTTAATTTATTTCATTCTTAATCTATGGTTAAATAATCAAAAATGAAGGAGAATTTTAAAACATAGTGAAGTGTGAAATCTAATTTTAAACTTATACTTATTTGTCACATTAATTATATGTTTATATATAATTATTGACATCATTTGTCACATGTTGATATAAGTTTCCAATTAAATTTTAATAAATAGCTGGAGCTTATTAAAGAGTATAGTATAATTTCAAGATCAATTTTTCTTAAACCCTTCAGTAATTCTAACAATTTTATAATTAAAGTTGAATAATTTGACATTTTTGTTTATCACACCTTTCATCCTATTGCCTCAAATAGTTTATTCAATATCCTTTGCCTTCTTTTCGGGGCTGCGAATTTTAGCCTTGTTCATGAACCTTTTATCTGTTGATTTCGGCTTACCCTTTCTTTTCCTCTCTGTCCGTTCCCAGTCTATTGTTTCATTTATTATTGGTTCTTCTTCAATCATCCATATATGTTCCAACTACTTCACTCTCTATTGCTTTACTCTTTTAACTATGTTCCTTCCTTCGAGTTTTTGAGCAGTTGCCTGATATTTTGATAGTTCCGATGTTCTGAATGTTTTTCTTTCTCCTAATTTCAGTATTCCTTCTTTCCACATTCTCAATATTTCCGCTGCATACATTATTATAGTCATTGCTTTTTCTTTAATTTAATTCATCTGCTTTCATCATCATTAATGTGATATCTTAATATTATTTTTCATCTTTCTAGTTTCACGCCATATTATTTTTATTTTGTCTTTGCTTATTCTCAATTCCAATATATTTCTTTAAACTTCATCCCTATGCAATATTTTGATCATTATTACTGCAACAGAAGTAATGATGGTGCAATTTCTTAAGGATTTTCTAATTTTTCAATTTTTTATTTATATTATCTCCAACATTGGAAAAACAACAGTACTCGTTCTATTAAGTTACAGTTTTAACTATGATATCGACAACATCCTCTTGTGAAGATGATTTTTTCACCAATTTAGCTGTAAAAATCGAGATACGCAATGTTATTTTGGTCATTAACTGCATTTTAAGCTTTCTCATGCAGTTTGAAAATAAACCTTCTAGGTCGGTATATTTTTCAATCTTTTGCTTTTAATTTCTAATTTTATGTTCCAGAATCTTTGCGAGCTATTGGACATGAAACTCAGTTAGTACCTACGTCAAAGACTAGCTAATTTGCATATCATACTCCAGAAACCGATCTTTTGCTTTATCATTAACACCGTAGACGAAAATTACGCTTAATTCGACATAACTATTCCTAAATATTGAAAACGCACCGCATACCTCGTTCATTCTTAATCAAACATTTTATGAACAATAGTTACTTCTTACTCTGTTGTTGAGGATGCACTTCCCCTAGAACAGACCTTTTTTATTCATGTTGTTAAGATTGCTTCTTTAACTAAATGTTTTGTCTACAGTTTTTTATTGGCCTTAGATTTTCTTGAGCAAACCTTTTCTCCTAACATTCCAATGTCTCTACTTTCGTTCGCTAAACTCAGAAAGGGCTTTTCATTAAAATTTAGCTTTCCATAGTCTTAATTATCGTTAGGTTTAAAGAGTTACAGAAAAAATGATAGCAGTGGAAAAAAATACTCTCCTGAGAATTCTAAAAGTATATATTGTACGTTGTTCTACATATCTAAAATGCAAACTAAGCAATAAAAAATCAATGAGCAATAAGTTCTATAGTTTTAACCCATGTGATGCGAGTCTAAAGCTTTAGATGATGTATTTACCTTATACATATTTAATAATGTTATCTATTAACGGTAGTCAATTTTACAACACCATGTATATTCAAAACTGTACATTTCATTTTTTTTTAATTTTCAATATTATATTCTTCCAATTACGTCCAAAAATTAAGCTCATTAAAAAATTTAATTTCCAAATTCTTTTTAAATATTGTATTATAATATAGACAGCAGCACTAATAGATTAAGGCGGAAGCATTATTAAGCGCAATATTGTAGGTCGTTATAAACAACGAATTATTTTACTGAAAAGTGGATATTTATACAATTAAAATACATAATTCATCGAATTATTTTTATTACCAATAATTTATAATAAGCTTGAAATACGAATTAAGATGTGATGGTTCATTTGTATACATGATATAGTATTTATATATTTAAATATAATACCCAGAAAGTAAAAAAGTACGCGAAGCAATTTCGAAAGAAATTAGAAAATCGAAATGTATCAAAAATCAAAGAAAAAAACAAACAAATAACTGAATATCTCAAATAAATTAATAAAATTAATTTCTCCATAAAATACGAGACATTTTTATGTAATCTATAAAGACATAAAAACAAAAACAGAAAACAATGAAAAGAATTAATATTTCTGCATATACATATTTATTTCAACGTTTTGCAACAACAAAATCCCTTCAAAAATTAATTCATTCATCAAAATAATCGTTAACTATAGTTTTCAGGTCATCAGAAGGAAATCTATGCCTTTTTAAAAGTTTTTAAATTTAGAGAAGAAACAGTAATTGCTGTGTCCTATATCCAGACTACATGGTGGATGTGTCAACTCCTGAAAACCACGTTCTTCAATAACTTGTCAGATTTTATGAACCTTATGTACGTTTTATTGTCGTGCAATGACATGGTTCTTTCGACAAAATTTTGAGGTCTTTTCGCTGAGATGGTAGCTTTAAAATTTTTAATATTTTATAAACATCACTGATAGTTGTAGTGTCCTCCTTTATTTAGATACTCAACTAACAAAATTCCCCTGCAGTCTTACAAAATCGTTATCACCATTTTTCCAGTTCAACATTGTTTTTTCACCGTCTTTGGTGTTGAAAACACTTTATGCACCAGTTACAATGACTCTTGTTTCATTGAAGAGCCAAAGTGGTATATCCAGGTTTCATCACCAGCGATAGTCACAGTTTTTCTCTAACACATCCAAATCTGCCTGGCCAATTTCTCGCCTGAAAAATTAAAAACCAGCGATTAATGTATCTTGATTCATTCCAAATAACTTTAATATCTTAAGATTTTCGGATCAACAGTGACAGAAGCTTGTACAGAGTATGCGGTATCAAAATCGTTTAAATATACAGCTAAACAAATCCGCTGAGAATTTCCTCGTGCAACCCACAAAAAGATAAAGCGTCATGATTCACTGAACTTGGCACGTCGTTGTTCTAATGAAAGTTCTATATAGTATGTGCGAGCGTTTCTCGACCTTTTTACACAACGATCCAGTAAATTTATTTGTACTGGTACTGCGATCCAAATATATAATTTCCGATCTAACAAAACTGTACTAATTATAGCAAAAGGGTATTATTTTTCGTCTATATTAATATTTTATTTTTTAATATGGTTTGTCTATCATTTCGGGACCCATACAAATTTCTACGGTTGCCACCCAGCCCCCACAGTTTATACATCTAACCGTCGTTTTTTATTTTAATGGATATGCTGGATAATAACACCATGATATTAAAGATTTTTTTCTAGTAACGTGTTACACGTAACCGTGCTGGTATCACTGCTGGTTTGTGAAAAGATATCCGTTTTGCACGACAAGGTGCCCGCCCGTACGTGCCTTTTTTTCACGTGGTATCACGGGTGCGAAATATATCTATTGAAATGCGAAACATTTTGATAGTAATTGTTTCGCCTTGAACGCAAAAGATTGTGCACGTGTCTGCGGGGATATAAAAGCGATAAAAAATCGATTCGCCACTAAGTTAGTATTCTCTACTATTTGTAGGTATACATTTGTTTCATTAAATATGTCTTCATAAAGCTGTTTCAATGGAGTGCATTTTGTAGACAAGATAACAGTCAACGAGAGCAGTCCGCCAACTCTACGTGAGTACCAATGTATAAAGCAAGAGTCGTATTGTAAAATTGAACAGTTTATCACAGTGTACTTAGGTACTCTGGAGAACTCCTGTGACTGCCAGTTCCAGGTGCTTGCAAATTTTAAAGACACCGGAACCGAATTCGGTAGCGAGTATACGGCCAAAATTTGAAAGTATTTAAAAAATTATGTAGACGTATAAATAAAATAGAAAGTTGCATTTCCATTCATGTGTATATTGAAATATTCCGGCATTATAATATACCGATAACAAAAAAAAATTTAAGTTTTTGGAATTCCGGTGCAATAACAATAATAATATGCATATGCTAATGAATGCTATATGCATTTTAATTAAACATTTCATAAGAATTTTACTATCGACATAAGAACTATATAGTCATTGGTTTTAAATGCAAGCTATAAAAAAATTGTAATCTTTTGCCACAGTATTTACACTTTATCGACCAAATTCATACTAAAAAGAATTGCGACAACAAACACCTAGAACACTTTTCTATTGGCGAGAAGATACGCATTCTGTTGTATATACTATACACATATACTGATTTTAAACATTGAATACAGATGCGTATACCTAACATTTATCAAAATACTATACTCTACATCATATGTGGGCAACTACCGGCCCGCTGTAAGATTTGATCCGGCCCGCGAGACATTGTCGTATTATTTCATGTCTGATATCTATTGATAAAAATTACGAACACTGCTTTAAAACACTACTTTAAAATGCCCTACTTTTAAACGCGACCCGTGAACGTATTTGCACATTAAAGTTTGGTCCACAACATTCAACATTGCCCATACCTGCTCTACATCATATGTGGGCAACCACCGGCCTGCGACTGAACACTGCTTTAAAACACTACTTTTAACCACGGCCCGCGAACGTATTTGCACATTGAAGTTTGGCCCACATCATGTCAAAGGTTGCCCATACCTGCTCTACATCGTAATACTAACAGCATTTTTAAGAATCCCAGATACTGGCAGTTGAACTATATTTATTCAAGATATTTATCAGAAAGTAAGAAATTATTCCTAATTCATTATGAACAAAAAATAATTATAAAATACCTCAAACCGCACTTAGACACTAATGCAAATAGTCTAGATACATCTAGATACTCGTCTAAAAAAAAACTTGTTTAAGTAATTTATGAAAGCTGATCTTGAAACTCTACTATATAAAAACGGTTTACCGTACATAAGTATGTTTATAATAATACATCGATTTAAAAATTAAAGAAGGCAACACTAAAATTTTGTATATTTATGTATTCGTTGCTGTTATTTAACTCAAAGTCTGCATTAAGTAACTGCTTCACATATAAGATCTACGATACATAATTAATATTCAAATTCATAAACATTAAACCAAATTCTCATTAACTAAAAAAAATTGATTTCCACGTGTAAAAATAATATTCTGAGACAAGTGACACTTTGATACTTACCAGAGCTCTAACTTTACTAATATTATAAATTATTACTGTTATTTGTATTTTTTCGATTTTCAATAAAAGAAATAGAAGATGGAGTACATTCCTACAGTTATGTTAAATATAATATTTGTAAATAATATTAAATGCCTAAGAATAGATAAACCCCTAGTGATACATGTTTAAAGTAATTGGAAAAATAGGCCTAAATTGACGTCACAAACTGCACAATATGTAAGTGTTTGTGACATCCAACTTAGATAGATATTGATGTTGTGATATATTGTAAATAAGTTGTCATTCATATTTTGTGAAAAACTAATTTTACTACAATTATGAAACAAGTTTTTATTTCTTGATCTTCCAGATGTTTCGTAATTTAACCTATTTTAACACAGATTTACTCCTATGCAGGAAGATGATATTCGAGCGCAAATAATATTTTAGTTACAGGCTTTCATATCATAGTAAGAGGAAGAGTTAAATGTTTCAGTACAATGTTCGCTCTATAATTGGCAAAAGGATTGTATTATTTTCTAATGCTGGTTTAATAATTTTAGCCCTTTCTTTAATTTCAGTAACACCACCATAATGGCGTTGCCCCTTGGGCAATAAATTTTTATTTATAAACTTCTTGCCAGTATCCTATTCAATATGCATTTTTTGGGATTTCAAATTATAAATATAGTTTCGTTTTTAATAATATATCTTTTTAACTTTTGTGTCTTCTATAATATTCGTTTTATATGCGTTGCGTACACATTTCTTACTAAAATAGCAACAAAACAAGAATGATAATGAACACATCAAAACAATAAGCGACAAATAACTAATTACTAGACACTCCTCGAAAAAACTGATGTTTGTAGATAAATTCTATTTGCAGCAGATAAAAATAATGTATTAAGCATTCTAATGAATATCTAGAGATTCCGTGATTTTAACATAATAATGAAATTTCAAAACCCTAAAGAGTCTCAATTAGCTAAATATCGATGAGTTACTTCTAATATTATTCTTGCCGATTCTATTATATTAATGTCGTTCCTTTAAATTTTAGAACTAAAATGTTTCAATAAATATTGATAATGGTGATATGACATTCTAAATTTTTGAAGTCATCCGAATACTCTCTTAATTCTTTAATTAAATTATTCCGCTCCTCTTTGAAGAATTTATTCCCTCGTCCACGAATCTCCTCCTATTCCATTTTCTTGAGATTGCATTTTGCGACTGCTCTAAAATACCGAAACTTTCGCCACGAAG
Organism: Dermolepida albohirtum; assembly: GCA_031893035.1. Taxonomy (NCBI): domain Eukaryota; kingdom Metazoa; phylum Arthropoda; class Insecta; order Coleoptera; family Scarabaeidae; genus Dermolepida; species Dermolepida albohirtum. Next base: position 178,700 of record JAVIWB010004775.1, on the reverse strand, counting down.
GACGAAACATAGATTCGTGAACTTTGAAATTCTTTAACTTACGACCATGTCACGTTCATGAATCCACGACCCGTGAAAACTAGGCATTAGTATCGAGTATAATTTACTTTCATCTAAATACAGATAAGATTAATTGGACTTATAATTGCAATAGTTTTATATTTTGCCACAATTTATTAACATTACTTAATAAGTAATGTTATTATTCGTAATGTTTATTACATACTGAAACAGAAAAATATTTTTAAGTTGTTTCACAAGACTAAATTCACGGTTATAAAAATAGGAAATCATTTAATTCAATGCTCCTAAATTGTAATATTTATAGTTTACCAGAGGTATAAGTTTGATTGATAGATATTGATAGATAAGAAAATAAATGTATTTAATGCTTGTAGTAGTAGTGTTTGTACACCCCATGAATGAATACCATCAACTGTGAATATGTGGCTATGATAAAGCACATTTACTTCTATTTAACCACGTTAAAAGACTCTAAAAACCTTTAATAACAGTGAGAAAACTGTTATTATTTATAACAATTTGTATAAAAGAATTTGCTAAATATTCTGACATCGGATATCACAAAAGTTTACCTACACTTCATTTTTATAAGATATTTCTCTATTATAATCCATAAATTTGGAACCAATTCGGAAAATCCTTTTCTTAGTATCACGTATTTGTCAAAAATAAGCATTTGATGCTTTGCTAAAGATGAGTTGTAAACATATATCTGGTAATATGCAAATTTATCGAAAAAGCGTGTTCTGCAGTGAAGATTAACAGAACATTCAAAATACGAGAGATGTTTCCAAAGTTCTGGGAATTACATATAATTTTTATAATTTTGTTAATTTTCGTCAATATTACAATGTCGTTTTTCAACATAATCTCCATTTAACTAAATACATTTATCCCAACGATAAACTAATTTTTTTAAACCATCCTTAAAGAAGTTTTTCGGTGTCTTGTCGATCCACCTATTTATGGCACGTTTTACGTCAGTTAAACTTTCAAATCGAATACCCCGTAAGGATTTTTTTAAATCTGGGAACAGATGGTAATCACTGGGTGCAAAATCCGGGGAATAAGGTGGGTGCGGCAGCAATTCCCATCGTAAATCGATGAATTTCAAGAAAAACTGGTGATAGCAAAAGAGTATTACGTAAGAGACCTTTCATTAAGAGTCGTTAATAGTTAGCCGTAGTAAAATTTTGTAAAATTTTGAATATTCTTTTTCAGTTTGCCCTGCAGATTATGCTTTTTTGATAAATTTGGCTATTTGGTGTCTGTTTTTTGTATAGTATTGTTAACTGACACATAACTAGACATGTATTTACTTTCACAATTCGTTTTTGTAAAGAATAAAATGACTATTTTTCACAAATACGTGGTACTATGAAGAGAATTTACAGAATTCATTCTAAATTTATGCCTTCGATATTAGAATATGTAGCAAATTCTTTTGTAGTTGCAAATAATAATTTTTTATGTTGTTATTAGAGGCTTTTAGAGTTTTTAATGTTGTTAAATGGAAGTAAATATACTTTATCATAGCGGGATGTTCACATTTGATGATATTCAACAATCACGAGATGTACGAACACTTTTGTGACTGTATATTCCGAGAATCTCCATAGTTTTATGTTTGCGGACAATCAAGTTTGTGTCAAAGATCTAAGCTTATTCAGTTGGCTCTAGTAATTGTTATAAGATTTGATATATATACATACATGAGAATACTCTGATACGTAGACTATCTTCTTCTGGGCTTCCGGGCTGGAACCGAGTCACTGGTATAACTGCCGACGTTTCGTACCCACTCGTATGGGACATCTTCAGAGTTGAACTACTACTACTGTCTGTCTCACTGAAACAGTTTCAGCCCAGAAGAAGATAGTATGATGATACTATTTCTATAATAGTCAATATGTACATATGCTCTTCTATTTAACATTTCTTTGTTTAGTATATCTACATTGTATGTCACATTGATTACTATTATTACTAATGAATATCCAATTCTGAACGAAGCCTGTGAGAAGTAGTACTGATGTAGAAACACTTTCCTGCTAGGACAAGAAACTGTGTTTTGTTCTTACATATTAGGTATATTATCATAGTTCATATCGTTTGATAGAGAGGAACAAATCAGAAATTTACTTCGAATAAATTATATAATGAAAAATGTGCTTTGTACTCCAAATATGCATGAAATTCTAAACATATTTACAATTATATCGTGGTTTTATGTAACTACTTATATAAGTATGCATTTTCAATGATTGTGATTTTACATCGACTTCTTCTTGGTCATATTATAATCTAATAATAATCACAAAGGCAACATAAATTAATGACTACTGGACTACCTTTACCAATTTTTTATTGTAAAGCAACTAATTAAGACTATATTTCAAAATTAGCTTTATTAAATCATAATTTCACATTATCGCAAGCGTACAGATAGTCGCTGGATTTTTGATATTTGGAAGTTTAGAGACCGTGTTCAAATCTCACGCCATACCAATGCTGATGATATGAAACATTCTGTATATAAACATGTTTTTCTGAAAAAAGTTAAATCAAGTGTTTTCCTCGCAATATTTTGAAAAATAAAGCTAATATAACGCGTTCGATTAAAAGTTGATTATCTTTTATATACTTTATATACATTTTTAAGTATGTCTTAAATTTAACTACTTAACTTTAAAGACATTTACAAAAATTTTCTATTTTCATACGTGCAATACAAACAGCGAATAAGTAATCTGCCTTGTAGAGTTTCTGCGGTCGTTATTTATTTTGACTTCCAAGTTGAAACCGCGTCTTCGGCACTTCTGCTGCCGACGTTTCGACTTTACTTGTATGGCATCTTCAGGGCCTAACTGTTGTTGTTGCACTGAAACTGTTTTGTTGCAACTCTCTGAAGACGTCTAATACAAGTGAACACGAAACGTCGACAACAGAAGTACCAAGGGCGCAATTCCAACCAGGAACCCAAGATAATGTAAGCAAATAAGTAACTTAAATTTTTGTTATTGATTCAAAATCACAGTAAATGTTGAGACTGTTATCCTTGATCAATACAAATTAAAATTCTTTGCTCAAAAGTTTATGATGTCCTACAACATTATCTGATTGTTAATTTTTATGCATTTCTGTTCAATTATTTGATGTATATACGTATATTATACAATTTCAATACGTATATGTGTTCGAATATGCATATTGGGAATTTCTGTATTTCAACTAATTATATGGTGACTAAAAACGTCTCTTGAATACCTCCATTGTTATACGATGTCTCGCTCCTACCGGACAAACATGATTGTCCAGCTTTAGGAATAAGTTGTTCCAATTTGTAGGACATCTTTGAGTAATTAATGTTTTTCTGAATGTAGTGATTCTTCAATAATTGTATGTGAATTTTCAGTACTCCAAGTTCTTGTATTTTGTAATTTTAGGTTCCCCGTTTTATAAAATATTACGTCATTAGTAAATACTCTCAGAATTCTTCATGGATAATCAACTTCTAACAATGTTGTAACATGGTGTCTTTCTTTAATCTTTAATATTAGATGAGTTAAATTGATAACGAAAACGATGTTTTCGATTTATTTTTTATTTCTTCAAAATATTTTCACAACTTTTGGTGTACATTTCTTAACACCGCATTGTCGGATTTTTTTAAACGACTACAAATGTTAAAAAATAATGTCACAACTCTCCCTAGAGTTTTTTTATTGCATGTAATTTATTACAGGATTTGGAAACTCATCTTGAAATTCCACAACTTACACGACTTTATTAGTTTTACGAAAATAAACTCGAATTAAGGAAATCGTAAGTTACAAAGTGAGTTATTTTAAAACATTAAAAAGAAGTTAAACTGAAAGAAATAAATCTTATGGAACTGACATATATGAATGACATTAATCAAATGTCACTTGAATATATGTACGTACACATATGAAAAAAGGCACATGCATTTTTAACTTTTCTTTTTACAAAATATGAAGTAAACCTTTCAACACATGATAGAAACAAGGTACTACAAAAGTACTTGACTCATTTTAGAGGATTAACTTTTTGATGTACTTAATGTAATAATAAAAGAGATATTTAGAAAAATGCAAGGGAAGTTAACTTATGCCCTCTTACATTTTTACCATAAAATTAATAGAAAATAGGAATAACGTTTGGAAAAATAAAACTAAATACGGTACTAAGAAAGATATGTACCTTTTGTTTTACCATGAGTAACACATATCTTTCAATATTACTAGTTAAATTCCTAGAAAATTAAAGAATGATTTTTATAACATAATAAAAAAATATTCATATTTGGAGTATAACATGCACGTACATATTTATTCAATGGTAAAGTCAAACTGTGATGTTTTAAGTAAATTTTTATAAATGTATTTTACTGTTTTTATTGTACATACATTTTTATATTTTTGTTTCATTACAGACCATATAGATTGAATATAACGATAAGTGAACACGGTTTAATCGTCATTAAATTCGTTACCAGGTTCGATTTTAAAAATCCTTCGCATTGTTCAAATTAATTTCCGCATAATAATGTAATTAATTGGTCACTAATCAACACAAACTTACATAAATTCATTCAGTATGGTCTGTATTTTAAGAATTCTTTTTCTGCTTATCTTTAAATTATTGTATTACATATGTCTATTTTTTTATAAAAAGTTTCGTTGTTATATAGGACCAAAGTTTATGCCTAAGTATTATACATGTATATGTATATATTGGTAGGTATTAAATACATGTGTTTTAACATGATTAACGAAGTAGATAATTTATTTCCAATTAAGTTTGTGAATTTTTTAACTAGAGATGTCCGACGCAGAACAACTGAAATGATTATAGAAAAATGTAATTACAGAAACATAAATTTGATCCTGCATACTTTCTTTTTGGTTGAATTTATAAGAAAATATTTGCCATACATTATTAGTTAACAAGACGAAATTAATATGAGATAGTTGTGGTTTTAATTCAGAAGAGTTGGCAGTAACAAATAAAATGCTTCGAGTGAATTGTGCGGTATATCGAAACTTCAATTATTATGAACAAATACATGAACTTTTTTATGGAAATAAAGTTCTTATATATCGAAGTCAGTTATTCACAAACGTTCATAATCTTTTGTGATTAGTTGAAGCCTTGTGCACCATATAGCCATATAGTTAAGGGCATTAGGTTTAACATAAACAGGCCGCAAAAAAACGAAGCTTCTGTTCAATTAATAAGGTTGAACAAACTTCGGGTAATCACCGGCAAGAACCGATAGCGGCGGGTGGCGAGCGTGTACAGGCAATTATATCAATGACACGCAGATGCCTTGCAAAGGCGGATTGTTAACTGTAACTGGCGAAAGAAACCTCTAAATCATTTTCCTACGTTACAATATACCGAATATATATACATATGTAATCGCACCTATTTCAACTTTCCCGGTGAGTTAGTTATACGCTACTGCGAATTCAGAGATTTGTTCATTACACATTGAAGTTTATTTGACATGCGTTTGCAAGCATTTTTTTGTAATGATTTAATATATATAGCAAATTTTAACCGAACTCACGAACTGAATTTGAACTGCTCATGATTTTAAGTTCACACCTAATTCATAAGTTGTCATAGAAATTAGCGTCTGTACTCCTTTACATACATATATCACTTGTTAGTAATAAGACTATTATGGCTATTATTTTCAATTAACAATAGCATACGTTTTGTGTTAATGTGTTGCCTATCAGATTAGAAACTGATTTAAGTATAAATTTTCATTAACTTCTAATGCAATTTATGTATCTATAAAAATGAAAACAGCTTAATATCTTTTGATTTCAAAATAAGTTTGGAAAAATAATTGTGGACAGTTGTAGAACTAAACGAATCAAGTTGTGTTTAATAAACCTAATTTAACAAAATAAACAATCGCAAACTTAAATAGTTTTCACAACTACGAAAGTGTCATTCTGTAATGCGCACTTTGTCCTATAATAAACACAACTATGTATATAGGGAAGAGAACTTAAATAATCAGTTAAAGTATATTTTACAACCATAAATAAACATAATGTTACGATGACGCTATTTTACAAAATTAAGTTAGTACTGCCAACAATTCTGAAATATATTATGTAAGTATGATCCATGCTAGAAAATATGACTGCTTATTTAAAATTTGACTATTGAATTTCGCATTATTCGGAAAACTACTCAACATGAATTACCATAAAATGCATAGTAACAACAAAAAAAGCTAGTTATCAAGTAGACAAATACTAACCTCCAGCTTGAATTAAAATTAGGCAAAAGAACTTTAGTTTTACTATTCTAAATGAGAAAAGAACCATACTTTTATTTATTAATAATATGATAAATAAAATATTATCTTTTGCTAGGGAGTGGGAACGTAAAATATTTTCAAAAGGAGTTCATTTTAGCGCATTTCCTACTTCGTAATATACCGGCTTGCATACTCGATGTATTGTATGTAATGTAAACATTGTAGAATTCGCAATGTATCTAAGGCAAACGCCATATTAAAACCAAAACTATCATATTAACTTCATAGCATACGCCACTGAATTCCCTATAAAACCATCTTATTTGATGACAGTATTCTTGAGTACTTTAGTGTAATTTGTGACTGGCTTTGCTTGTGAAATAGAAATTAATATAAAAATAATTTGGTGAACCTCGCCCCAGTATAGAATTATAATTGATAGTTTAAGTTTTTCATAGAAACCATACTTTCTGTTGTCATATTTCTACCATATTATGTTCAAGCAAACGTTCATCTTAATTTCTTTAATCCAATAAAATGATTTCGTATTTATGAAAAAATGGGAAAACTATACTTCTATATCTCGGACAGAAATGAAGACTGCTTCAGAAGTGAAAGTATAGCAAAGAATACTAAGTCGTTTTAAATCACAAATGACTAAAACATCTATTACCTAATCACTATTCACAATAAGAATCAGTACACGTAATCTATGATGTACGTATACAATTATAAAAGAAATAAGGCAAATAATAGACTATATATACATATATACACTACCGCTCACGGAAGTATGGACAGCAACTACGATATGTCAAACATCGACAAGAAAAAAACAAAAAATGTCAACGAAATTGAACAAAAATTAATATTTATTGATTCTTTATATAATAATATACTTATTCCTAATATACTATATTATATTAATTATACTTTCTTTTTATCGAAGAAACCACCGTTCGCGGCGATTACAGCTTTTGTTATTCGGGCATTCTTTCTATTAATTTTCTTATTACATCCGGTGTAATGTTATTCCATTCTTTTTGTAGAATATTCCAAAGTTTTTCCTTCGATGTTGGACATTCCTTTCTAACTCTTCTATCGAGTTCATCCCATAATAATTCAATGTGGTTGAGATCCGGACTCTGAGGCGGCCATGTCATTACTTTCAAAATATTTTAATTTTTTTCCGCCTCAAGGTAATTTTTACACAACAACAACGAGTGTTTGGGGTCATTATCATACATAAATTCAAAATTATTACCGATTAATCGCAGGCCTGGCGGTAAAACGTGATTTTCCAAAATTTCTCAGTAATTCTCTTTTCTCATAATACCATCTATTTTTATCAAATCTCCCATTCCGGCTAATGAAAAACAGCCCCAGACTATAACAGAACCAACCCCATGTTTCACCGTTGGAGCTACGCAATCTGGCAACATTTTTTCTCGCGCCGATCGTCTGACGAAAATTCTTCTCTTTTGCCCGAACACTTCAAATTTCGTTTCGATACTCCACAGTACGTTCTTCCAGACACTAATTACGGTGTAACCTTGCCCATTGAAGTCGTTTCTGCTTATGTCCACGTCGTAATAATGGTTTCCGAAAGGCGCGTCGCTTCCGCTAATCGTCGTTTCACTGTACTCACAGAAATTTTTTTAGCACGACCCTAATTAAATTCGGTTGTTATTTCAGGTGCCGTTAATTTCCTATTTCTTTTGCTAATTAATTTAATTCTTTCGTCGTCAGCTTTGGAAGTACCTCTCGATGGACCCGACTGATTACGGTTTTCCAGACTGCCAGTTTCCTGAAACCGACGAATTGTGAGATTCGCTGTCGATTTTCTCACTTTTAATTTTTCGCCAATACCGCGAACTGAGTACCCTTCCCATGCAAAGCATGTATCGTTGATCGTGTTCCACTATCAAGTGGCTTTCCCCGTGGCATTTTGTAAACAAAAATTACACTATTCGCTTACAAAATAGACAACTTCACACAAGCACGTTCAGTGATCTACTGATGGGCACAAGGAGGTAGTAATAGGGTAAGCGGCTCATTTCAGGTAAATTTCTAGACTTTAGTCCTTTCTTAATGACCGTACCACTAATCCTGATTATATATAGTTGGAATTATCGTACAATGCTATTGAGATGCAATATCAGGTATTTATAGTTATTGTTAGATAAAATTGCTTCTATTATATTATTTAGAAAATATATACAAATACAATACCTATTTGAATTATAAACCTTCTTAAGAATAAGATATAATAATACTATCACTATTTATTGGCATTAATATAATTTTTATGATTGTTATATAAAATTTAATCAAATATCCATACTTCCACGATCGGGAGTATATATATATATATATATATATGGGAGTGTACATATATATATATATATATATATATATATATATATATATACGGCAAGATGACAGAATAAAAAATTATATCGCAGTTGTAATTTCAGCGCTGAAATCATAATAATTAAAAATACTAGTTATTGCTGTATGTGGATAGGTTGTTAGGTCTTTTAAAAAATATTGCATTCTAAAAGTTCAGTTTATGACATGTACAGATTCTTATAGTGAATAAGCCCATGCTAACCCTTCATTAATTACGATAGTTTTATATTTATCGTTTCTTGCATAGCATATAGTTGATTACCACCTAAATATTTCGAAATATTTTTCAGAATCAAATACAGTCGACACATTTTTAAATACTACTTTGCTTGAGTATTAAAATATCACTTTTTAAGTAATATGAACTTAATTAAACTCTAAGAAACGTTTGTTTTAAAAATTTTAAAAAAATCTTATTCAAACAATTACATGTTTACTATAATGATGGCAATCATGTACCTTATATATGTATTTTAGAATAAAGAAAAATTAAAACAGTAGTTTCTTTTATTCCTTTTATGTTTTGTTCATTATCTGAATATTAACTCGTTTCTAGTTCCCCTAGTGATTATTTTGTAGTCGTTCAGGCAAATTGTAGGTATAAAGCGGCGGTTCCAAAATATGTACTTGTGTTGCGAAGAAAGTCTTTCTAACCCAGGGAAACAAATAGGCGAAAGTGATTCTTGCTTGAAATTATGTACTACCTGATCATTTTCGGTGGAGAGTTATTTTATTGGGTAAAAAATTTTCTAGTACACAAGTAACAGTTGGACTTTTTTAGATCCTAGAAGCAAACGATTTAATAAAGAATATCTGCAAAATACAAGAAAGTGACAGATTTCTTGTCTATGCGCTGATGGACGAGGATCTTAGAAAACATTGTTGGTTTGCTGAACCAGTTAACAATATTACGACGTGATAAGAGAATTTTATTTTAATATTAAGTCAAATATATAAAATTATTATATTCTCCAGTTCATACGTCCAATATTTCAGCAATAAACAAAAAACGAACTTAGGGCAGCAATAATAAATTAATGGAATTCACTTCGGAAAAAAATAATTATAACTTAATAAATGAAAATGGAATATTTATGAAACAACAGTTTCCCGTTATAGTGAAATAGTGGTTTTCTAGCTGTGAAAATGAATATCGGAAGCTGCCTTTCACCACAGAATTTTCCTGTTCTCAATTTTCGTTCAAACTATAAATTTCACTTGTTTTATTTAAATATAGTATAGCAAATACACACTATTTTTATTGTCACAAAAATACTGAATGGGCATTTGTCATAAGCTTAAAGTAAATGAATTAAATGTTGATAAGGTTAATGAATAATATCATGCCTCCCTCTTTCGTCCAAAACAAAAATGTATTGAACGACGAAGCGAGAACGCGTCTATCTCGCATGTCGATAACTAAGTTACCAGAGCGTATAATAATAATAATATTTATTACGTTCCATAATGTCAAAAAACATAGAATATGTCATAAGTATAAAATATATAACAATGAAAAAACAATCACAAGTTAAAATAGATAGTAAGTATATGTATATACATGTATATGCGTGCAGTTGACATATGCTATATGCCAATGTCTACAATTGTTTTAAAGAAATCTTCCACACTGTAGAATCCTTGCTCTATTAGCCAAAACTTAAAAATACTTTTAAACCGGGCCAACGGCAAGCTCTTAATCCAAAGCGGTATGTGGTTGTATATTCTTACGCAAGACAGACGCTTGCGTCACAGCTTTTTGCCAATTAAATAGTTTTAAAAGGAATCATTCCATTATTAATAACACCCTGTCTGCTACATATGTTTCAAGGAATTCACCGATCTTCAAGCAGATTTGTGTTATTAATGAACGATTCCTTCATAGCGTCTGTCTATACGCTCTGGTAATTTAGTTATCGACATGCGAGATAGACGCATTCTCGCTTCGTCGTTCGATACAAATTTGTTTTGGATGAAAGAGGGAGGCATGATATTATTCATTATTTTTCTGTATCGAAATGGTATGATAAACGTTATGAAGGAATCGTTCATTAATAACACAAATCTGCCTAAAGATCGGTGAATTCCGTGAAACATATGTAGTAGATAGGGTGTTATTAATAATAGAATGATTCCTTTTAACATTCGTTGATAAGGTTGTTAAGAGAATATTAACTTATTTCGTTTAGTCTTTCAATATCGATTTGTATTTTTCAAGAAGAGCAATAAACAGTTCTTTCTTCATTCAAGCATGGAAAATTTTAGTCAGACTGGTAAATATTGTGTGGTGAGGGCAGAAACTTGATTTATAATTCATCGTGGTGAAATGCTGGCGTTAGTGCACATAATATTGCCGTTAACTACATGTTATTTTAATTTATATTTGACGATATTTGTCTATACGAAGTTATATTGCATTTTTTATATCGTTACGTACTCAAAGTTGAAACAAATATATTTCTATAATTATTAACATAATAGTTCTCTGTTGTTGTGTTTCTAACTGTAAAAATCATGATCGAAAAGTAATAAAGCGGACATTTTCTGTTTATATGAAAATGTTGTAACGTTATAACGGCTACGTAACATAAACAACTGATGTAATAATACAACATATATTAATAAACGACAAACACCAAAAACACATTAAGTTTTAATACGCAGCAATAAAGAAATCTGGACATAAATGCAACTATTTCAGTATTAAGACAAATGAATATGTATGTACATATTACCAGAATAAACAATAAACTAATATAAAATAATAATGAGTATGAACTTGTTCCCAAGTTTTACTACTCCAACATCCTCGAAGTCATATCGCAGCGATATACCCTTAAACGTACAGATGTCTCTGTCTGATGTACAATATCTTCTTAATCAGATGGACATGGGATCTTCATATAGGCAATAACACCGTCCGTGCGATAATTAATAAATTACCAATGATAGTGGTGGATAACCAAAAAACCCTCTAGTTGGTTTTAAGTGTTATTTAACAGGATTAACATTGCCCCTTCAGTAAAATGCCAATATAAATCCAACCTAAATTTTTCGACCTCGTGTTGAATTTTTTATTGACTTATCTAACTATTCCCATTAAGTCGATAAATCAAACAATCAACTCACAGTATTCCAACATATTGCAAGAATCATAATTAACCATTCTAATAAAACAAACATGATTAATAATCCAAAGTCAAACTTCTAATGGCGCAAAGGAAGGTTAACACACACAATATAGTCGATTAAAAGAGGTCGACAACAGCAACCATCTTGCCTTTATGTCACTCTAGATGTGACGTGTTCATGAAAAAATGAACGCTTATATTATGACCAAGTAATTACAAAATTACAAAATTACAAAACCGTCAGAAATAACTTCCAATTAATATATGGACAATAATCATATGATTTGATTAATTAAACTCTATTAATTAAGACAAAATTAAAATAACGAGAGGGCGTTAGGAGTAACAAAGAGCAATAAAAATCTACTCAACCGAATACCAAAGACAAAGATTAAAATTCATGCTTGTAACAACATTTGCATATAAGGCTGATAAGATTCTTGAAGGTAGAGTTTCTGAGCCTGTAAAGTCGAAGGACACCAATGTCGCAGAATGTTAGTGACTAACAGCATGAAAGTTAAAAGATTAGAAGGTATACTTATAACAAAGAAGATTACGAAAGGAACAAAAATCGATGGAATTAAGAAAATCACTTTCCGGAAGACGTTATGAAACGTTTCAAACATAACGATATTTAAGAAGGTGTTCAAATAGTTGTTGCCTCTACTAAATTAGCGTTTAAGGATGTTGGTGGGCGAAAACAAATGCGAGGTGCGGAGGTTTCTTACCCCTTATTTCGGTGTTTGTAGGGTTAAGCGCATGAGGTGGTTTAGTAGATGGAACAGCTGGGATAGCTCAGGCTGTTAATAAGGCAAAAGCTGCACAAAATGAACTTAACGTAGCATATCGTCATAATCGAACAATGGAGGCGATAGTCCCAATGCTATCGTCTCCAAAACAAAGGTAGTGGATTATATTTAAAGCCATATCGTAACAGCCTGGAATTATACCTGGGATCTCGAGGAAAAAAAAACTATTAAGTCGACTGCCACGCAGAGCTCTTACAAATATCGATATTACAAAGTAAGGTCATCACATTCTATATTTTAGAGGTAGGTGTATGTATGAGAGACAATTTACCAAAATCATGGTGGAAAATTGAGTGTGCAATAGTTAATCTTGATTCTAGCGTCAGTGCCGGAACTCACCGGACAGCTTGTTATAAGGATGAAAATATTGTGTGCTATTTTGGTTCATTTGGTAACTTAAAGCCACCTAAGGAATTGATAAACTTTTCAAAAATTGTGATATTATTTACAACCGTGAGATGTTCACGATTCGATGACATAAATTGTGGAAATTTATACCCAAACTTTATATATAATAAGACGCTCAATGGTTAAAGATCAATCAAGCGAACTTTTACATTGAAGGCACGAGTAATGTGCTCTCTAACATCTAGTATTCCCTCCTCCCTATAGAATTAAATCCTTCACATCAATATGCTCTAGGATTAATAAGCTTATATATATATATATATACAATTCGAAACCTATATCTCTGAAGTGAATAACAAATTTAAGTATAACAATGGTAAGTTATTCAAATATCTACAGAAGCGTATGAAATTACCGATATCGAAGCATACTTACAAGATAAGTTAGATAACTCGAAAAATACTGCTGTGAAATAGAAATAGTATTGGTGGATTATTGATGCCCCAGTGAAAATTGTGAAAGTAGTGACAATAAGAGTTGTCACTACTTGAATTTAATATCACAACAGCCTCATACTATGTATGACACACGTCTAAGTTATACTTTGTTCGATTTTGCTCCATCTGTGGATCTAGATTTTAATATGAATATAGAACTGAGAAATATAATTTATCTGCCAATAAATACATCACGAATAGGTAACAAAGCGAAATGTTATCTATTCGGCTAGAATTGAGAAGAGTCTAAAATAAAAAAATTGGTTTGGTTTTCAATCAAGAGAAGCAATGTTTGCAATATAAAATAGAAAAGTCATTGCTTAATCTTAAGACATTCAAGAACGAGCTAACGCGTGAAAACATAATGTTTCTTCGAGTCCTTAGGGTTGAAAGTTAAAAAAAAGGGTCTGAAAATTTACAAACTATTGACGACATATATTTTGATGAAACGATACTAAAGAAGAATATCACACCTATTGTCCAATATCTAATAATTTTAGTTTGAGTGTTGAAATACGGATATGTCCGCCATCAAGATATATACACAGTCCCTAATGACAGCTATCTCTACATCAAGAGAAAATTTATCGAAAAAAGCGACGGTACTAGTATATGCAAATTAACAAATAAAACGCTGATATTTCTCTTCGAGCAGATTCATTATCAGATCAATGGTGTGTAAATGGATAGATGTAACCATCCCTACACCATGATCGCCATGAAAGCTTACATTTCGTACAGCAATAATAAAAATAAAGCTCTTCAAATGGCTGGTTGGTGTCCCGCACTAAATATACAACCAACTCTTCTCCCTCTTCACGCCGCCGAAATGCTTTCCCAATGATATTAATCATGGTGACACTGACAGGTTACGTACTAATACCGAAGCACGGATCTTAGGAAAACACGTGATATGCAAGACTGAGAGCCTTCCGTATAAATGAAATAAAATAAATTACGGAAATTCACTGTAATACTGGCAATCCTAATTTATTGACCATCCGTCAATGATGCCCCACAATTAACCCCCCGTTAAAATTCCATTATTATATTATAGTGAAGAATAATAACAACCAATAAGAAAAAAACAAATATATACGCCTAATTAAACTAATTTTATTCGTATTCAGTTAACAGGTCGTCAATTATATAACTGTTTTACACACAAATTTCAAGGTGAGCGACAACATAAGCCCGCAATAATTCAGAGACTGACCACTGTCGCTGATTAACAAACTATTGATGAGCCTATGATTATATTAGACAATAGATGAAATATAAATTGTGAATGTTAAAATCAACTATATAATTAGCAAATGTCTACATTAAAGGTCACACATCAAACATCAATAAGAAATAATTAAATTAAATATTGAAATGTATCGATCATGACAAATTAAATAATTATGGTGTCTATAAGCTTGACAAATTCTATCGTGGCTACTATTGAAATGTATTTGTAATGAAAAGTTAAATAATTAAGACATCTAATAAGCTCGACAAACTGTAACGTTATTACTATTGTATATAGTGTACATATATAGTCCGTAAAAATTGGGCACCGTTTCTATCCCACAGTCCCTTTGCTCTGCAGGCCTTAAGACACACGAAAATATACCGATCTTATCTTGATTTACCGGCCTTCGTTTCTAGTGGGTTGGCTACTTCACAATTGAATTCGCACCACCTTTTCTGGTCTGAAAGAACGTAATCGATACAGAGGACCCACAAAAACTACCTCTGTTACACTCTCTATATATAATAATTTTTTATATCGTTTTTAAGATTAATTTATTTAATTTAAAATACAATTCGATCTTGAATTCCTAAATTATTATACTGTCATTATTTGTCCGGTCCTCGTATATATATTCAGATGCAGAGTCCTTTTGTATTAGTCACGCACGAATGGTCAAGGCTGCAATAAACACCGAAATCAGGTACCAAGACTATACTTGAAATGACCAACTTTTCACTGAATTCGATATCAACTTAGTTATATTGATTTCTAAATGCAATTCGCGATTCAAATACCAATCCCAATTTGGTATTTCTTTTACACAGAATACACGTCTACTATTCTGTGTAGATAATTTGCTTAATGCTTATATTGAAATTAAGATCACAATTTTAATATAAGCTGATTTGTCCTTGTTGTTTGCTATTGGTTAATTCAAAAATGACCAATACCCCCTCAGTTATGGGGTCGGTTCCTTATAAAGCCATAGCCGTAAAAGAACCACTCTCTTCGCTTTTCTGTCGTCATTGAGACTACACGCGTCATTCACGTGTTTGTGCCGCGAACCTTTATTCGCGCTTCTTGTGACCTCGTGTTTAATTCCGCGAACGCGGAATATAAGCACAGCTTCCTGATCCAGGATATATACATATACGTAAATACGCAAGTACAAGTATTTTAATCTAAATCTTTGTATATTTTATTACACAGCTAAATATCGTTAGACTAATCTTTTATTACAGCTTTGCTATTACGTTCAGCATATTTTATTTGTTGCTCTAGTTCTTGTTAACTATTTCTATTTAACACATTCAAGCTTTAAGAATTCATTTAACTTGTGAATAAAATTTAAAGGCATTTCTGTCGTTTTATTCCACTAATAATCTTTCTTTCAGCTTGGCACGCGTCCTGGACTTTTGGTGCTCATTGTACACAACTATTATTACCTCCTCCTTTTTAATTAAAAAGAAAATAAATGAGAAATTGAGAATGTAAAAATGTGAAAAGAAATGAATGAATATATGAAATATATGACGGTTAATTCAATGTTAATGTAAGGAGTTAATAATTAATAGTTGTGTACAATGAGCACCAAAAGTCCAGGACGCGTGCCAAGCTGAAAGAAAGATTATTAGTGGAATAAAACGACAGAAATGCCTTTAAAATTTTATTCACAAGTCAAATGCATTCTTAAAGCTTGAATGTGTTAAATAGAAATAGTTAACAAGAACTAGAGCAACAAATAAAATATGATGAACGTAATAGCGAAGCTGTAATAAAATATAAGTCTGGATGTACGAAGGCTGCTAATAAAGTATAAAATAAAAGGTTAGATTAAAACGTGCACCGGGCGGTGCATATATGTACTTGCTTGTTTGTGTATATGTATATATCCTGGATCAGGAAGCTGTGCTTATATTCCGCGTTCGGGAAATTAAACACGAGGTCACAAGAAGCGCGAATAAAGGTTCGCGGCACAAACACGTGACAGACGCGTGTAGTCTCACTGACGACAGAAAAGCGAAGAAAGTGGTTCTCTTACGGTTATGGCTTTATAAGGAACCGACCCCATAACTGAGGGGGTATTGGTCATTTTTGAATTAACCAATAGCAAACAACAAGGACAAGCACAGATATTAAAATTGTGATCTTAATTTCAATATAAGCATTAAGCAAATTATCTACACAGAATAGTGGACGTGTATTCTGTGTAAAAGAAATACCAAATTGGGATTGGTATTTGAATCGCGAATTGCATTTAGAAATCAATATAACTAAATTGATATCGAATTCAGTGAAAAGTTGGTCATTTCAAGTACAGTTTTTGGTACCTGATTTCGGTGTTTATTGCAGCCTTGACCATTCGTACGTGACTAACACAAAGGACTCTGCATCTGAATATATATACGAGTACCGGACAAATAATGACAGTATAATAATTTAGGAATTCAAGATCGAATTGTATTTTAAATTAAATAAATTAATCTTAAAAACGATATAAAAAATTATTATATATAGAGAGTGTAACACTATTAATTATTAACTCCTTACATTAACATTGAATTAACCTTCCTATAATTCATTCATTTTTTTTACATTCTCAATTTTTCATCGTTTTTTCAAAAGGAGGAGGTAATACCTCAAACGAAAGGACTCTAAATTCGAGGTAAAAGGAGAGGAGAAAGAACACCCATTAGGCAACTGAAATACAGGGATTCAAGTCTCATACCTCAAGTTGTAACGAGCATCAATTAGCGGTATAAAATCTTCTGTCGTGCAAATTAAAGAAAACTAATCCAAGATGGATGTTCTGTTCCACGAGGTCGCGTATTTATAGCGGTCGATAAATTTTATGGATTGGCAATTAATGCTCCAACATTACGTTGACAGAAAACCCTTTCTTTAAATAAATGCTCAAGCCATCACCTTACTTGGCTTAATTTTCATACAATCTTAAATATATGACATTAGGAGGGCGAAGAAGGCCAAAGCATGTCTGTCAATCGTCCTTAAGCTTGGTCGATGACATAAATCAAAGTGAGAACCTAGGGATATAGTAACGGTTACGAACTCGGTGTTTAAAAAGAATAGCAAGTTAGGGAAATACTGAAAATAACCTGAACGAAAAATACATAAGACATTGCCTTCCTCTCTCGCACAACACACGAATGTATTTGAACGGCACAACGAGAACATATCTATCTCGCATATCGGCAACAAAGTTCCCAGAGCGTGTGTAGACACACTTGCTATCTCGTCGAATTGCCAAATAGATGAATGTTCAAAGAAATCTTTCAAATATTAGTAACACCTTATTTACTACGTATCTATCTCGGAGATTTGCCAAATAGATGAATGTTAAAAGGAATCATTCAAATATTAATAACACCTGTTTTACTACATATGTTTCAGAGATTCAGTCATCATTTTTTGTCCTTTGTCGTTAATAACACAAGTTGAGTGAATCTCTGAAGCATATGTAGTGAACAGGGAGTTATTAATATTTGAATGTCTCCTTTTAACATTCAGTTGAAAGCAAATCTAATCAGGAAAATTAAACAAAGATAGTATAATAAAGTACACCAGTACTCCCTACATAACCGGCATAACAAGCTCCCATCCAAATTTTCTAGAGGGCGCTCGTATGTTCTCTTTAAGAAAATAATTATTTCCCATAATAACAATTTTAAAAGGAACCTCACATAATAAAAAAATACAGCGCACAAATGAAATAAATTTAATAAAGATGTTGAAACCTGTTTAAAAATATGAAAGTTGTTTAAATTTAAATTTCACAAAAAAGATATTAACATTAGAATATACAACAAAGTACACAGAATATGGAGAAAAGAATAATTTTACAGAAAAAATCCAATTGTTAGCTATCAAAACGAAATGAAAGTTAAAATAAACACGTATCAGAGTTCTAACACAAAAACATTTATATAAGTAAATAGAAGTAATATGTTCAAATACAATAAATCTATAACATGATTATAATGTAATAATCATAAGCTTAACATAAGCAAACCTTGACAACCCGTTAAAAATAACGATTTCATACAGGCGTATTCAAAATGTTTTGAAGGAGTTTTGCATCTACTATAATGTGCTCTAGTAGCCTAATTTGTGTCATCGAAGTCATTACTTAGAAATTCGAGTATGATGTAATGAGTTTCAAGAATCTATGCAGAGTTGCTCGACTCATTTTTGGTATGGACTCATCTCTAGTTATTTGTCTCAATATTTTATTGTGTTGGAAGTTCGTTTTTAAAAAAGAAACCATGCACTATCTGCCGTACAGTACTTTTGATAGATTCATCAAATTCTAGAAGCCTTGAATGCCTGCCTACTCGTTCTTTAGGAGGGCTGACTTCACCTGTCTGTTTATATTCTTGGATAACTCGATATACAGTTGATTTCGCCAGCCCTACAGTACATCCCTTATAATATATTGTTATAGAAGTAATACCTACAACTTATTTAGCGTTTCAGAGATGTTCGTTGCAATTGCTGTCGTTCCGATCAGTGGTGTTTGCAGCGTTAACATTTTATATATATTCAAAACTGTTTTGTTTTTCTTCAAGGGTCAGGTGTTCCAGTCGTTCACGCTTTCTGGGTGGTGATACTAACTGTTTGCTAGAACCTCGGTGATCATTCATTTTATTTTTGTACTTAAAAGAACAGATTTTATTAAAGAATACAGAAAAATATAGTAAAACAGTGCAAAAATGTAATTAAACATTTACAGGTTATGAAAAATGGCGGATATCTGGCCTTCATTTATCCTTATTAAACTTACCTGTTCAAGAACCAATGAAATCTCTTAAAAATATATACCATTTTGTTGCAATATTTGAATCACTCCTTATTCTGGACAAGGTATAATATAATATTAGTGGTATTGGTAAGGTAAATAGTGGCTTAATCAAAGTTTCAAATGTTACCAGATTAAAATAAATTTTCGATGATAGTGGGTCTATAGATTCATTAAATATTAATAAAGATTATTTTAATTATGCAAGTATTTCATCATTAGATGCCGAACGGTCGTTCTCTGCATGTAAGAACATTTATTCGTTACGGCGATTGCGATTACATAAAGAAATCGATTTTATCCATTTTGTGCATCTGCGTAAGTGTTGACTTACATTTATTACCTGTTAAACCTCTTGCATGTCTTTAAAGCACACGCCGTTGATCAAATGCTCTGCTTGTAAATGATAGTACTAAATGTTTAAAGTAAATAATAATTAATTTATCAGTACTAAATTTTTCCAAAACACAATTATATTGAAATATTCCATATTAATAATGCGCTTTTCAAATATTTCCATAAAATATTACAATTATAACACTTCTTCTTTATGAATGATAGATGGCTCTGTAATGCCAATGCCGATAATTTCTCAACATATAAATCACAAAATATTTCCATTCTGTGTTCTATGGTTCCATGTTGGTAGATGTTTTCTATAAAAACAAATACTTTTTATTATCCAAAATTTTAATGTGGCTTTTTTGACAATTATGGGGTATGTAACATTATTTTGCATTTGTATTTAAAAGTTTATGTTGGATACCTGTCAAATTTTGTTAATTCAAATATAAAAGGCAATCTCCCAATATAGCTTGTAAAGGTTATTTTTATTTATCATATTTGCTTACCACATTATATTTTTTATAATTTTAGCACAGAGTCTGATAATGGACTAAAACTGTATATACGTTTACCGATACGAATAAAAGAAGAATTACAAATTAGAGAATTGCATCCAGATATAAATAAAGTTGTATTACCGCGTCAGAAGTCACGCAGGTGGTGTATAGTGCAATTCCCAAACATTGAAATTTTAGAAAAAGTCAAAAAAGAATTAAAAAAGAAGAAAATTAACGGAAGAAAAATTTTTGTTGGTCCTTTCAAACAAGGTAAAAGAAAATCAAAACAAAAAAAAACAGAGAAGAAGGAGGTATTCTTCATCGACACACAACCTTTATTATCATTGTTGAATAAAGTTTAAAAAAACCTTCAAAATGGTACATAATTTCCTAGGGAATCCACATAGAACTGAATACGAAGATATCGATGAGGATTTTAATGTTTTGGCCGAAGAATTTTTGGATGACCAGGATTCATCAGATTATGAAGATGAAGATGATGATTATTATGAAGAAGAAGAAGAAGAGGATGATAATTATGATGAGGAAGATGATGACGATGATGATGATGATACAGAAAATTATTGGGACTTAGGTTTTTTAGAAGATAGTGATATAGATAGTGAAGTACCAGGTCCACCAGGTAATTTTTACACATAAGAGTAATAACAGATACTTTAGCAATGTGTTATATATTAATTTACAATTTAATCTACTAAACTTGTTTTATTAAGAAAGCTAATTTTCCGTAAATATATTCTGGTAAAATAGAAAATAAATTTTTAATTTATTACTTATAATACTAAAAATACTTCTAAATTCTTGATTAACATATATAAATTGATTTCTTTGATTAAGAATTGCACATTTCATTACGTACTTATATATACATATGTATACCATATTACCGAATAATTCAGAAAGCATCCAATTTTATGTAGTATATCAAAGTAGAACAGATGAATTTGTTTTGGAATCTATTACATGAAATGGATGATGAAGTAGTTGTGGAATATCCTTGTACATATAGTGAAAAGTGTTCGTAGAACTTATGTGTAAGCACATGCAAAAAATTCTTATAGTATTCAAACTAAATGTATCTCCCTCATATAATATATTACAAAACAAATTTATGTACCTCATCTTATATATATTGTATAAAATCCCATACATGGTTTATTATGATATATTTATAATATAAATAATAATATATATATATATATATATATATATATATATATATATATATATATATAAAACAGTCGATAGCTTTTAAAGACTTCATTGTTTTTCGAAGTATTCTCCATGAAGGTTATTGCACTCTTGTATGTGCTCAAAACAACTCTGGAAGTTGTTCCGCTCGTTTGCTGGTACAGTCAATTGCGTTTTTAGGTATCGACTGCTCCTTTTGACAACGCAATCCGTTCTTGATTTTCGGAATTGTAAAGAAATCGTTCAGACTTTCTGTTCTTCACTCAACAGATATGGTATCCAACAGGAAACTAATTTTTGCACATAATTCTTTATGCAAAATTTTTTGAATTGAGGTCTTTGAAATCCTCAATAATATTTCAATCTGGCGATATGTCACGTGTCAATCTTAGTTGATGACCTTGCGCACAGTATCGACGTTTTGTGATGAACCTGCTCTTGGATCGTCGTTAAGACAAATCCGTCCACGTTTCAATTCTCCATACCAACGAGAAATTGTTGACTGAAGTGGTGCTTCATTGCCAAAAACAGAAACCAACTCGGCGAGGCATTCTTGTTGATATAATTGTTTTCAGCTTAATTCTATTTTTCAACTAACTTGTCAACTTTGACAGATCGTTGTAGCTACAACGCTACACGTATCGCACTGAAACTTTTGATTTAGGTTAACTAAAGATGGAGGTTAATTTTTAGTTCTGCCATTTTATTAGTATCGCTCTCTATGTCCCACTATACAAAACTTAAAACATATCCCACGTATAAGATGTATAATGTGTAATAACTATGTCAATGTCACAGTACTTAATCATTTATTTTTGTCAATAAATTTATGATTGAATATAGTATTTGTATTGTAATACACATTACCTTGTATAATGTGCACAACTTAAATTAAGTTTTTCCAAATAAAATTTGTTTTTTTTTTTGTAGATGGTGGACGTGAGGAGCTAACCGATGATGATATGCAAAAACAGGAAAGTACAATATCTAATGATAAAGAGTCTGCTGGTTCCAAAGCCTCAGAAGATAGAGCAACAATTTATAAAAATATTGAAAATAATTCAGAAACATAAAATTAAAAGTTTTCTTCGAATTTAGTTTTATGTACATAAAATTTTCATCTAGCAAGGACAATTGGCATCTTGTGGAACACCTACTTCTTTGAAGTTTTTGTTAAATGGTTCCTATTGCATAAATGTAGAATTTATAAATTAAAATCAAACCAAAATTTTAGTTATTTTTAAAATGTAATTTGCATTACAAGTAGCTAGTAGATAGTATTTCTATAAATTATTTATTTTTTGGTCATATTGTTTCTTATTGTATCACAAATCTTATTTACTTTAATATTATATGTGTGTATATATGTGTATATATATATATATATATATATATATATATATATATATACACATACACATATATACATATATATGTATATATATATATATATATATATATATATATATATATATATATATATATACACATACACATATATATATATATATATATATATATATATATATATATATATATATATATATATATATATATATATATATATATGGAGATGTGTAGTACTGTGTATAACATTTAATATTTAAATTATCATTTTCAAACTGGTGTATCACAAATTACACAATTTCCTTCTAAGGTATATGTATTTAGTTTGCGAACATTATATATTTATAGGTTTAATATAAAATGACTGTATTTTTTGTGTAATAATTATAAGAAAATCAAAGAATGTTAAGCGGTGTTTGTATTAAATACTGGTTTGTTTAACATGCAATAAAATATGTATTTCTCTAGTTCTTTTCATTTCTTAAGATACTGATCCCATAGAAGAAACAAGACTGACTTTTAATTATGTAAATAGAGTGTATTTCATTAATTTCTATTTTTACAAGAACTAAGAAATTGTAAATAGCTAATAAAGATAGTGTAGAAACAGAAGCAAATTAATTCTGCAGAAATTAGCAAAATTCATTTTCGAAAAAAAGTAACCATAAATAACAATTTAATTTTTTTTGTTTGTTTCAAAGTGGCTTAACGCCGAACAAATAAATAGAAAACAGTAGGCGACATAATGTGGACTTTTTAAAAAATATGGGGTAGATGCACCACTTTTTGTGTTTGATTAAAATTTTCAATGTCTCTTGAGCTCTGCTCAATTACAAATTTCTGTATAACGAATTTAATGTTCAAAGTTTCACATTTCGATAGCAATAGCCAATTAATTAATATCAACAATAGCAAAATACTTATTTACATAGAGGCCTTAAGTGATTGTGCAATTGTTCCTATTTTTTTTAAGTAAGGAAATTATTCATTCAATGCATAGTAGATTTTTACAAAAAATATATCCTCTTAACCTAAAAATTAAATACAGTCGGGCCTCGATTATGCGTGATGGTCGGGACCAGAAGCATTACGGATAATCGATTTTCACGGTTAATCGAATAACAATTTTGATTATAGTTTTTTTAATATTTTTATTATTTAACAAATGAACATTGGTGTACATACATATTTACATTAAAAAAAATTAATTCAAGAAGTTTATGTACATTTTTAAATTAAATAAGTATGTATACATTAAATTTTCTACTGAAAACGTGAGGCGAAAAAAGAATACAATTTCTTAAAAAAAGTCATGTAATGTTGTTTGTGTAATATTTTTCAACTTATAATTTTCTTTGATAAGTTTTTCTTGGATGCGATAAACATGAATTTTATCCTGCTCTGTAATTCCGGAACAACCAGGGCTATCCAGGAAATTCAGCAATGTGCTAGATGGCTCTATCGCTTCTTTTAAAGTGGTTTCTGAAACAATTACATCGTCTTCATCAGTGTCTTCCAATCCATTGTCTCGCTCAGGTTCATCTGAGTTACTGTTTGCCATGCATATAATTTCTTCATCTGACAAAACAGCAAATTGGGAGGCATTTTCATTACATTTGAGCCATGTCTCTATATCCTCTGTGGTAAAGTCATCCGTAATATTGATTATTTGTGCCACATTTTCGAGCGTATTCGATATTTCCATACCTATAACAAAAATCAATGAATTTTTGCATGAAAATAGTTTATAAAATTTTAAAAATATGCCCACACACACACCTTCATTATCTGGGCAGAACAAATTATTCCAAGCGTTTTTCAAAACTTCAGAAGTAACAGTGTTCCAAGCATTATCAATAGACCACAGGGCTTTCTTTATATTAAATTCTTTCTTAAAATCTTCTCTATTATTTGACGAGACTAGTTTTTGTACTATAGTTTTACGATAATGGCATTTAAAATTCCATATTACACCCTGATCCATCGATTGGATCAAGGACGTACAATTCGGTGGAAAATATTTCACAATAACGTTTTTAGCCTTAAAATCGTGATCGTCTGGATGTGCCGGGCAGTTGTCCAATAACAGAAGGGTTTTGCTATCATTCTTAAGACCGATTTTCTTAAAATGCTCTCTAACCTCTGGCACAAAGTTTTTGTTAAACCATTCTAAAAATATTTGCTGCGTTACCCATGCTTTTGAATTGGTCTTATAAATTACGGGAAGCTCGTATACATTTTTTAGGGTTATTGGACGAGCGAGTGTGTACCAGCAGCATTAACGCAAACTAAAGTGATTAGTCTTTCCTTTGACACCTTATGTTCATCTATGAATCTTTCATTATGACAAACCAAACTGTTCTCGGGCAAACACTTCCAAAAAAGGACTGTCTCGTCCCCATTATAAATTTGCTCACTAGTAAGATTTTCCATTGATATCAATTCATTTAATTGTTCTACAAACATTGTGGCACTTACATAGTCTGCTGAAGATTTTTCTCCTTCAGCATTAAGGTTTTTTATTCCATGTCTATTCTTAAAATTTTGCAACCACCCGTTGGAGTATTCACACTCAGAATGAATGTTTAGTTTTGTGTGGCCTTTTCTCGTATCATCAGTCCTGTAATTGGAGTGCCTTTAAAACGCTCTTGTCTAAACCATTCGTAAAGTGCGAAATCTACTTTTGGCTCTTCAACTGTCTTAAAGTTTTTCGGTTACGAAATCCAACCACCGAATCACTATCTGCACAAAACTTTAAAAACTTGTCTTTGTTTTTTATAATGTCATAAACGGTCTATATCCCAACTTCGTATTTTTGAGCTAGCATTTTAACAGTCACATTATTTTTTGAATGCTCATTAATTATTTTAACTTTATCTTCAATATTTAAAACGTTGCCATACTAAATATATTTAGATCTAACCACCCGCACTTCTCAAATTTCAAAATTAAACTAATCACTTGTAAATGCTTCTGACTCATCGTATGCAAAAAAGGGAATTCCCCGTTTTCATGTTTATTATATGTATTGTATGTATGAATTTGAAGTTAATAAAAAAATTCTGCCATCACGGATAATAGAGATAATCACGGTTAATCGAAGCAAACAATTTGAAAACATTGCAAACAAAAAACAGGCCATCACGGTTAATCGAGGTTACCGGTTAACCGGATCACGGATAATCGAGGTCCGACTGTAGCTAAAATAATACAGTACCAAACAATATTAAGTACATCAGCTTTTGCCGAAGTGAGACTAAAATAAGTTTTGTTTTTTCAGTTTCAGCCATATTCCTTAGTTTACGTATGTATATATTATAGAGGAATGTACACTGTATGGGAAATTTGTTTTTAGAATTATAACTTACAAATGTTTGCTATTATTTTAAAAATAAATTTAACGTTTTGAGATAATATACATATGTACAACTCTAAATCTGCTATGAATGTGTGAAAACTGATGAAATTCATAGTTTTCTATTTAGATAATGCTAAGGCTAGTTGTCACGTAAAAATATATACGGACAGTAAGTAAAGTAAAATGCCCTAACATCATGTTTGAACATTGATTCAGAATGTTAAAAGGAATCATTCAAATGTTAATAACACCATATCTACTACATATGCTTCAGAGAATCGTTCATCGTCAGGCAGATTGTGTTATCAACGAACGATTCCTTGGTAGAGTTTATCGTATCTTTTCGATACAGAAAAATAAGGAATAATCATTGCCTCCCTCTCTCGTCCAACACAAAAATGTATTGTATATAGACAGACGTTACACTACGGCGATTTGCCAAATAAAAGAATGTTAAAATGAATCATTCAAATGTTAATAACACCCTGTCTACTACATATGATTCAGAGAATCACTCGTCGTCAGGCAGACTTGTGTTATTAACGAATGATTCCTTGGTAGAGTTTATCGCATCTTTCCGATACTGATTTAGACACTCATATCTGATGCCGCTTGGTAATTTATTATAAAGTTGTCATTTAATACACAGTTGATCTTTTAAAAAGAGTCGTTTTATGATTTTTTTAATCTAATCAAATCAAACTACATAATAGCTTCGTGAACGAAAAAAAATCCTGCAAGATTCCCTTCTTTGCAGACAAAATATCAGACTAATAATATGTTTCTGAGACACGAATATTATACCATAAAATGAACTGTTAATGAAATGAAAACGGACACGATATGATTTGCAGAGCAGGAAGAAAATAATATTCACAACATGGGACAAGAACAACAAACTATTATATAATATAAGAGGTCGCTGAGCAAACCGGTACAAATACCATTAGATGTATTTATAATTCCAAACAAAAATAACATATGTACGTGAAGAGTGGAACAAAGTATCATCTACATATATTTCGTTCCACTCTTCTTCAAATGTAGTAATTATTCTGGCACTTAATTTTATTAGATGTACCGTACCATAAAATAAGCATAAACAGTCAAAAAATAAAAACGGGTGAACGAGCACGATAAACGACGATATTTTTAGTAATTTATGTACCATCACTGAACAAATTTGTAACACAATTGAAAAAAGGCAGCAATAAAAAGCTAGCAAATTATGTCAGGACTTTAAATGAATAATCAAAAAGGTAAAGAGGAGATTATTATACCTTTTTGATTAATGACTATCTCTTGAATCTCTCAGTGGCAATATCCTCAGCCGAACATTGATATCAAAAAGTATATGAACTACGCGTGGGAAGACTTGATTTCTATAGATGAGAGATGCAAAATTCGCCTATTTAATATCACAAGACTGTCTCTTAGACTATATGTGTCACGTCAATTGTCATTCAATACATTTTTGTGTTAGACGAGAGAGGGAGGCAATGATTATTCATTATTTTACTGTATCGAAAAGATACGATAAACTCTACGAAGGAATCGTTCGTTAATAACACGATGAGTGATTCTCTGAAACATACTTATGTAGTAGACAGGGTGTTATTAACATTTGAATGATTCCTTTTAACATCCTTTTATTCGGCAAATCGCTCTGGAAACTTTGTTGCCCACATGCGAGATAGACGCGTTCTCGCTTTGTCGTTCAATACATATTTATTACTGCCTCACCCATAAATGTAAACGAATGCTGTTGCTCTCTTTAATTATATGGAAAAATGCGTTAGATTTTATTCATGTATGTCTAAAATTAAATTTTGTTTTGAATTATAGCGAGAAATAATTGTGTCCGTTGCGTCTAGACAATAGTTGATTTTTGCGTTACGTGAGTGTATTTCTTGTGAAATTAGTAAATCCTGTAAATTGATTGAATTATATTGTACCGTATCCACTGTTCATATCGGGCAGTTAGATTTTTTCGCATCTTTATGACTTGTTTCGATACATCATAAGGTGGCAATAATACATATATTTCCCCATAGTAGCAATGTCAGTACCTAGTAAAAGATTATTCTCAGAAGCTAAAACCACAATTATACGAAGAAACCGATTGTTATGTTCAAGACAGTCGAAACTGCTATTTTAAAATTATTTATCATCTATGCTCATGTAACTAATAATTTGTTTATTCCCTAAAGTTTTGAATATAATCACCTTTTTCTTCTTTACTTTATTCACATGATGTTTTCTTCTATTGAATCAATAAATATATTTGAAATTTGTCCAAAAATATTAATGTTTAAAATTATTAAATACGGATTTTTCAAACATCGATGTTTTCAGAACATTTTTGCATTTGAAATCCATTTTACGAATCACACAAATTAAGCATTGAAAACGTTTTAAGGAAATTCATAAAATTTATCCTCCGAGAGGTATCACCTATCCTCTCTTTGGCTCGAAAAGAATTCTTTTCAGGCTTTCAAGATTGATTGTCCTGGAAAGTTTCTTTAATACCGCATTTTAACTCATCTCAAGTACATATGTGTAGACTATAATAGAAACTATATTTAACAACAATAATAGTAATAGCCTTTATTGTTCAACAGATTACAACCAATTTAGCGACAAACATTAAAAAGCATATTACATAACTAACTTATATTCAATGCTGAAAGCAATGGAAAATGAAAAAATACAAACAAAAATAATAAATCGCAATAATATTAAACTATCTAGATAAGTTAATAAGAAAACTTTTATTACAACTACAATTTCTTCAAAAGAGCTAAGGATATCATAAGATGGTATATATATATATATATATATATATATATATATATATATGTATATGTATATATAAGCATAAAGCATGGAAGAGGCATTATCCAAGTTTGAAGTTGTATTTCGGCAGCAGTTGTAGGTGAAATTGTAAAAATAGACGGTAAATTAACTGGTGAGAAATACAGAACACTATTAGAAGAACATGCCATACCATCAGGGCAGCGACTTATTGGCAATACTTTCATTCTACATCTAGATAGTGATCCCAAGCATACCTCAAATCTTGTGAAAATTGATTTAACACAGCAGGAAGCAAATGGGGTATTGCAGACTATGATATGGCCAACTCAAAGTCCTGACTTAAATATTATTGGACATGTGTGGGATTATCTTAACAGAAAAAAGTGTGAAAAGGGGCCAAAGAACAAAAATGAACTGTGGAACATACTACAGGAAGAGTGGTACAATATTCCTGAAAATATCATTAATTCATTAATGGAAAGCCTACCAAGAAGAATGCAGGACACCATAAAAAATAAAGGTTGTCATACAAAATATCGAAAATTTAAACTGTTTATGTTTAAATATCGATACGTGATAGTTTTTATACATTAAAAAAAATTTCAACTTGTGTAAGATTATTATTTATCCTTTTATAATAGTTTCTTGTAAAATTCAAGAAGGTGCTTCTTTCTTTTGCACAGTGTTGTATACATATATATAAACATTATATACATTTATATATATATATATATATATATATATATATACATGTTTCGCATCGTTACTGCATCTTCATGTATTTTTTTTCTAAACCACGTGTGAGATGTGTTCCGAGAAATACTGTTCTCTCGACGTTTCAATGAGATCTTAGTCGTCATCTTCTGGAGCTGGTTTGCCGTTTACGAATACTGAAGATTATATGACGATTTTCAGCGTCAGTAAGATAATGGGTGAGATCTTGTTGAAACGTCAAGAGAACGGTTCTTTCAGGAGACAACTCACACGCTCACAGCTTAAAACCCGAGCAACCTGAGAACATGCATACGTATGTATATATATATATATATATATATATATATATATATATATATATATACAATGTGTTCAATAAAGATGGAGACGGATTATGCAACCAAGTATACAACAACAAAGATTACAGTTGGTATGAAATATCCTTGTAACTAGATCGTGACAGATCTCTCTTTATAACCCTACTAAATTGTTTGACATTTTGCCTTATTTGATTTGTAATTACGTGTTATCAATTATCAGTAATTTTCAGAAGTATTGGTAAATTTTTGGTGGTTAGAGCGGTAAGTTGGATTTAATTTCATATTAAGTGTGTTGGATAATTTTTCTAAAACTATAGATTTCTAGGGTCTAGGGAATTTTGAATGTAAGGCTACCAATAGTGTATGTTTGGTTGCATAAGGTTCCATCTCAATCATTAATGAACTCACTCTATATACACTCCGCGCAACATGAATAGGACCAACTGCATATATGACATTTGTAGTTGGTATAAACATGGTAGCGCGCTGGAATTGTTATTTTCCAAAATAAGAGGGTTGATAAAAAGATGTATGTAGGTACCAAATATAATTTTTGTAAAAGTCAGTGCAAATGTACGTTACTAATGACAATAAGTAGAGTAATTAAACGCCACTTGAATACGACCAATCTACAAAATAAAAGATTCGTTTGCAATAACAAAATACTTTATTGTTCAATAATGAGTACTTTTGCCATTATTTCTTATAACCTCAAATAGTCGGGATGGAATGGAATTATACAGGGTTCTCAAGTAGTCAACGGGAAGTTCCGCCCAACTTCGTTTCAGCGCCTGCTCTAGTTCGTCAGCGCAACTGAATTGGGTAGCATTGGAGTACAATTTACGCGACAACCATCCCCAAACATTTTCTATGATGTTCAGGTCGAGGGAGAGCGATGGCCAATCGAGAACCTCCATGCCTTGTTCTTGAAACCAGCGTCGAACAATGCGCGCGGTGTGAATACTGGCATTATCCTGTTGGAAAATAAATGGCCCACCTGCCATAACGTTGGAAAATTTGTCTTTCACCTGTTGCAGCAGCTGGACGTACTTTTCCGAATTCTGTCTGCCCTTCACTATTACTAAATCAACAGGTCCGTTATAGGAAACAGCTCCCCATACCATGACTGAACCAACATCGGCTCGCCTTCGTGACTGAATCACTTCATCTTTACGTAAATCGTGGAAATAATAAGAAAACCCATCCGGGCCATCTAAATTAAACTTCTTCTCGTCACTGAAAATAACAGTTTGCCATTCTCTTGTCCACCCCATTTTTGCTCGAGCAAACTGAAGACGTGCAGTGCGCTGAAATTCCCTTAAAAGAGGCCGTCGTTTAATTTTCAAACGTTTTAAATGCGGACAGGTCTTCAGTAACTTCTGCACAGTTCTTACCGATGCATTCGTTCCAACGTTATTCGCGATTTGTCTTGCCGTTAATGCCGAATTCGATGCTTCGCGTAATATGGCTCGACGTTCTCTCTTAGTTGTAACGGATGTTGTTCGCCCTTTAAAACGTTTTCCATAATTCTCGGGATCCCTAATAAAATTGTTCACAACCTGGTGTGATCGACTTATTTTCTTTGCAGTAGCCCTTGAGGAATACCCTTCTCGATGGAACGCTTTAATTTTTCCAATTTCTTCCATACTTAAGCACTTCTGTCGTCCCATCGTTGCACAATACCCTTAATTACAGATGTTTGTTTATCCGGATACACGTTGTAACTCGACACTCATCCGGTAGCTTACTATTAAATACTGGTCGTATCCAACCGGCGCGGTGCATTTTATATGTATGTGGTACTTACGTCACCCAATGCATAACGTTAGGCACTATTGCGCAATAATGCGTATTATTTGCCATATCATACCATTACAAACTTGCATTGTACATATTTTTAGTAAATGAATTGTTTTTCAAACCACCGAAAGCTTGCAACAAGTCGGGTGGTCCTATTCATGTTGCGCGGAGTGTATATATATATTATTACCTCCTCCTTTTAAGAAGAAATGAAAAAATTGTAAAATTGAAAATGTGTTTGATATAAAGAAATGAATGAATATATGAAATATAGGTTAATTTAATGTTAATGTAAGGTGAGGGATTGATTGATTGAGACAATCAATCACCTCCGTTGTTTTAATAAATAATAATAGGGATATTATTTAACAGAGAATATTTATTTGCACGTGTTGGTTAGTCAATTTATTACGAGCGCATGTCCGACTAGCTAAAGCACTGTAATAAATGCAAATAAAAGAGTAGAAAGTAATATAATTGAATGTAATGTGAGGAGTTAATAATTAATAGTTGTGTACAATGAGCACCAAAAGTCCAGGACGCGTGCCAAGCTGAAAGAAAGATTATTAGTGGAATAAAACGACAGAAATGCCTTTAAAATTTTATTCACAAGTTAAATGAATTCTTAAAGCTTGAGTGTGTTAAATAGAAATAGTTAACAAGAACTAGAGCAACAAATAAAATATAATGAGCGTAATAGCAAAGCTGCAATAAAAGGTAAGTCTGGATGTACGAAGGCTGCTAATAAAGTATAAAATAAAAGGTTAGATTAAAACGGGCACCGGGCGGTGCATATATGTACTTGCTTGTTTGTGTATGTGTATATATCCTGGATCAGGAAAGGTGTATTTATATTCCGCGGTCGCGGAAATTAAACACGAGGTCACAAGAAGCGCGAATAAAGGTTCGCGGCACAAACACGTGTAGTCTCACTGACGACAGAAAAGCGAAGAGCGTGGTTCTCCTACGGTTATGGCTTTATAAGGAACCCTTAGGTTGAGGGGCTATGTGTGCGTGTCATGTTTGAATTAACCAATAGCAAACAGGGACAGGCACGCTACCACTTGGGCGGGAAACGAATTAGCTACATTAAAATTGATTTTAATTTCAATATAAGCATTAAGCAAATTATCTACACAGAACAGTAGACGTGTATTCTGTGTAAAAGAAATACCAAATTGGGATTGGTATTTGAATCGCGAATTGCATTTAAAAAACAATATAACTAAGTTGATATCGAATTTAGTGAAAAGTTTTGTAACTTCGAGTACAGTTTTTGGTACCTGATTTCGGTGTTTTATTGCAGCTTGACCCTTCGTACGTGACTAACACAAAGGACTCTGCATCTGACTATATATACGAGTACCGGACAAATAATGACAGTATAATAATTTAGGAATTCAAGATCGAATTGTATTTTAAATTAAATAAATTAATCTTAAAAACGATATAAGAAATTATTATATATAGAGAGTGTAATAATATATATATATATATATATATATATATATATATATATATATATAGTTTATAAGTATAAAAATATTAATATTTTTATCATTGTTATCAGTATCGAAAATGAATTAGTTATGCAATGTGCTTTTTAATTTTTGTACTTAATTTGGATTCCTTCTAATCTGTTTGACAATAAAGGTTACTATCATTACTATTAATGCCATTTACAAGGGGCATTGATAGATCAAGTTATTATTACGTCCGATTCGTGGTACGATTTAAGATCGTTGACTGTCGACAATTATTTTAATGAGTAGGGAGACCACGAAAACCCTTCCCGGGCAGCAGTCATCAAATTCAACATCAAGATTGTTGGGATGATAACCAGTAACTTTATACTTAGTTATATAAGTAATCTATTATGTAGTAATGATTTCTTATTTGAGTCATTTGGTCAATCTACCGATCATTTTTGAAATAATATTCAGTATAACAATGAAAATAATTTATTACAGTTAATTATTGTCAGTGTAAAATGTAAATTACTCACGAATATAGTTTGATTGTCCCCCCCTTACGAGTAAACTGCATCAGGTGTATATATGTTGTTACTTAACTTGAGTGCTGTTCTCCAGTAACCACACTATCTTAAATACTTACGATTCTTTAGCAAATATGCTCGAATTTCGCGAATAATCTATCTATCTTTTCTTTCTTTTTTTTTGCTTTTGTATTACATTCACATACAAAGGGTACTGGAAAGTTTTGCAATACAGCTTTGTTTATTTAATTTTTTCAAAGTAATTTCCTCTACACTCAATACACCTCTCCATCCTCCGAAACCAATCTTTAAACCAGTTCTGCCAAGTTTCACTAGGGAGTAAAGCACACTAGTTGTCCCAAGCCCCCAGAAGGTCCTCATCACTGGAAAACCACCTCCCTTTTAGCTTCATTTTCACATGCGAGAACAGTGCAAAGTCGCAGGGAGCAAGATCTGGACTGTAGGGAGGGTGCTCGAGAAGTTTCAATCCTGTAGTGGTCAAATATTCGATGCAGGCTTTAGCGCGGTGAGCTGGAACATTATCGTGATGGAGGAACCAGGTGTCCATTCTTGACTTTGGCCGCAGGTTCTTTATAGATCCACTCGATTTGAAAAATACAGCTATCATTTTCGTATTTACAGATCGGGATTTTCTGACAACTACGGGTGTGTCCTCATCATCAAAGACCCAAACTTTGTTTTGAGCTTTGATCAGCACAACGTAATAGTATAGCCAAGTCTCGTCACCTGTCACGATGTTGTTCACATACCGAGATTGTCTCTTATTACACTTTTTTAGCATCTCCCGGCACCAAGTCACACGTCGCGTCATCTGCTCTTCAGTCAGTCGATGCGGCACCCAGAGCGAACAAAGTTTCTTCACGTGCAAATGATCATGCAGAATCGAACGAATTGCTGGTGCATTTAGGTCTGAAGTACCCTCTATCTGTTGGTAGGTCACTCGCCTGTCCTCGCCAAGCATTTTCCTCACAGTAGTAACGTTTTCTTCCGTTACTGACGTTTGTGGTTCCCGGCCTGTCAGCATCCTCCACAGTTAAATTTCCCCTTTGAAATTGTCTATACCACCTGAATATCGTTTCGCGATGTGGACAAACATCACCTAGTGCAAGAGTCATTTTTTCGAACCACTGGTCTATGTTTAAAGCACGCACGAAATTATAAAGCAAAACTGCCCTTATCTCATTTCGTGACCAGGATGCCATCGCAAGCACTTTACACTCTCACTGCTAATAAACACCTGTGCCCATCGCTATGGCGCGGCGGCTACTATGAACATGTCTCAACATACAGCAACAAGCAGCTTCCTACGATTCATTGTTGTGTCATATTGTACAACTTTACTAATACCCTTTGTAAGTATAAAATACATATGCCAAAGTAATTACGTAAGGGAATTCTACTGGTTTATTTTAGTTTAGTTATTTTCTTGCATTTTCAATAATGTTATATTCGATAACATAATAAGCAACAATAGTTATTTGCGAAAATGTTGCAAAGCTTCATTTATTTCTTAATAACAGATTTAATGACATAATTAAAAGATTTTAATAGATAAAACATAATAAAACTAATGAATGTGCAAATAATTCAAGTTTAAAACTGCTTAAAATATTTAATTAGAAATTATAAAATTCCACTTTTTAACCAGCAAAATCTTTTATCCCAAATTCCATTTGACCTTGCAAATTTGACTAGGAGCCGCCACCACTATTATCCCTTCGGGTGTTTGTCGTAAACACGTATGGAACTATAGTTAACCCCTAGTAGTACAATACATGTTATAAGCAGTACTTTGTATAGTGTTTAACACAGATTTACGGTATTATCATCTGGCTCTCAAATTAAAGTTTTTGTCTAAATTTATTAAATTAATTATATCGTATTTTCTTTATTTCATTTTCTTGTATTATGCTAACAGTTTTCTTCAACGCTCCAAAATAGACATTCGAGATTTCTATTTTATACACACTCCTTTTTCTGCTCATGTTTTTAGGAATTTTTGTTCTATGCCTTTTATAAGCTCGGGGTCTAGCATATACTTGTTATATATCGTTCTTCTTCGGTGTCGTGTACAATGTTTTACTTCAAGAAAGTTTTTTGGTAAGTATATCATTTTGTAAATTGCGATTTTTTTTATTTAATTTTCCAATGCATTAATTAAAAATATATTCTGTAACTCATTTTACATCATGATTTACTTTACTGGTTTTTATTTCTTCCACTAAAGAATCTTTTACAGCCGGTTCATTTTTTACTAAATTTTCGGTTGCACGTGTATTGCATAATACAATTAATGGGCATGTGAAATTTATGAAAATAATACTTATGGTAGCATTCATTAAAGAACACTGAGGTATCATAAGTTTTTGACTAAATTAACGACTAAATGTAATATATAACTTGGCTTTAGTAATTGTGTTCAATAAAGATGCAAGTAGATGAAATTTGTTTTATATGCCTACGTAAAACTCAAAATTATGCATTGATATTTTTGTATTACGGAGTTGAATAGAATAATAAATGCATGTGATTTCTTTTTTACTATTTACCGGAAGTGTATTGACACGGTAATGTGATAAAATCATATCTCTGTGTCAAAATTTAATATAACTAATATCTACGAATCTGAATCATTTTTCTAGATTTTAATATTCTGAAAGGTTTTTCTTAAATGTTTTTTACAGTTTAGTTTTGTTAGTAGGCAATTTCTAATTGGTTTCCAATAATTACATATTTAAAGCGCATTCACCAACTGCATTTAATATTGAATTAATTTGATGTTTTGGCTTAACGAACGTTTAAATTAGTTTTTTCTATTATCTTTATTCAAATAATAATTTAGTTACGGAAGTCAGGTTTTATTGTAACTAATACCTTACAATTATTTCACGTAAGATTAATTCTTTTGGAAATGCTATAGACTGGGTATTTAATTACTCCTAGCATAGGTTATACATAATTGTGTATCCCCCGTGTAAATAACGTGTCATATCAAAAAATGTTATCAATTTTTCATTCTTTTTTTGACACATGCAATAATAGAACATGTGCCATTTTTTACTTCAATTTCCTGCTCCGATCATTGCGTCTCTAACTTTCAAAATTTTAAATTCAACGGTTTTTTGTTCACAAATCTGTTTTTAATTATACTTTTTTTATCAAGTATTAAAAGTGGTGGTTTAATTTATTCGTAAATTGGTAAAAGTGTGTAGGTAGGAATTATATATCTCTTGTATTTTACATATATAGACATGGACACGCTTAAAATGTATATATTTATTATTGTTCAAAATGTAAAAGTTTATCTGCTCTGCGCAGGTATATTAGCACGCATTATTGCATCCCATTTCATGAGATTTTTCTATTACAGAGAACTGCGTATTTGTCAATCTTAAATAACTACAATATGATGTATCTTCAGTTAAAACACTTAATACATTAATATTGAGTTCTTTTCTTTATAATTACTGCAAAACAGAATAAAAAAATTCTGATAAAACGCCAATCTTAAATATATTTGACATATGTTAGGTTATAACCACTTATGGACGATGATTTAGCGTCAGTTTGATTTGTATTGCGCGTGCGTGTAAAGAATATAAGGGAAAGGTTAAACGTCCATATAGAAAAATCTTAATTTTATTCAAATTTGCTTTAAAATTATTTTGGATAAATAAAACAGTGACACGTTTCAGTATTTATTATCTATTAAAAGACAAATTTAACTGCAATACTAGTTTAACTTATAATTTTATAATGTAATAGTTTAATAACGCATCGGTAATCTTTTGTAAATTTATCGTTTATTTTTAAAATATTTTGTATTATCTATTTTATTTTCATCAATTTTCATAAAATTACAAAACATCAAATTCTTGCCGTGACCAATTCCTATTTTAACGACTGACAGTATTGCAGATTGCTTTCATTTGTATATTTGCGGCATTTTATAAACAATCCTGATGATCGTATTCATACACGATATTTAATTTAATATATTTACATCTGCAAAAATGTGTTGATTTGAAAAAGATTATTTTTCGAAGACAGTTTTATTATTAAATTTTTTTTATCGAATATATTTTCAACAGCTGAATTAAAGGCAAATTAAATTAAAAATCCTTAATGACTACAGGTAGCGTTAATTTGTTCAACAATGCTTATTTGATTTCGCAAGTCTTAATGAACATTCGCAAGGACAGAATCGAGTATAAAATTTCGATTTAAACGTGAATCTACAGATTTGGGTATTCTGTATATATGAGTATTACGACTGATAGTAATTGCCACAAAAATCGAAAATATTTCTG
This sequence comes from Dermolepida albohirtum, assembly GCA_031893035.1. NCBI lineage: Eukaryota > Metazoa > Arthropoda > Insecta > Coleoptera > Scarabaeidae > Dermolepida > Dermolepida albohirtum. The sequence continues at coordinate 140,379 of JAVIWB010004775.1, read as the reverse complement.
AACCGAAAATTTGAAATTTGAAAATGTAAAAAATGAGACCGACAAATGTACTAAATGAATATTTGAAGTTTTAGAATTACTTACACGAAGAGAATTAATAAGTTGTTTATTTCAATACGCCAATGTCTGCCAAACTTTTTATCTTTCGAGACACTGAGCGAGGAGAATTTATTTTGCGGCATACCAAATAAAAATCCCAACATTAAGTATACTTTATTAGCATGAATATAAATAAATAAATTCTTATTATAGTAGCAATAAAATAACATTGTTTTATGAACATATAATATATATATATATATATATATATATATATATATATATATATATAGGTAATATAATACAACAATGTTAGCGAGAAGGATGTTCTCTACGTTTTACCTACACAATCTGTTGCAGAGAAAACCGAACTTTTTTAAGATAAAAACAAAAGCTTACTATTTTGGTAAAAATCATTTATTTTATTAAAAGTAGTCACGCTTGGCTTCAATACAACGTTTTGCACAGTCAATTAACATGTCAAATGAATTTTTAGAATTTTTAAGTTCTTCTTTAGAGATATCTTTCAAAATCGCTGTCGACACCTTTTTAATGTTTTCGACCGCAGCATAACGCTGTCCTTTCATCGGAAAATGTAATTTGGAGAATAGATAGAAACCATGGGGGGCCAAATCCGGTGAATGGTTAAAATGTCATTTGTAGAAGAAAATCAGTGATAAGCGTCAAGCGATGAGATGGTGCATTATCATGTAACAAACGCCAGCTACCATTTTCACGATATTAAGGGCGCACACGACGAATACGCGCCAAAAGACGCTTCATAACACCAAGATAATATACAGCGTTGACTGTTTGACTAGTTGGTACAAACGCTTGCTCTTTGGATCATACTGAAAACACCACGTCTCATCGCCAGTTACAGTAGAATACCTGAAGTTTCGTCCTTTTTCGAGTCTTTAATCAAGCCTATAGAATGTTGAATTCAGTTAGCTTGTGTGGTACAAACTTTGCACAAATCTTTTTCAATCCCAAATGCTGTGTCAAAATGTGAAGAATTAAATCTTTGGAAAAATTTAATTCTGTCTCTACGTATCGCAATGAGGATTTCGGCCCATTTCTGACCAATTCACGCACAAATTCGATGTTCTTTCCGTAACCAGGTTTTTTTGCATCAGGATGTTCGTAGTCATTTATGTCCGTACGACCGTTTTTAAATCGTTTATACCACTTAAACATGCTCAGTTACGATAAGCACGCATCACCATACACTTGTTTCATCAAATTAAACGTTTCAGTAAACGATTTATCGAGTTTAAAACAGAACTTTATATTTCCTCTTGGTTCAAAATTCTTTTTTCGACCAGTGCCAAATACACACTGTTACTTTATGCGCCATTTTTCTGTTTCTAATGATACAAATTTTATGATGTTTGGTGAAAGATCTACCTTAACGACGCATATTTTCTTAATAGACACTAACAATTACTATTTTAAAAAAGTTCGGTTTTTTCTGCGACAGACTATGTATATTTTTAAATCTCTTGGGGTGAGTAATGTGTTGCATGCAGCTTCATAGACACAAATTCAGCTATACAATTTGACCATTGATATAATTTACTTCTTTTTATATAAGTATATATTTATTTGTAGAACAATATTTGCATTTGTACATGCAATGATTAAATAAAGTATTACCTCGCATTTATTGCATGTCAACACAGTAAGAAAAATTAAGAATGACATGAATATATATTACATAAAATACAGTAATGTGCATAAGTAAGTTACCACAATAGAAAATTTATTTACATTTGTATCATTTTCAAAAATATAAATAAAAAAAACTTTCTTCTACGCAGTAAATTTGTTTTAATATTAATACAACAAAAATAATTGCGTATAGCCGAAATATATTAATAAGAAAGATAATAATACTATTATTTACTTCTTACGCGTTTGGGTAAATTATCAAAATAGTTTTGTGTCAGAAATTCTTGCGGAATGTTATTCCATTTTTCCAAAAACGTTGAATAACATTAGTTGGATCGATACGCGTTGCGCAATCTAAATAACCCCCAAACATGTTCGACAATATTTAAATCTGGATTTTCTGGTGACCAGACTAGAGTTTGTACATGTTCTTGCTGCTTAATTTTATATATGCTTCCTATCGTTATTATGCTAGAAAAAGTAATTATTTCCATTACTTGTACAAACCTCCATGTTTCCTTTTGAATCGAAGTATTTCAAATATGGACTCATCAGTCCAAAGTGCGTGTTGCGACTCGTCAAATGCCCAGTGGCAATAAATTCATGTATATTTCACATTTTTTTACTTTTCTATACCTTTCTGTACTTTTTTATAAGCCATTAAACCGATTGCTTCGTATTTTTTGATAATTTTAAAAAACGAAAACTTAGAACATTGAATTCTTTGTCCAATTTGTCGCAGACTTGAGCCTTGTTGATAAAGAAACACTTTTCTGCAGCGATTTTCCTCAGATACTTTAGGCATTTCACTACTCTTTCGAGAAAGTAATCAGAATATGGATGATAGAATAAACTGAATTGTTATTTAGAGTATCAAAAATATTCACAGGCACTTATAGTGAAGTAAACAAGTTCTTTATGATTGAAAAGCCAATAATTTAACTAAACGCTTTGAAATCCAGTTATATACTAACCCAAGTTGGTTATAATCTGTTATTAAGCACGTAATTAAATAACCATCGATGAGGGACAGATTACCAGAGTGGGATTAACAAAAAATATTTTCGCAGAAACTGCGATTTTCAATTCCTAGAACTTTATTATGAGAGTAAAAGTAGAATAATATTGAAATAATATTGTTAAAGAATTTAATTTTTTGCAAGTGGTCATTTACTTATGCACACTACTGTATATAAAAAGTACATTAAATCATATTTTTACTTATAAATAATTTATTAAATTAAAACTAAGTTAAAAAAGTATTTTAACATACAAAAAATACAAGAAAACTTTATCTTAGTAACTTCCATGCCGTATTTATAAATAATAATGCATGTGAGCAAATCAATAATAATAGTAAAAAAATGAATTCTCGATTCTTAACGGATAAAATCTGTTCTCTATATCCGTTCGAGTTTCGATTTTTTAAAAGTATTCAATTGAATCGAAATTTATCGAAATATTTTCTTGATTTAGTCCACCTCTAAACATCTAATTAATCTTGCGTCTTGGTATATAACACAAAGAAAGTTCCAAATATTTTACTAGCTTAGGACTATATGGTCCACTGAAAGTTTAGAAGGGGAGAAAAAATAGTATTTTTCATATTTGTCTCTTGCATTATTGTTAGAGGTCCATTTATTTAACTTTATGCAATTAAATTAAACATGTAAACATTCTAATTAAAACTGCACAAAACACTTATCAACACATTTTTATTATCTATATCGCTTATTTCACCGTAAAGGTAATTTTAATGGAGCCTGTGGTTGATTAACTAGATCACTGAAGGTTGATGTATAACCCCTTGCCACAATAATTTTCAGTGTACGTTTTGGCTTTTAGCGGTACAGATCGCGTGCGCAAGTTGTTTTTCGTACGGGTATTTTTACCGTAGTTGTCCAGGTGCGACACTGCTTAATTATCTGCTGGTGATGACAACTTAGTTGTCTAAATACGTACCTATACAGAAAGCGAAAAATATTGTGGCAAGGGGTTATATATCAACCATCAGTGAACTATTTCACCTTAGTTACTACTAACCCCTTTTTCTTTTAAAATATATAAAATTTTAATGAACTTTAACACTCGCTCTCAATAACACGTATATTACAATACTAAACTTTAAATAACATGAGCAACTACATCTCTTTCTAATTCAATCTGCTGATTGTCTTGAAAATATATTATATATAATTTGCTGTTTTCACCACATCTCATAAAAATATTTCTACTTTTACTATCCCATTTCCTCCTTTTTCTTGAGGATCATGAACATATACTTCAGCTTTGAATATTTTGAGAATATTTATGTCAAAATATTTATTATGCCACAACTAGTACGGTGTTTTATTTTCAACAGTATTTGTATTGGTTCGGTTTAACTGTAACTGTGTTTACTGCCTCTACCGAAAAATGTATTCCTAAATTTTTTGCTTTTAACAAAGTCCTTGCAACTTTCACAATCATGCACATTTCTCTTTTGACTTTTCTATTCCATGTAGATGTTCATGCCACCGTCCTTTGAAGATGAATTCCATAACTTTTCTATCTCTAAGTTTATGAATTCTAATCCATTATCTGTTCTCAAAATATTATCTTAATTTTTAATATCGGTTTTCGCTATTTTTATAAATTCTTCTATTTTTCTATTCACTTCACTTTTGTGTTTAAAAATACACTGTTCTATAGTGTGTATAATCATCTTTGAATAGTTAAAAAATACTTCAAGCCGCCTAAGGATACTTTCTTTCATTGGTTCACATACATATGTATGAACTAATTCACATGCTCTGGTTGTTTGAGCCAAACTTGTATTAAAATGTTTTGTGTACTGTTTACCTTTGACATAAGCACTACAAAAAATTTTATTTTCAGTCTTTACTCATGCAACTTTGTGATGTCCTAAAGTTTTGTTTACCTCTTTAAAATTTTGATGAACACCATTTTTCATGTCATGTCTGCAAATTTCCATTTGTATTTGCACCAAAACTTACATATTTTTAATTTGATAAGTTTCTAAACTTTAACTTATACAATTGTCCTTCTTGTACAGCCACTGTACCTACTGATTTATTGTTATCTTTGTTAAATACACATTATTTGTTGTCTGACTCCATATTATAACCTTTGTCTAGAGCAGTAGGTGTCAAAAACAAATTCACTTTTAAATCTGGCACGAATAAAGCATTTTTTATCTCTGTATGTATCCACAATATTCCATTAAAAGCTTCTAACTTAACCATTCTTGTTTCTTTTGCTTTTATTTTTGTTACCTATCTTTATTAATTTTTCTTCCTCTAATTATCTGAATTCGGCAGAATCTTCCTTTGAACAACACATCTGGTCATTTGTCTAACACCGAATCTGAACTGGTTACCATTGATCCAAATAAAACTGTGGTTATAAATGCATTTACATTTAACTTATTATCATTATTACCATCCTTCTTTTGTTTATTTTTAAAACAATCCCTTGCTATGTGCGCACATTGCTTACAATAATAACATGACTTTTCATTATTCTTCAATAATTTCTTTTTATATGTCCAAAGGAACCACACATAAAACATTTAACTTTTTGATATGCACCTAAACTTCTTTTTGCAATTAAAGCACATTTCCTGTTTCCCTTGAAATTCATTCCTTCTTTTCCATAGCCAGTCTTGATGTCAATTCAGTAAATAACTGTTAAAAGGAATCATTCTATTATTAATAACACCCTATCAACTACATATGTTTCACCGATATCACGGATCGTCAGGTTGATTTGTGTTATTAATGAACAATTCCTTCAGAGTGTATTATCATATCTTTCGATACAGAAAATAATGAATAATATCATATCTCCCTCTCTCGACCAATACATAAATGTATTGACCGACAAAGCAAGAACGCTTCTATCTTACAGATCGGAGACTATGTTTCCAGTGTATAATAGACAGAAACTTACATCTAGGCTTTATGCCAATTAAAGAATGTTAAAAAGGAATCATTCTATTATTAATAACACCCTATCAACTACATATGTTTCACCGATATCACGGATCGTCAGGTTGATTTGTGTTATTAATGAACAATTCCTTCAGATGATAATACACTCTGAAGGAATTGTTCATTAATAACACAAATCAACCTGACGATCCGTGATATCGGTGAAACATATGTAGTTGATAGGGTGTTATTAATAATAGAATGATTCCTTTTTAACATTCTTTAATTGGCATAAAGCCTAGATGTAAGTTTCTGTCTATTATACACTGGAAACATAGTCTCCGATCTGTAAGATAGAAGCGTTCTTGCTTTGTCGGTCAATACATTTATGTATTGGTCGAGAGAGGGAGATATGATATTATTCATTATTTTCTGTATCGAAAGATATGATAATACACTCTGAAGGAATTGTTCATTAATAACACAAATCAACCTGACGATCCGTGATATCGGTGAAACATATGTAGTTGATAGGGTGTTATTAATAATAGAATGATTCCTTTTTAACATTCTTTAATTGGCATAAAGCCTAGATGTAAGTTTCTGTCTATTATACACTGGAAACATAGTCTCCGATCTGTAAGATAGAAGCGTTCTTGCTTTGTCGGTCAATACATTTATGTATTGGTCGAGAGAGGGAGATATGATATTATTCATTATTTTCTGTATCGAAAGATATGATAATACACTCTGAAGGAATTGTTCATTAATAACACAAATCAACCTGACGATCCGTGATATCGGTGAAACATATGTAGTTGATAGGGTGTTATTAATAATAGAATGATTCCTTTTTAACATTCTTTAATTGGCATAAAGCCTAGATGTAAGTTTCTGTCTATTATACACTGGAAACATAGTCTCCGATCTGTAAGATAGAAGCGTTCTTGCTTTGTCGGTCAATACATTTATGTATTGGTCGAGAGAGGGAGATATGATATTATTCATTATTTTCTGTATCGAAAGATATGATAATACACTCTGAAGGAATTGTTCATTAATAACACAAATCAACCTGACGATCCGTGATATCGGTGAAACATATGTAGTTGATAGGGTGTTATTAATAATAGAATGATTCCTTTTAACATTCTTTAATTGGCATAAAGCCTAGATGTAAGTTTCTGTCTATTATACACTGGAAATATAGTCTCCGATATGTAAGATAGAAGCGTTCTTGCTTTGTCGGTCAATACATTTATGTATTGGTCGAGAGAGGGAGATATGATATTATTCAGTAAATAACTGACTAGTTTTGAAGCAGATTACCATGCAGCAAGAAAATGTTTGTATTGTGTAGGTAGAAACATTATAACTTATGTTATTTTCATTTGTTCTGAAATCTCTTCACCTGTCTTTCACCTTAAATTTAATACCTATAATTTCTTCTCCTTCATACTTATAATTAAAAAAACTTTGTCGTACTAAATATAAACTAACACCTGATTTGTGCTCATACACTGTAGGTAATTTTTTCCATGTTTCAAATGCATTATTATAATGTAAAATGTGTATAACTGATCCCTCTTGCATTCTAGTTATCAATAATTCTCGTGCTTTTATATCCTTTTTTCACTCATTGCATTTTGCTTGCTGCACAAACGATTTCATAAAATCCATTTAAAAGAATGCTAATTTGAAATTTCCAGTTTCCTACTGTCTTTTATTTTTAAATACTGTACGCTTCCAACTTAATTTTTCAACATAGGTTACCTAAGTGTAAACTTACAAGAATGGTGAAATAGATATGATAAATTAGCTGTTAGAACAATTACGTGAAAAAGACAAACTTCATAAGCCAAAGGTCAAAACACTTTTTTATTTGTATTTATATATGTACATGACTCATATGTGCATAATTCACATAGTCTGCATACGTCTGTTTCTATGCTTTTCATGAATTCTTGACAAGATTAACTCTATTAGAAAAACGTTTGCGCCCTTTCTTTCTTCAACACATGTGACTACCGACGAATTAGACAAATGCCGGTACATGTTCGTATTTTACAGTGTTATTGATACACCAGCAAACTTTGTTGGTTCTAACAATATCTTAATGATACTTATCTGAAACACCTTAGAAAGTACAAAAACCATATCGTAAAAAAAAAAAAATAAAAATGTATGAAGAAATGTTTGTCTTATAAAATATTATTGAAATGATCATTAAATATCTCACAAGAAGAAGTAGTTCATTTATTAAATGAAAAAGTAAATAGCATTTTAAATTTTAACATAATAAAACTAAATAAAAATAAATAGTCTAATATACTTTATTCACTGTCAAAGCCTTCATAGGTATCAGAGTCTGAACCAGAAAAAACAAATTTGTCTTTGTTAAAATTTGCTTCTCTTTTGTAGCATTTTTCTAATAATGCGTCAGTATGTCAAATACATTGCTTCCAAAAATCAGGTGTGTAGATATTTAAAGATTGCTGCAACATTTTTAAAACATTTTCATCTCCATATCCTTCTTCACCAACATGTTTATTGCAGCGCATTTACGTAAGTGCCCAAACAAGTTTGATTGCATTAAATTCATAATGGCATGGTGGAATTTGGAGTGCTTCCTGGTCAGCTTTTCTTATCAATTCACCTATTTCATAGACCTTTTGCTTTTTATGCCGTTTTGCTACTTCAAGCAGTTCACATATTCTCATTGTAGGTTCATATTATTATTATTATTCAACCAATCAACTATTGTTGCTTTTTCCAATTTTAACATGGTTGCTTTTCAAGTAATAGGCTGTAGTACGCCGCATTATTCATTATGATTAAAAAAGGTTCATGCGAATATGAAATTAATTGGTCATTTACCCATCTTCTAAGCTTTGCACTGTTCATTTCACCATGATAATCAGTTGTCTCTGTTACTGAAGGAAATATCAAATAAATTGTCAATAAATCCATCTGTATTACCTGCATGAATAATTACAAAATGTTTACCATCATATCTTTTAAGGTTTCTAACACTTTGAGTTCACATTTTGCCATGATCTTTCTTTATAGCCCTTAGTAAAAAAATCTATCCCTTTTATAAGGGTAGGCAATGTTTGCTTTATAATTGCTTAAAAAGGAATATCATAATGCAGCTATATAACTTTTCTCCATTAAAGATCTGCGATCATTGTCTTTCACAAATCCTAAATGTTTTAACAGATGACTCGAAGAAGAAATGCTGATATCCATGATATATTGCTCCTAAAGTATCGCATTTATATTTTTTAAAGTGCTGTAGCTATTCTCTAAAATAATGCTTTTCGAAATTTGTTTTCTAAAGTAACAATGAAAATATTACCTTTTGTACAAAATTAACGGACAATAAAAGTCCTTCGTTGCATTTTCAAGACTCAAAATATTGCAACAACTTATGGACAAAGTCTTGGCAATTAAAATCAAGACGTGCATCTGGCATGACTATACCTAACCTGTAAATAACAAATGTAAAAGCTGGGTACGTAGGTTACCTAAGTGTAAACTTACAAGGATGATGAAATAAATACGATAAATTAGCTGTTAGAACAATACCAGCAGTAAAATACAAGGAATATAACAATATCAGAACAGTAGAAAAAACAAACTTCGTAAGTCAAAACACTATTTTATTTGTATTATGCGTGACACATGTGTGCATAATACATGCACATGCATATATGCTTCGCATACGTCTATTTCTATTTTTTACGATTTCTTGACAAGAGGTAGCGCGTAACTTTAATAGAAAAACATTTACGTCCTGTCTTTCTTCAACACATGTAACTACCGATGAATTAAACAAATGCCGGTATATATTCGTATTTTGCAGCGTTATTGATACACGGCAAACTTTTGTGGTTCCAACAATACTTCCAACACTTTTTTTAACATAAAATTTCATTGTACTTAAACACATATATTACAACTTTATATTAGCATTTTATAAGGGAACAGCAATAGGAATCTTGAAGTTTAAAGCAATTAGTATTTGCAAAATGTACTGAAGAGAACAACAATATTTAAAATATTCAATACGTGCGTACGTCTCAAATGAACCATTTATTAGCGATCTATGTAAATTGATTATATATTTTTACATTCGACGTGATTATATGTCTTCTGCAGGAGCTACTTCGTAGTGAAGCGTCAACCTGAACCTGGCTGTGTCTGCTCCTACCGCTGCTATATATACGGCTCCTTGTAACTCTTCGGGTTAACCTGGGTCACAGGAAGTTTCAGATTAACGCACACTACGAAACAACTCCTGAAGATGATGGGTGAGATGTCATCGAAACGTCAAGACGCCGATTCTTTCCAGAATTTCTGTCTAACATCGCGGGGAGCCCAAGAAGCGAATATCCCTCATATATATACCATTTAAAAGAAAAAGGCACATAGAGCCTAGCTTACTAGAATTTTGCAGCTTGTATTATCTATACATAAGCTAGGTGTTATGTTTCTTTGTAGGATTGCTGTACATGTTGCAAATAGTAATCTTAGAAAGTAACTAGCGTTTGTACTAACGATCCCTTCATTCCACTAGTTGAAATGTCAGCATTTGATATATTTATATCATAATTTTGTATGAAAGTTAAAAACTAAATATTTGCTAATTGGTACAGGTGTGAGCGTTCAATCATCCCCGATGACTCCAATCTCCATTTAATAAATTTATTTGAGTTTACAGTAATTAGGATTCATAATTTATATTAAATAAATTAAAATAATAAATTTATTGAGTGTATATTGTTCCCAGACAACATCCATATGAGAGGAGAGTTACGATTTACATGATTTATAAAAGTAATTGCCGCTCTAACATATTGGCGTTTCGAAACATAGTTAAATACTTACTAAACGAATACTTTATTCGGTAGGTTAGTAAACGCAATATGTACTTGTTATCAGATAACATTTTTGATAGTGTATCAGCTCAAAATGATTATTTTGGCAGAGGTAACATTTTATTTTTTTTATAATATGTTAATATAATAAAGTAATTTTTATTAAAATGTATAGAGAAATAAGGACTACATTTTCTTATTAATTACTCGTAAATTGTCATATCTTGGGTTTTGTTTTCTTTAAAATATATAAAATTTGATTGAATTAAATACGTTACGGTTTAATGAGAACATACAAATCTTGTTTGTTATGAACATACAAATCTACAGCTGCTAATAAATTTATATATACCATATATTCAAAAAGAATAAAATTATGTTCATAAATAATGGTAAGGACAAAAAATATTTCTTACAATATTTTACAAATGCTTGCAAAGTAAAGATAATACCAAATTATTTGGCTGAATATCGCCATGTGTTACAAGAGCATTATGTGTCTATATTTTAAGAATACTTGTTTGAAATTTTTGTTTTAATGCATTACGTTTGTATTAAGATAATCAAATATAATTATTTTTTAATCGTTTGCTCTTGCTTACGTATCTAAAAAACATGAAAATGCAAAACAAATGTTTCGATTATCTTTTAGATGTCGTTGTATGTTATGTTTAATGTTGCGACCTTCTTTTGCGGTATGTCTTTCGATGACAGCGACCACCGCCATCTTGATTGTCACAAGGACGTTCTCAATAATTTATTTTTCTGTAAAGAGTCGGTTATTGTCTTTTCATATCAGAACGACATAATCTTATCATTGTATTTTTAAAAAATGTTATCGTTTGTGTTGTGAATTTGAGCGGCAAATTGTGTTATATTCACGCAATACATATACACATCGTAAGTGTTGGGTATCTACAATTATTTTTCAAACAATTTGACATTTCGCAATGCATAATTTTGTGTATAGCGTACTGTTCATGGATAAATTTCTAGTGAGAGTGTTTTGTAGTGTTTTACTACCCTAAAATTAAGATAAGCGATATGCTTATCTAAATTAATAAGGATAACAAAATTTACACTGAACAGGTATTATCAATTTCAATGTAAGAAGAATAGGCTTTTCTTAAATTCTAAAATACGAATTTTTGTAATATTTTGTTTGTAAAGCAAAACATCACAATATGTAAAAATTATTTCAATATTTTATTGTGTCTAGAAATAAGTGATATTATGTACCACATAAGCTGCAATTATTCATTTCATGTGATTATTGAAAGTATGATAGAGATCAATGTTTTAATTATTAAACAACCTACATTATGCCAATATTTGTTGACAATCCTATAATGCATATTACAAATCTTGTCAAAAATATAACCTTATCAGTGTTTTTTTTTTAGATGAATATCACAGGATTTTTTATCTGAAAATGCACCATATTTTTGTTAATTCTTTTATTATTAACTTTTATTTTTGTTGATAAGTAATTTATATTTTTTGTACAACATTAATTTGGCCTTATGCCAAGAAGAATTTGTTTGTAATGCTTGTGTTCCATTCTTACTAAAAGTTTTCCATAATCACTTGTTTTGATACAAAAACTTGAAAGCATTATTTATCATAAGAAAGGTATTAAATTTATGCCAATCCTAATGAACCTTGATTTTCTGAGAAAAATAAATCCATTGCTTATGCTGTGTTACACATATTTATTATTTTTAGGTGGGAAATGGAAGGTACTGATCAACCAAACTCCATTTGCCATGTTAAGCCAATACAAATGTATCCATTATCTAATGAACAGAGAGTTAATTTACCTTTTGGTCTTTTAACTGGAGAATCTGTAACTCATTCTGGTAATTCAGTCGATGGACTTTTAGTATTGACAAGCTATCGTTTCTACATGCAATTACGTGATTGTCAGTATCATGTACCATTGGGTTTAATAGAAATTGTAGAACAACGTGAATTATTTCATTTACATATTGGATGTAAGGATGCTAGGAGTTACAGGTAAACTATTAAATTTGTGGATATTTGTCATTTAAGAGAAATAAAAAAACCATTAATATTTCTAAGTTAATATTCTATAAAATTGACAAAATCTATATTAACCTATTTAAATATATGTGTTGTAATGAAATTTTTATCAATATTTTTGTATTTAATAGAAAACTATATGACTAATTTAGATTTTATTAATATTATATTCAAATTTCATCACAATCTAATATGAATATTAAAAATTGTAAATAGGAATTATTTATTATTGTAATCAACAAAGGCATTATTAATTGAATAAAATTTTTTATTATTTCTTCATAACTAACAATTGACCAGGAATTTTCAGTCGATTCCCCTTTTTTTTGTTAAGATACACCAAATTCATGTTTGATTAACTACAATGACAGAAATGTGATTGAACGCTTTTTGACCATAGCCCACAACTGTGCTATAGTATTGACAAGTTTACAGTTCAGTTTTAACAAGAATTATTCATACTTTTAAACTTAAGGTCCAATTTCTTATTCATGTTTTTCTAGTAATGTAAGGCCCTATCTGTTTGGAATTGAAAAACAGTTAAAAAATTCAACTAACTATATTATTTTAAAGAATCTATTGAAATATTTAAAATATTGGAGAGCCTCCAAATATTGATGTCAGTTCAAATTATTATCAGATTTTTCCATTGAAATGTTTGGATAATGTCTGAACTTTTGTTATACATTTTATTTGTAGAGAAGACGTTTTACAATTAACATAGGAGTAACAGATTTTGTTTTTATTACATTCACGTCACCCCAAAGTTATACATTTGTTACATTAAAATCCTTAAACAAATTGATTAAAAAAGTTACTTCAGTTTTGAAATTAACGAAGTTGAATGTTCAACAAAAAGTCAAGCAGTCTATCAATAAATAGACTTCTAATATCTATTCAAACAAGTATTTTTTGACAGACTTCTGTATGAAATCGTTATCGTTTTCGATAAAAAGCTGTTAAAAAAATTGTTTATTTAGTTAATGACTTCTGGTTTTGTTCATTTTGCTCTTCCTATTAAATCAAATGTAGGAATAAGTGATGTACTTTACTTGCGTGAAGTATGTGTTAGTGCGCTGAGTTATTAATTTTTCTACTTTCAATAATGGTAACTTAGTTATTGAAACACATATTCAGATTTAAAAACTATTGTGGTAAAGGAGTTATTTTAATTAATTTGTAGTAATTGAAGTAGAATTGCACAATGTGTACACATGTACATAGGGCCTAACTGATATGCTTTATTTGTTTCTTTTCATCGTCATTTGAGTTTATAAAGTTACTGCATAATATGCACAATATACATACGGGGTCCAAAATTTGTTCTGATCACTGTTTCTATAAATCTATGTTGATGAATTGTTAGTTCCCAACATATGTATATAATACAAACTTTGCGTTATTTACACCTTCTTAAGATACGCAGTCATTGATAAAGTTGATAACCGATTCTGCCTTTTCAATTATCTCTGATTAGTACTAAAATAAATGGCGGAGGAACTTGTAGTGCGGTTCACAGATAGGTCTCAATTTGTACAATCATATTGGAACAAACACTTTTCTGCAAGTAGTGCGTAATCTGATAATGGATAATAAATATTTATAAAATGTAGCCATTAAAGAATATTTGATAAAATAGTTTCCTAAATTTTCTTAAAATACGATTACAGATAGAAAGCGTTCATTAGTGTTTAAAAAGAACTATTCTCTGCTGTATAGCGTAATTGTATCTATTCGTGGTGAAGTCAAAATTATCACTGAATAGGTCAGGACAATGGACAGGCTGTAGAACGATTATAGTTTTATGAACACAAAAGAAATCGACTAAGAACAATGACACAAGCTGAGAAACGTGCAATCGAACACATAAGTAAATAAAATAGAAAAGCTTCAGACATGAAGAAGCAAGGAAATTTAATTTACGTTATTACTATATAAGAAGATTGAAATAAGCAGAACTACATGATAGAATTCTGTTAGAAAATAGCTGCGATATCATTAGGACTAAGGATAAGAACAGTTTTGTTCTCCAGTACAACAATAATCGGAAGTATACGGCAAAACTGTTCTGCTTATTTTCAGTATTATGAGCAAGAAAATACCCTCACGATAACGGAATGGTTACTTTAATTTTTTGATATCAGTCCCATTGAGGTATTGTAGGATAAAATGCGAAAATTAACACTGACCTTAACTGCAACATTGCGCCAAGATTTAAAAAGAACGTGGCATAAAATAACAAAGGAAGCTTAACTTATTTTTGTTTTTCTTTTCATTTTGAGATATGTTAACATTAAATGTTATGAAATTGCTTTTCTACTCCGTAAATATTCGTTTTATAGAATTTCTAAAAATTAATTAGGAATGTTATAATTACGTTATTTATTAAGAATGAACATGGATATTGTACAATAACATTTATTATATGTATTGTTGATAACAAGAAATATAATATAATATATATATATATATATATATATAACTAGAAATATTTTGATTGCACAATATTTAAAGTAATTGACTTTTACTATATAATCATAAAAATTATATATTTATATGTATATAAACAGCCTCTTAATTAATTTCACTTGGACGTCAAAAGTTTTAACATGTCACCATTAATATTACTTCCTTCCAAAAATAACTACCTAAAGTACTAAAGTACAATTTTGCTGTTTTAATACAAATGTTCAAGTTTTAAATGTAATTGTGATAATCGGTTATGGGAAACAAATATTTTTACTTCCATTGTTTTTCTCCACAACCTGTTCTATATATAAGCAAATTGATTTCCTGTTTTTCTTTTCATAAATAAATCAATTATCCGCGTGAATGAATGTGAATCCTTTTTTGACAAATAAACTTGGAATTCATTCTATTTTGTACGTGTATATAAGAATATTGTCAACATTTAAAGAAGATTCTGAAATTATACTTAAACTAAAACTTAACAAACAAAAACAAAAGAAAATATGAAATAATTTTTCAAGCAAAAATATTAAACTTTAGCGTGTTAGTTATTCATTATATTTTAAGTAGATCTTCCTTTTGAAATCAGCAGTAGCTCAATCAGTTTGAAAATTTCGTCGGGCATTTAGTAACACAGCTGATTTTGTAATATTGCCCGTAATAAGTTTGATGGACATTGCTTCAAATAAGGGATAGAATTTCTTGAATGTGGTCTAGAAACTGATCTGTTACAGGCATTTTACAACAGTGTGACGCACTTACGCGTTTATATTCACAAGAGTGAATCATGTATAAACAGGAATTTTTATTTTTTTTAAATATTCCAAAAATATATATTAACGATATTTTTCTACTTAATTTTCTAATTTGAGAATACATTTTTTCCAACGGATAGGAAGTTGTTTGATGCCACTGCTATAAAAAGTAGATAGTTGTGGTTGCCGCGAATTTAAACTTTAAGGGCAAATGGTCAAGGATGCGTTCTTTAATCACATAGTGATAAATTAGGACCGTAGGGAGAGTGTTCCAACGTAGTCTAGCACAAACTCTTAAGTTTTTCTCAAATTTGGATAGCTGCGGGGCCGTAGTTAAGAAAGATCACGTCGCATATTGGAAATCAACGTCTTTTTCGACGATATGTGGGCTTCGTTTCCCCTAAAAATTACAGTAATACGCGGAATTCATAGCACGACGTTCGCGAAGGAATTCTTTGTAACACGCCTTTAAATTTACAAAATACTGTTGCAGGAATATTTCTCGCTGAGAATCGAGTTTTCATTTTGACCAGCTTCTTTCGCTACTTCATATTGGCTTACCTGGATTTCGAGATGTAATGGTGCACCCAAATTTAATCGCAAGTAACAATGCAATTTAAAAAAGCATCTATTTGAGTATGACAACGTGCTTACAGTCGCTGGCTCATGTCTAATCTTTGTAGTTCATGATTTTTGGTAAGAAGACTAGGCATCCATTTTGTGGACATTTTTCGCACTGCCATAGCTAATTCCTGCCTTAGCAGCAACTGTAGCAACAGTTGATCGACGATTGTCCTCTAGAAGATGAGGAACACTCGAAGTGTTTTCGTCAGTCATGTTAGTTTTCGGGTATCGCGAGTGACCTTGGCTTACAACATCTTCGCGTGCTCCTAAAAAATTGTATGTTTCTCGCATACGTGCGTTTTTAAGGCTGTTTATTGTCCTTAAACCGTGCTCGATGCCTTTTCACAATATCGGATGGCTTTAGGCTCTCTGCCATGAGAAATGTTGTTATAATAAGTGATGGTGCATGGCTAGTGTTAAGGTTATGGTCTCCATACATTCTTATCTACCACATTGGAAAGTGACGTTCCGATCTATTCACTACAAGGCGTGTAAATAAAAAATCCAGTTTATATTTGATTCACTTTTGTATTTAAAAATTCGTCTTCGCAGTCATATATATGGATATATTCTACATTCATGTAACAAATTCGTTTATTTATAATTTACTTAACAATGTCTATTTTAATGTTTCACGACATAAAATTAGAGTTAATTCAATAAATTTTAAATATCCGTAATTGGTATTTGTTATAAGAAGCCATAATGTTTGCTGAAGTCATATTTTGGATTACCTTTTAAATAAATAAATAATTAAAATTGAAACGCGAATATGACAATACTATAAAGCATCAGTTGATATTCTGCTCTCTTAATGTGGTATGGACTTAATGTCATGAGTGCTGCGTAAACAAAATGTTTCGTGTTTTAATATGAGTACCGTAAAAGCCCTAAAATGGCAATTGCAGCGCCAGGTGGTACTCACACAAGTTGAAAGATTTGATCAGATGAGGGGTAAGACATTATCAGCAAACCTAAAATGTTGATGATCTTCCAGGACGCAGGGAAAGCCGCATTATATCAATGCAGTAAGATAAGGATATTATTAGTTTATGGTATTTAAGAAAAAAACTCGATTTACACTTCGTCAAGGAAAATCCCGGCTAGCGAAGAAGAACATAAATATTAGTTTAATGACAATTAGAAGTAGATTACATGAACACGATATTGCTTATCGAAGCACAATTCTTTAATCGTTGTCCGATAAGCAATGACGGGCGCTTGATCTGCACATAAGAAAATTCCTGCAGAGATTAGTTTGACGTTGTGTTTACAGATGAATCATCTTTCTGGGTCTGGTCACCTGTCAACGGACACAGAATGTATTATATAGCAAATTGTGAGGCATCGTGTTAAGATTCATGTCTGGGGTTGCTTTAACACACGTTTTTTCCCAGAACTGTGTGTACCGGTACTTAACGCTCAACTAATGGTGAAATTGTACCCAAACGACTCTAAGGTCGGTAAAAGTGCTTATTTTAAGACAACAGTTTAGATTGCATTCTACAAAAGACGCCTAATTGAAAATGTTTGCGCTGTTATGAAGCAGAAATTTCGCGGAAAACGTGTATATAAAGTTTCCAAATTGTCGGGCAATATAAAGAACATGACGCTCATTGCCTACTACGAATTACGCGGAAAATTTGGTCGCCAGTATGAGAAATGGCTGTGAAGCTATTCTTAAAAATAATGGAGATTGGATGTTATATTAAATACTAGCTATTAGCATATAATAATATTTTTATTATTTTTATGTAGAAATGTTAACTTGCGTTTTTTATCATGCCGATTGGAGATTATTATGG
Source organism: Dermolepida albohirtum (assembly GCA_031893035.1). Taxonomy (NCBI): domain Eukaryota; kingdom Metazoa; phylum Arthropoda; class Insecta; order Coleoptera; family Scarabaeidae; genus Dermolepida; species Dermolepida albohirtum. Next base: position 122,161 of record JAVIWB010004775.1, on the reverse strand, counting down.
ATTTTTTGAATTATCAAAAGCGCCACAGTATACACAGTAAACAATTTTTGAGATAAAGTGTTATCCTTTAAGTAGATGTAAGAAAACAGAATTATATAATTTTAACCAAAAATGTGTTCTAATCATATTCACCGCTGCAGAAGAAGAAGATACGTTTAATCGATTTTCAATATAATTTTGACACCAAATTGGTGAAGACTTAGTCTTTGTGTAGCACCGAAAACCTAACAACAGATGGTCGCTAGGGTACACCGGAGAAGACTTGAAAAAGTGTTGGAATTAAGTCCAGATTTTATATTTGTACTATTCAGATTTAACTAATATAATCAACCAGAGCTATAGTTGCAACACATCGAAGAAATGGCGACTACCACAAAATTTGTTGAAGCACTCATTTTGAAGTACTAAAAGAATCGACTGTACCTTTTTACATATCATGTTTTTTCTCTTTAAAAGTTTTTCGACCGCAATAGTTTTCAAAACACTGCTGTTTTAATTTTGACTTATTGTGTACATTCGCCCTATATTATAATACTTATTGTATTCAGTACAGTACTCTTGTCGCCTGCATTAATGTGAAGGTCGTATTGATATCCAGATGTGATAAGAGGGAACCATTAATTCTTTCAATCTTTCATAGACTATACGTCTGAACGTCTTAGCGAAGCATGCCTCTTAAATTCAGTAAAACACTTACTATTTGCCATGACATGGAAGTTCTGGGTCCCTTTATTTTTTATAAAGTCACAATGAACCAAATTAGTACTAATATGTGTTAGAGGAAATGCTAATGCAAGCCTAACCAAGACACCTACTTATTTATACAGAATAGTGCTCGCCATTGGGCAAAATTTATTAAAAAAATTTTTAAGCTTATAGACAATGTGTCGAACACCTTTAAATATTTTCTTTATGCTAAACAACACAATAGTTATATCGAAAATTGTATGTCTAAAAGAATGTTAGAGCAAACAGTGGAGTCATAAAATATTTGTAAAAATTGTAATAAACTTGTGTTTAAGTTGCTAATTTAGTACTAAAATAAAATTATTGTGTCAGTAGGTGATGCTAACATTTTGATCAGAGGCTAGTGTTCTCTTCTATAATTTAAAATGTGTTAAAACCTAAAAAAACGGATTCATTCTCATGATTCCGCTTATTTAAAAATTAATGTGACGTAAAGGAATAATTAAATCAAAAATTGAATAATTTTGTTATTGAGATTACATGGCATTATAACATTAATGTTTTACAAATCTAAAAATGTTACATAAATTTAATTCGAATGGTTAAAATGCAGTGCAGTTAATAAAATAAAAAAGTCGCACTATTTTTACCCATTAAACTTTCTTTATGAATAATAGTCTAATTTAAAAATAGAAATGTGTATCAACTCCTACTTATTTTTGCAATCATTTACATTAGTGAAAGTGTCAGTGCTGCGACCTTATGCCATGCATCATTAGTAACTATTTAGGTTTACGGTTAAATTCAAGGTAATTTAACAATATTTACGAATAAATGCCGGGCAAGGTTATCTAATATACGTGCATATAATAAATATATTATTTTTCCATTATTTATGTTATTAAATTTAATTAAATATATTTTATTCAATAGAATAATAATGTAAGACTATAATGAAAATTTATTACTATTGTAACCATATAAAAAAGGGAAGTATTGGAGTATAGTTTTTTTTAATAATTAGAAAATATATTTAAAATTAATATTTGTATTATATTACTCTTCAGTTATTTGCGAAAATACCTTTAAACTATAACCATATGCTGACCATTTTGTTAACTAACTATCTTCCGAACTCTACCTTTCTCCACCTCTTAATATTTTCCATAGTTCTAAGTGAATTAATTTTGTTTACTTTAGCGCATGTACATATGTATAACTTATCGTTCTACAGTAGAAAAGCCTATAAAATTCCAGACACAAAACTTGTTAGCTTAGAAAATTAGTAGAAGTAGCTATTATTAACTTCTTGAACAAGTTAATAATTGCTACTTCTAAAGATACTTTGGCACATCAAAATCTTGAAAAATAAATATCTATGAGAAATTCGATCTTGAACGATTTTATCAACTGATATAAAGGCTGTTTTAAATTGCGCGGTTTTTTTAAGAATAAATAAAATATAGATGGGGCACTGAATTTGTCTGGGTATGTGGGCATTTAAAAAATGGAATGTATGACATTTATAAAAATGGCTTCGTACACGGTACAACAACGCGTTCAAATTGTTGAATTATTTTATGAAAATCAGCGTTCTGTGAAAAGAGTTTTTAGAAAATTACATGAATTTTATGGTTTACGGTTTACATAATCGTCCATCGGAAAGCACTATTGGTCGAATTATAAAAAAATTTTAAGAGACCGGTTCCATGGAAGATCAAAAAAAGTGAAAAATACAGTCGTAGTGGTCGTTCACAAGAAAATATTGATTTGGTTCGTGAAAGTGTTGCTGAAGATCCTAAAATGTCCATTAGACGATGTTCACAACAACTTGGACTTAGTGGATCAACAACATGGCGTATTTTACACAGGGCATATAAGGTTCAAATAACACAGAAACTGAAGCCATTAGATCATTTAAAACGTCGTTTATTTGTCAGTTTCATCAATGAACAACCAGCTGATTTTTCTCAAAAAATAATGTTTTCCGGTGAGGCACATTTTGAACTTGGTGGCTATGTTAATAAACAAAATTGCCGTATCCGGGATGAAGAAAATCCACGAATTATTCATGACAAACCTATGCATCCTAAACGAGTTACTGTTTGATGTGCGTTATGGTCGGGTGGTGTAATTGGACCTTACTTCTTTGAAAATGCTGCTGGTGAAGCTGTAACTGTCAATGGTGATTGATATCGTCGGATGATAACCGAATTTTGGTGGCCTGAATTAATGAATATTGATCTAGAGAATATATGGTTTCAACAGGATGGCGCTACACCTCACTTTGCACACGAATCAATTGATTTATTGAGAGAAAAATTTCCTGGATGTGTAATCTCAAGAAACGGTGTTGTTAATTGGTCAACAAGATCATGTGATTTGACACCGTTAGACTATTTTCTTTGGGATTATGTGAAAAGTCAGGTTTATAAAAACAATCCACAATCAATTCCTGCTTTGGAAGATGAAATTATTCGTGTCATTTGTGAGATAGAGCCCCAATTACGTCAAAATGTCATTGAAAATTTTAACAAAAGAGTGGACGTCTGTGGAGCTGCAAGAGGAGGCCATTTGGCAGATATTATTTTTCGCATATAAATATCATAACTGATGCTTCAATTACCAATAAAAAGTTTTTGAAAGTGAATGCAAATTATGTGTTTTATTTATTCTTTAAAAAAACCGCGAAATTTGAAACAGCGCCTTTACATACATATCAATTTTATGTTAATAGAATAGAAAAAAATCAGCGAAAATTCGTCAATTATCTCTTGTTGAAGTTAAATATTGATAAATCAGCTTACATATACGTTGAACGGTTGTAACTTCTGAGTTTTCAATCACTGTCTGCACGACGTAGAGTATTTTTGCTCAAGTTTGGTTTTAAATGCCTTAATAATGTTACTGCATTCATTGTTTAGAATACGTGTACCTAGATTGGAATCTCGTAATGAAGATTTATATCCATCGTACAGTCTATGTTTATAATATCACAATAAATCGAATATCTAGAGAATTAAACTCTCTGCCAAGTGATATTGAGATTTTCAATATCACTACAACAGATTTTCTATATAAAAGTAATAAACCGGAGAAGCTAAGATATTTAGAACATATTCTGCGTAAATCAATTTATAATAGTATTTATTATAATTAGGCTTAAGATTGATTATGTCTCAACTGTGTTTTCTGGTTTAGTTTAATTTTATTTAATTTAATAGTATTTTGTTTATACGAGTATGTGTGTATGTTTTTGTAGTTTGTATTTGTGATTTTCATACACTATAATTATTTTTGTATTATTTGTAAGTCGAATGATAATCCTTTCTTCGTTTTCTGTATATTTGTTAGATCATTTTGGGTTTCTGTTGGTCTTAAATAAATAAAATTGGATATAATTAAAATAAATCCAATTTTTACTTGATTTTATTAAGCAATATAGGAACAATGGTAATAATAATTGGATATAGACGGCATGAATAAGGCCACCACTGTATATTTGTAAATTAAAAAAACAAAATCGTATCATTAGAAATGATCGGTTTTGTCGGTGCAGCGGTATAGCGCGTCCGGTATGAATTCGGCTGGCGTCGGAGGGGATGATTTTATTTATAGCTATATCGTGCAGTTATGTATTAATTCGTTTTAGTTGCTTTTAGAGTGTGTATCGCTGGTTCAAATAACTATATACAGGTGAGCGAAAATGTTACGTAAACGAAAGCACAAGTTAGAAGTGATACATCAAATTATTAAATATTGGTATTTTAATTCAATATACGGCAGCAGCTCCGTAAAATGCAATGTGAACTTAATTATCATTTTCAAAATTTTTGTGTTTCACCGATGCCACGTGTCATTTGGAATTTCGTTTTTCGAAAGCTATTATGTTGCAAGCGTCACATTTTACGGAACTGTCGCGGTATATTAAATCAGAATACCCATGTATATATTTAGTAGTTTGATATATTTCTTGTGACTTGTGTTTTCGTTAGCGTAATATTTTCACTCACCTGTGTACGGTTGGTGGAACTAGTGGTACACACTCTAGAAACGACTCTGGTGAACTAATGCACAATTGTACGTTATAGCTATAAATACAATCATCCCTCTTAACGCCAACCAAACTCTTAACGAGTACGTTACTGTGTGTCAGTAAAACCGATAATGTCTACATACCATTTCTAAATATATTACTTAAAATGAAAATAAAATAATTGAATATATTTAGAAGGATAAGAGAAACGAATAGCATTTGTATAATCAGAGAGACAATGGAGTAGATTATGCTACTTGTTTCTTAATATTGTGAAATTAGTTATGTTTAAATACAGAGTGAGTGAGTGAGTGTGTTTTCTTAAATGTTTTTTGTTATAATGTATATTCTTGTTTATTATTTTATTAGATCACATGTTTGTATATAGAATAAATGTAGTTTAAATTTGAATTTAATTTGAAGAGCGAAATTTATAACACTCTACCTTTATCTACTAGCTGATACACAATAGTGTTTTATACAGTATTTTATTCTTTGCATAACAGACTTTTCCTCCAGTTTTGATATCAGAATTGAAACAAGTAGAGCTTAATGTGTGTTGCTCAGATTAAATGGAGTGTACAATAATTTATAACTAGCTTTAGAACTTTATCGACAATACAGTAACACCGTTATCCATTCTTTTCACCATATAAAGAATGTGTTTTTAACGTGATAATGTTTGTGGAAAGCTTTAATTTCTTGTTATAGTTTTTGTGTCCCTTTTGCAGGTGTACTTTTGATAATAACGAGATTTGTTTGGAATGGCATAGTCAATTAATACGAGCATCTGCCCCTCCTAGGCAATTAGAGGAACTTTTTGCTTTTTGTTATTATGTTTGGTCTAAAGAAAATGGAGGAGAAGAAATTATAAATAGAATCGAAAGTCAAAAGCAATTGATATATGATGAAGTTGCTTTCAAAAACGAGGTAATGTAAGATCTGCATTATATCACTTTTAAAATTAGCTTTTTTCAATACTACATATTTCTTTTAAATGGTTTTTTTAATTTTGAATATTAAAAATTTTTATAATATTTTTCCACGTATTAATAGGGTTAAGGTTTCCTTTTTCAATAGAAATAATATATTGAGTATTGAATATATTGAATATAATATATTGAATATGTTGATGAATTTATTACTACACATATAAACTTATTTAAATAGGTCGAGAGACTGAAATTTGACACACACTGTGCTTGGAGGATTAGTTCAGTGAACAAAACGTACAAATTATGCTCAAGCTATCCCCCTTTATTGTTGGTGCCCTCATGCATATCAGATGAAAATTTGGAAATTGTAGCTAAATTTAGGAGTTCCAGAAGAATTCCAGCTGTTGTGTGGAGGTAGTTACTATTTCGCTTTTATTGTTCATTTAGTGTCTCCATAAAATACCTTATTATAAAATTACGTGTAATGATTCCTCGATTTCCTGTTAAGCTATTTTTGTTTAAATAATAATATTAACTTTTTTCCATTTTAACCAATTTTTATTCAATAATCTTTTCAGGCATTCTGGAAACGGCGCTGTGATAGCACGATGCAGTCAACCTGAAGTAGGATGGTTAGGTTGGCGATCAGCAGAAGACGAAGATTTATTAAAAGCAATATCGGATGCATGCATGTTTGACAGAGGGCCTAAAACAATGCTTGATAAGGAATCTAATTTATCACATTCGCCCGCATCTGTACACTCGGAAGATTCGAGTCATGCACAACCTGTAATAGAGGTTCAAGAAAAGAAGGTTAGTTTCCCGAAAGCATTATAATATTTTATATGTATTTAAATTAATCTTGTTTAATATTGTGTCTGCAATTTGTTTTAATAAACTTACAAATTAAATTTTTAGAAAGTTCTTATTATGGATGCTCGATCTTACACTACTGCGGTTGCTAATCGAGCAAGGGGAGGTGGGTGTGAGTGTCCTGAATATTATCCAAATTGTGAGATCCAGTTTATGAATTTGGCCAATATTCATTCAATTAGAAAAAGCTTCCATGCTTTACGACAACTTTGTGCATCAGCAGCTGACCAACCCAAGTATGTTTTGTTTATACTTTATTCAACACTGTGATTACATAAATATTTATTGGATTCTCAGATTTATGTAAGTTTTTGTATATATGTCTGGGGCACATATTGCACATTAAGTAATAAATTTGTCATAAGGAAGAACAAAACAATTTTTAAAAAATTATTATTTATATACGAAATGCATTTTTTTCCATTGGTATAAAAAAGCATATTTATTCATATGTGTTAAATAATGTCAAACTGTTATGTGTATTTATTTAAGTTACAAAATATGTCTTTATTTACAGAGTATGTCTGCCGTAATAGAGCTCCAATGTAAATTATTTTAAATTCATTTTTGGCAAATTTCGTTTTAACATTTAATTATAAATAATAATAAATACATCAATACTAAACATGATAATAATTCAAAAAAAATTTTAAAAAGTGAGACCATATCGTAAAGGAGAATTATCCTTGTGTTTAATATGCTAGCTCGGAAGTTTATTTTTGTATCTTTATCCAAATTATCCAAAAATATGTTATTGCGCATTATATGGGGATATTTTTAATGATTGACAGGAGTTTTTACTACTGCTTAGGTCTTAGGTCACACATCAATATTTGTTTCCACTTTTTAAAGTTACAGTATTGTGCAAAATAATGGAATCAAACACAATATAACTAACAAAACCGTTTATTTGTCATATAATCACGATGAGATGGTATAAAATTATAAACTACTAGTAATTTAATAAGAGATATGCCCTCCTTTGGCTGCGATGACAGCCTGAACTCTTTTCGGCATGAAATCTATTAATTTTTGACAGTTTTCCTTTATTTTCTCGTCCCGAAACCCCACCTGAATTACTGCTTCTATCAATTTTGTCTTCGTTGTACAGTCCATTTTATGTAACCTAGCCTTACAAATGGCCCACAGATTTTCAATTGGGTTGAAGTCTGGAGAATTGCCAGGCCAGTCGAGGAGAGTTATTCCTTTTTTTCTTGAAATATTTGACCATAACCTTCGATTTGTGGCATGGAGCTGAGTCCTGTTGGAAAATTGCACCTCCGTTTGGCTCACATTTCTTTAGATCTTTTCCCAAATACTTATCCAGTAGCTCTTTATATTTCTGGCTGTTCATTATGCCTTCTATAGGCACTAGCGATCTAGTCCCCATGTGCGAAAAACATCCCCAAAACATCTTCTTTACAGGATGTTTGACAGTGTGATCGTAATGAGCTGCAGTGAGTTTTTTATCTCCACTTTTTCTCACGAATTTTGATCGCTGCCCCTGCATTCCATCCGGCATATATCTTGGCCCAAATAAGCCTCTACTTCATCATTCGTTAAGTGAGAAGTTGCTTCTTCTGTGGTCGAATAGCTTTTCTTCCAGACTCTAAAAGTCTCCTACGAATTGTCGAGTCATGCACTTTCACTCCAGCGTCGGCTAAGTCTTTTTGTAGTTCAAAACTAGTTTTTCTTGGGTTCAGCTTGCTATTTCTGACCAAAAAGTGACATCCCGGGATGTCATCTTCCTCTTTCTCCCACATTTTCCCGCTCGTTTCCCTTCAACTATTCCGGTATTCTTTTTTTGCTTTAGGATCTTGCTTACTGCTCCTTGACTAACACCGCATTCCTGAGCAATATCTCTCTGTGTCATTGAAGTGTGCTCACTTAATGTCACAATCTTCTCACGTTTTCTGGGCGTGATATCTATATCACGAACAACCGGTAAAAGCACAATATAAATCAAATTTTGAACTTTGAAAGAGTATATGTGAACAAACTCTCTAAAATGCACTGAATAACTGTGTAATGTGTTCCCAGTGATATAGGTTATGTTTTTTTAACATAAAACTCCTGTCAGAACTGATCTAACAATGTTGCTACATGTAGAAAACTAAAAAAATAGTCATGATTCCATTAATTTGCACAATACTGTAAATAAGTTAAGTTATATATTTTACTGCATATATGAACGGTACATTTAAGATATACATTTTTATTTAATCATTATCACGTGTGTGTAAGTTACCTAAAATATAACCTTAAATTATCAGATATATATATAATAAACGAACTAGTAGGTAATTCGGTCTGTGAACTGAAGGACTTGATATTTTTTTCTTTAGACTGTCTATATTTCGCCACTGCTTGGTGGCTTCTTCAGGAGAACCAAGAAAATTATCAAAGCCACACACTAACTAGACATAACAATACACAACATATACTGTCACGATTGAAGAACATTATATGTTGTCACATCTAACCTTGACACTTATTAAATCAATTTATCGCGACTCTAAACAATAATAATTTAATTGTATTCTAACGCAAAACTACATCACAAAACAACCATATGTCGAAAAAAAAATTTTTTTTATTTTTTGTTTTATTTTTTTAAATTTTTGTTCCTTTTTTAGAAATTTTTTTCTATTTTTTTTTGTTTTGTTTGTGATGTAGTTTTGCGTTAGAATACAATTAAATTATTATTGTTTAGAGTCGCGATAAATTGATTTAATAAGTGTCAAGGTTAGATGAGACAACATATAATGTTCTTCGATCGTGGCGGTATATGTTGTGTATTGCTATGTCTAGTTAGTGTGTGGCTTTGATAAGTTTCTTGGTCACCAAGCAGTGGCGAAATATAGAGTCTAAAGAAAAAAATGTCAAGTCTTTCAGTTCACAGACCGAATTACCTACTAGTTCCTTGTTTATTATCATTAGTACGGTCGTTAAACCTTCCTTCAGATTAACATGTATATATATATATATATATATATATACTTATACTATACTATACTATACTATACTATACTATACTATACATTAATCAGTTGTTCTGACTTAGTCATAATTGCATTTTTAATTCATCTGTTATATGTATGAACTCTGTTATGATAGACTGTGTTCTTCAAATTGCCAAATAGAGAGTAGGTGGCAAATCTGGAGATTTAGGCGGCCAAAGTCCAGTACTGATATTCTGTTACCACAAAATTCCTCTAAATAATTTTTTCATTTTTGAGTAGTGTGAGCACTTACGTTATCTTGCCGGAGATAACCATTCAGTAGTTAACCATCATGGAATCAATTATTGATCTAATAAACCTATGTAAACATTGAGATTTACAGTATTTTGAAAAATGTAGGACCAATTACTCGTCTTCTTATCAGGCTGCCTATATACCCCACCTTTACCGAACACAGTGGTGCTTCGTGAAAGACATGAGAATTTACTGCTGACTAAATTATATAATTCTGAGAATTTACATGACCAGATAAGGGAAACCATGCTTCGTCAGAAAAAAAGTAATATTTTGTACTTCACCATTTCTTGCATTATTATTAAACCAGTTACAATACTCTAAGCTTTTGTCTAAATCTGTTGGTAACAGTTTTTGCGCAGCGGAAAATTTGTGTGGATTAAAATTAAGTTTTTCTTTCAGAGTTTTGCGATCAGTACTATATGAAACACATATGTACAACTACAGAATCATAAATACATATTATTTTGAAATGCACTTTTTGATAAGATATTATTACCTGATTGTTAAAATTTAAGACTGCGACGTCAGGTAAATTTTTTCTTCGAAACACTTGTTTGTGGAAATCCCTCGACAATTCTATACACGTGATGTGTTAGGTTCTCGTGATCAATTTGCTCAGCAAGAAACTAGTGAAGAGATTCGTCAACACAAAGTACAACATAGTATTTCCATTCTCCTTCTTCATTGCGTTCTTCATTTCGGAAATAAGTCTCTAAAATAAACATCTTTTGCCTGAGAGGGAACAGCATTTCAATGAAATCTAACATTAAATTTAATTAAATAAATAACGCAATTATAATAAAATTTGTAATATTATCTTGCAGAAAATAATCGAATAAAATAAATCTTGAAAACACAGGTGTGCAAAATTGACAAAACAAATAAACTTAAAATAGAAAATAATTAAATATAAAATGAACAAAACAATACACATATGAATAGAAAATAGAAAAATGACATAATTCACTAAATTTTAGTTATTTTCGTATAGGGCTAACTTCATATTGAAAAGTGATGCTAGTTCTATGGAAAGTATTAACAGATCATGTCGATCATTAAAAATATCCCTGTATAAAAGAAGTTATAGGTCGTCAATACAGATTGACTGATTCAAATATAAAAAATAGAAGTCTATGTAAGTAAAAATTAAGCTACGTGTACAAGATGAAGTGTTACACAATTCGACAACAGTATAAGAATAAGCCCACTGATATCTCAGTGGTAAGTTACTGGCTTGTCATATCAATTTCGAGATCGAATCCAGATAGGTTTTTCATGGATTTCCTTCTTGTTTGAAGTGAATGCCGATTAGTCGGTGTTCACGAGCACGGGGTAATAATAACTCATGGCCTGCTAATACTTTCTATAATTGACGTCAAGTTGTTGGAGAATGCAAAGACATGGATTATTATTATAACGAGAATTGTATATAGGATTTAGTCAGTCCTTTCATCCCATCACACTAGTACATGTTTTCCTTGGTCTGTTCTTTTTTTCTTGTTATTCATTTAGTTCGAATTGTATTTAAATATTTTTACTTATTACTATAATTGCTTGCTTTTCTTTCAGTTGGTATAGTCAATTAGAAGGTACTCGTTGGTTGCAACATATGTCTGGTGTTATGAGAGCAGCTGTGACTTTAGTAACAGCGGTTGAGGTAGAGGCTAGACCTGTTTTAGTCCATTGCTCAGACGGATGGGATCGCACACCACAAATTGTAGCTCTTGCTGAACTTCTTCTAGATCCTTTTTATAGAACTATTGAAGGCTTTCGTGTCTTAATTGAAAGAGAGTGGTTAGCGTTCGGACACAAATTCGCCGATAGATGCGGACACGCTACAGGCAGTGATGATCAGAATGAAAGATGTCCCGTTTTTTTGCAATGGCTGGACTGTGTACATCAGCTGTTGGTGCAGTTCAGGTGCAGTTTTGAATTCTCTGATACATATTTAGTAAGTAAATTGTTTGTAATTCTTAAAAATAATGATATAATTTGGTTTTTAAATCAAATTACTGAATTTCGAGTTAATTTTGTTGTTTCAGTCACATTTATATACACGTCTTATTTTACAGAATGTCCTTGAAATAAAACAATGATACTAAAAAAAAATTAACTATCTCTTGTAAGAAACTCTTATATTTTTATAATTTAGAATATTTAGTACGACTCTGTATTAAATAATATTTATAATAGAGCATAAATTCCAGAAAAGCATCTTTCAAATAAACTTAGACGTTAGAGAATTGTGCATACATATACAGTGTGAGCAACAATGAGTGACCCGATCCTATACTTTTTTCCATACATATCTCCATACATTCCTCTTAAAAGTGAAATTAGACAGTGTCTCACGCAATTCTAATAATTCTAATAAAAATATGCTAGCTACTATGTAAACAACAAATACTAATGTGCAAATTACTTTAAACTGTAATATTAATAAATATATACAGAGTGATTTTAAATGATTGAGGATGCTTTGAATTTGGCGCCAGAATTTTTAGTGTATTTTACATTTCGAATGTGGCTGTTTGAGATAGTGTAATGTCAAATTAATTTAAAACTTGTACCCATTGTCGTCTCGTCTGTTTCTGTATTATTGTGTTCTTATAGTGCTTCTTTTTCGTGTTTTATTTCTTTTTTTCTATCTCTACATTAACTTTCTATAATAAACAGTTTTTTTTAAAACTACTGTGCAAGAATTTACCTTGTTTAGGTATGTTATACAAAAATTTATTTTATACAACATAAACCTGTTTTATTTTTGAAGAATAACATGTTTACTGAAGAGCAAAATGCCTTTATTTTAAAGGCTCATTATCGAAGTGGTACTCGCCAGGAAGACGGGTCATGGACTTACTCCTTGCAATCTTGTTTACAACAATTTCATGAAGAGTATCCCAATGAAATTGTTACGTACAAAGTTTTCGCTCAACACAGGGATAGAATTGTGACTAGGTATGAAAACAAAAATTGCATATGTAAAGGCAAGTCCTCTGGTCGACCAACAGTGCTAACCGAAGGTGTTGTTGAAGATATCAGAAACAGAATACAAGTGAGCCCAAACAAGTCAATTCGAAAATTGGCAGCTCAGACAGGTATGCTATATTTATTTTAAAGCTTGCTTTTTATTTACATGTTATGTATGTATGTTTTAGATTTATCATACAGTTCAGCTCGAAAAGCTTTAATAAAAAATTTGCATATGCATCCATATCGTGTAACTGTTACGCAGCAACTGTACGGTACAGATTTTGACAGAAGGATTCAGTACTGTCATTGGTTTAATGAGCACCTGAATGATGATGAAATATTGAATTTAACATTTATGTCTGACGAGGCCTGGTTTCATCTATCGGGCTATATTAACAGCCAAAATTATAGGACTTGGGCAACAGACAATCCTCATAATTTTATAGAAACTGGCTTGCATCCGCTAAAAGTGGGAGTATTCCTTGCCATGTCTAGACGTAGAATAATAGGTCCTATTTTTTTTTTATGATACACTAACTGCAGAACGGTATCAACAGCAGTTACTAGAACCCTTAATAAATGAATTTCATGAAGATGAATTACAAAGAGGTTATTTCCAACAAGATGGAGCCCCACCACATGTTGCCGCTAATACCTTGCAATATTTGCAGGAATTTTTTGATAACAGACTAATAAGTAGAGATAGGTGGCCTCCTCGATCTCCTGATTTAACCCCACTAGACTTTTATTTGTTTGGACACTTGAAAAACAAAGTATATCAAAATCGATTCCACACCGTAGAAGAGTTAAAAGAAGCAATTGTTCACGAAGTGAATCAAATCGATCAATCTCATTTAGTAAATGTGTTCGACAGTGTAAAGAATAGAGTTAATTTATGTTTGATAAGCAACGGTGGACATTTTGAGCATTTATTATAAAAGCTAAATGTAATTTTTAGTGTACAATTTTTTTGTATAATCTGATGTTACTATACAAGATGAAATGTTTTATATGACAATTATTTAAAATAAATTATAGATTACAACTGAAATAAAAAGATGCCATATTTATTTGTTTTTATAAAATATGTAACATATTTCAAATATAATACATCGCATAACCAAATTCATTTTTAGTATATCTTACATTTAACTTTGGAGAATATTTTTTTAGATTCCTGTTTCATAGTTACAACGGCGTTTTTAAAACGTGTAATTCTCAAAATCAAGGTCTTAGTTAAAAATAGTCTTGTTAATAAAGCATTATTTTCAAAATGTCAAAACTCCCTTTGCAAACGCCACTGATAATACGCAACTGTTATGCCTCTATGGCCAACATAACAAAAAATTTTCGAAGCGGGAATTTTAAACCATCCTCAATCATTTAAAATCACTCTGTATACTTGATGGAAATCCATATTAACAATAAAACACAAAAAATGTGAGATTTTCACTTAAATATATTAAAAATTTTATTTAATTGTTAAAGAAATACATATAAATCTATTATAATTGATCAAAATGTGAACCACCACAATCTAAACAGGCGTCGACCCTTCTTTTCATATTATTAAATACATTGACCAACTGATCAGCAGTTATGTTATTTATTTGTAACCTAATTGCATCTTTCAATTCCTCAATTGCATGTAAACGGTTACGATATATAGTTTTTTTTTAAATGTAGTAGTCTAACGGCGTTAAATCTGGTGATCACTGCACGTCAATGAAAGGTTAATGACAAACATAGAGTAGGAAAACTCACTAGAAATTACTAAACTGCTAACTTCAGATAGAAAAAAGAAGTAAGTACTGATATGGGGCGTGCGGAAAGTAGTAAAAGATCAGGTCAGTCATTGTTGCTCACTCTGTATAAGTAAACACTGTTCGTAAGATACATATGCCAAATTACATCGATATAAATATTTATCCATTTTATCCATTTATCCATATATAACCTGCGAAATTATATAATGCTACTTATAATTATAAATGTTTAAATTTTACTTTCACAACTTTTTTAAGGTTAAATTGGCTCAGCATACATATTCCAATCTTTTCGGTACCTTTCTATGCAATACAAAGCAAGAACGGGTGGAGCGTGTCAATGATAACACTTTTTCTGTTTGGGGATTTCTTAATTCGCCTTGTTATAAAAACCATTTATATACTCCAACAAAGTTGGAACTACCTCAGGTAATTTATGTCGTAGTTTTTCTATGTATTTTTTAATATATGTTATTATTATAGGTTCTTTGGCCGCAATGTAATGTACGTGATTTACGTTTGTGGTCTGAAATATATTTAGGTTCCCTGGAGATGAGGTCCACTATTGAAAATGGCGCCAGTTCATGTCCAGGACCACCCGGATCCATTCACAATCACATGACTAAAACAAGATCATACGGAGACTTACCGAACGCTGCCGACATTTGCCCCAATCAATTTAGACGTTGTAGCGATCCCAGTATTACAGTAGAATCCATGTAAGTTTCATAGATATGATGTAATTTCTCCTTTGTGATAAAGTTTAAGTTTTACTTTGACTTTTAGAAACATAAATTCCTTGGCAGTGTCTGATAAGGCACAAAATGAAGATGAGGTTACCCAAGAAGATACTTGCGACACGGCGTCTGGACAACTCGATGGACGTCATTTTTTATCAAACGACTTGGACGAAGTTGACTGCAAAAGTGACTGTATTTACAAAAATTCACCACGCACTGATGATGAAGATAAAACTGAAGACGAATGCGACGTCTTTACCGTCCCGCCCGCAGATGGCCCTGATAAATTGGATACAAAAACTACAATCATAGGAGGAGCAGAACACTCTGTTGTGGTTGATAATGTGATAGCAACTGATAAGACTGAATTAGTTAAGGACCTCTTGGATTACGAACCGAACAATAAGTTTAGTTTAAAGGACGTGGGTGCTTTCGAAAGTATATGTTTGAAATCAAGAAGTAGGGTGGCGGAAATAAATCGCAATGGTGATACGTTTAAAGCCGGTGTAGATGAAATCGATTCAGATACTGAATGCACGACCGAACCTAGCGAAAGTAGGTCCGATAATACTGTTGTTTGTGATGGGATTAGGATCAAGTCTAAAGGAAATGGAAATATGGATGTGTTGAAGTCCGTCGAAACAAGCACAGAAACATTGGTGTCGGAAAATATAGTTTGTAGGTGAGTTTCTTTTTAATTTTATATTTCTGTTATATTCAATTCATTTTCATTACAAAGGTTTAGTTTGATTGGAATTATTCTATGTGCAAATATATAAATTTATTATTAAATTCACGAGCAAAGGGCTTAATAGTTTGTTACTTTCATCGCCTTTTCCAATTTATACATTTAGAGTATTATCTATACTGTCACATATAATTACTTTCAAAGTTATTTTCCGGTTATGAAAATAGTAAAGGAGGAAAATAATGATCATAATGCATATTGAAAATGGGTTTTTGTTTATGCTTATTACACATTTTTTAATTTGAACCATCTTGAAGGAAACAGTAAATATTTCTGAACCACTTGCACTGCTTGTACAATTTTCATTTCAGTCAAAAGAACACTTATTCTCAAAAAATTGTGAAATATCAGGTGTTATCTTATTGTGTCTGACACGAAGTTTTCTACGGACGTGTATTTTTGGAATAAGAAAATATCATTAAAGAATACATTATATTAAATTTCTTTTGTACTTTAAGAAAAACTGATCGTTAAGTGTAGTTTTGGATAAAGGAAGGGCTGTCTAGAAATAATTAAGGAAGATATCGAAAGTCGGGCATCTTGAGTGAAATAAATCGCTAATTGAATATACAGTTCATCTTAAATTAGTCGCGGCTGATTTTGAGTTTTCTTTGAAGGAGTCACCACCACACTTTTTAGATGTTAATTTCATTTGGTTCAGATATTTGACGGTCCGACTTTTTATCACCCTCGAATGTCACACGATATAAATCTTTGTTTCAAATTTATTTTTCAATCGTTAATCTCAGTCAGTGTCAGCACTGTAATTAGGAGTTTAAATTAGGAGTTATGAACGACTAATAACGCTATTGTGTGTTGCCGTTTACCACAGCAAAGGTGCAACAGGTTACATCATTCATTTATTTCTAAATTTTTGTTAACTTAATATTTTCACATTTATTCAATGTTGAAAATTTGAATTCAAAAACTAAAACTCTTCATTCAAATTTTAAAAAATTCATTTAATTTTGGTATTTACCAAAGGCAAAAATATCGTGATCTTGTATTCTATTATTAATCGACGTATCCGAAATTACATAGGGCAACCTATTTAATATACTTTATTTACCAGTTTTAATTGTAAAATACATTGCAAAATAAATTGTTTAGACACTTTATTTCGAAATATAATATGTAGTTTATTTTAATAATAATCCGTATTCTTAATGACATTAGTTGCTAGATTATAATATTCTCTTCTCTTTTTGTTAATATATTCCATGTTCCTTTTTAAGGCCAAATGAAATAAAGGCGGAGGGTATTTAATTTCATATTTTCCAACATATTTTTCAATTTAAATGCACTTGAACCATCTATGCTGAAGTGGTTTTTTGCCATTTTTGCAATAGTTTTTCCAAAGATTCTCAAAATACTATCTTGCTAATAATGCTCTAATAAATTCTTCATCCGACCGAAGCCTCTTTCGAGTAAGGAAAAGTTTGTGTTTGGAGAATAAGGTAAATATTCAGAGACTGCTTTTTTCAATATGTCGTTTGGATTCAGAAATATAATGGTAAAGTCAGGTTGCATCAAATGCATCTGATTTTTGTTTTTGTGAAACAGTTGTATATTCAGGATGGCAGTCTTCTTAATGTTAATTCTTCAGTTGTTTAAAATAAAATTAATTTAATGCTCAGATCACTATATTTAAATTGCCTAACGCAGCGACAAATTATGACTGGAAGGAGCATTCCTACTAAAGTTTATTCCTTTAAAAATAAGTATTGGAGTGCATTATGCATCTAAATTTGAAGATTTTCCATTTAGACACTTTATTCACACTATTGTAACTTTTTCAAATTACGTATCAGAGAATAACTAAATTTTACCTGTCACTGTAAAAGACTAAATAGTTATGAGATTAGGGTATTTTGATATCTAACGTACGCCATTTTTGATTATTGTTAATGAAGTTGGTTTCATTTATAAATTATATATTGATTTTGATAACGAAAGATTTATTTAATTAATTACGTATCTTCTAAATTTAAAATTCTTGTTTAGACATAAATATTTGTAATGAGCAAAACTATTATATTAAATAATTATTTGTAAGTTTAACTTATTCAATTATTTGGTTAAGTTTATGTCTAAATTGCCTAATATTTAAATCAAGACTCGCTACGAAAGAAAGAAAAAACTATTAAAATTATCTAAAAAAATATTTAAATCTCATCTAAATTTTAAGAAATGTTTAAATATGAAAGGCTATTTTGAGACAATTAAATTCTTATTGTAATAGCGTACACAATATATGTATGTACAAAGGGTATTAGGAAAGTTTTGCAATACAGCTGTTTATTTAATTTTTTCAAAGTATTTTCCTCTACACTCAATACACCTCTCCATCTTCCGAAACCAATCTTTAAACCAGTTCTGCCAAGTTTTACTAGGGAGTAAAGCACACTCGTTGACCCAAGCCCCCAGAATGTCCTGATTACTGGAAAATCGCCTCCCTTTTAGCTTCATTTTCACATGCGAGAACAGTGCAAACTCGCAGGGAGCAAGATCTGGACTGTAGGGAGGTTGCTCGAGAAGTTTCAACCCTGCCGTGGTCAAATATTCGGTGCAGGCTTTGGAGGAACCAGGTGTCCATTTTTGACTTTGGCCGCAGGTTCTTTATAGATCCAATGACTTTAGGCAGGCACTGTTCAGTATACCCCTTAGCTGTGACTGTCTTCTGTGTGTCCAAAACGACGCGTTCCACAATTCCACTCGATTTGAAAAATACATTTTCTTCTTTACATATCGGGATTTTATGACAACTATGGGTGTGTCCTCATCATCAAAGATCCAAACTTTGTTTTGAACTTTGGTCGGCACATTGTAATAGTACAGCCAAGTCTCGTAACCTGTCACGATGTTGTTCACATACCGAGATTGTCTCTTATTACACTTTTTTAGCATCTCCCGGCACCAAGTCACACGTCGCGTCATCTACTCTTCAGTCAGTCGATGCGGCATCCAGAGAGAACAAAGTTTCTTCACGTGCAAATGATCATGCAGAATCGAACGAATTGCTGATGCATTTAGGCCTGAAGTACTCTCTATCTATTGGTAGGTCACTGGCCTGTCCTCCCCAAGCATTTTCCTCACAGTAGTAACGTTTTCCTCCGTAACTGACGTTCGTGGCCTTCCTGGCCTCTTAGCATTCTCCACATTTAAATTTCCCCTTTGGAATTCTCTATACCACCGGAATATCGTTGTGCGATGTGGACAAACATCACCTAGTGCAAGAGTCATTTCTTCGAAGCACTGTGCACGTATGAACATGTCTCAACATGCAGCAACATACAGCTTCTTACTAATCATTGTTGCGTCATATTGCAAAACTTTACTAGTACCCTTTGTATATATTTGACGATCAGATTTACACATGTGAGTTATATCGTCAAATATATTTTTATCGAATAAGTTAGCAGCTAGATACCTATTTAAAACATAATAAGATTTATTTAGGATGGAAGTATTTTAAAATCTGAATTAAATATAAATTATTAAAATGTTTTCGACCAACTCCCGAGTACTTCCGAATTTGTTTATTGTCTGTTAACTTAAATGCAGAGAATCCGTTTTTGTCCAAAACTAGTCGCTTTTGTTATTTTGAATTGTTTCGAACTACTGTTTAGATTTCGCATAAACTAGTTTAAAACTGTACAATGAGCGATAACGACTTTGTAAAAGTACAAACTCGTAAGTTGCCAAACGTTGACTCGTTAATGTTGATGGAATTTATTAATTCCAAAGATTGTTTTAACGCCGCCAAAATTAGTGGAGTTAAAGTCGAATTGTTCACAAAATTTTTTAAGTATTAAATAATTTAATACCAGTGTATTATTTCTTATAATATTCGCATTTGTAATTACTGAAAACGAAATTTACAGATTAACTATAAGTGTCAAAAGTAACATTTTAATTTTTCTGTGCATGATGTATATTAAATTATAGTTCTTTTATATTAATAACCATGCAATTATTTCTGAACTCACTTCAAATGGTTGTAATTTACTTCGCGAATAAACAAGAACGCACACCGTATTAAAAATGTAAATAGATACTCCTACCTCACAACTACCTCAAGCTGATTTTCGTGGGAATTTAAAATTCTATTTCCAAAAAGGCATTTCTCACAGAAACCACAATTTTTTTAACGAGTCTGTATATAATATAGTAATTGTTCTGGCGAATCTTATTTCACTGACAAAAATTATGCGTGACCCCTGTTAACTATTAATTAAAATATACATGTCTTATTATGGTAATTTACAAAAAAGCATTTTTATGTAAGTACACAGATATGTACACATCTAAAACTAAATACGTACGTAAAGGATAAATAAATAGTTGTACTTATTATTTGTAGTTTTAATAATTTTTAGAAGATCATTGATTAATTGACCCTGTATAAACAGGTTATTTTTTATTATTGTCTAGTCTTTTGCCCATAAAATAAGGTGTTCATATTACATGTATATGGACCGGACTTGAAAAATTAAGTTCAATTTAAAATCGTTTTTTTTAATTTAAATTTCTGCTGGTATATTTTTTGCTCTTATTATTTGTTATTTGCTGTATAATCGTCATTCTCTATATGTACACTACCGTTCATAATGGGTGTGCAATTTAATTCGGTTACTTTTTTTATACAAAAATGCCTTTATTTTATAATCAAAATGAATGAACATATTATTCAAAGTATTGTCCATCGGAAGCTACAACTTTTCCCCATCTTTCGGGCAATTGATGGATTTCTTCCCAAAAGAACCGTTTATCCTTTGAGACTAAGAACGAACTAAGCCAATTTTTGATTTCTTCAACTGAAGTGAAGCGTATTTCAATAAGGGCATTCTGCATCGATCGAAATAAATAGTAGTCAGGAGAGGCAATGTCTGGGCTATAAGGCGGGAGAGGTAAAACTTCCTAGCCGCTGTTTTCCAAATAGTTTTTAACTGGTCTTGCAACATGAAGTCGAGCGTTGTCATGATGAAATATTATAGAATCATGTCTGATCGCATATTCTGGTTGTTTTTCGGCGATTGCTCTCTTCAAACGAATTAATTGTTGTCTGTACAGCTCACCCGTAATAGAATCACCAGGTTTTAACAGCTCATAATGGATAACACCCGTCGAATCCCATCAAATAGACAGCATTACCTTGACCCGCATGAATATTTGGCTTCGCCATTGATGTTGATGGCTGGCCAGGCTCTACATAACATTTTTTTCGTTTTGGATTATCATAATGAATCCATTTTTCATCACCAGTAATGATTGATGCAAAAACGACTTCTTTTTATGGCGTTCTAGCAGCATTTGCGACATACAAAATCGTCTTTCAACGTCTCTTGGCTTCAATTCGTGTGGTACCCAATTTCCTTGCTTTTGGATGAATCCCAATGCTTTTAAACGTTTTGAAATGGCTTGCTGAGTTACTCCCAACGTTTTTGCAAGTTCTTCTTGCGTTTGACATGAATCTTCATCCAGTAATGTCTCCAGTTCCTCGTCTTCAAACTTTTTTGGTTGACCTGGACGCGGTCTGTCTTCAACGCTGAAAATCACCGCTTTTAAAGCGTCGATACCATTCACAACATGTTTTTTTGGTGGAGCAGATTCACCATATAATTCTGTAAGCAATCGTTGAGCTTCAGCTGCACTTTTCTTCCAATTAAAGAAGAAAATTAAATTTTCCCGCAAGTGTTGTTTATTTAACACAAATTCAAACATTTTCAATGAGCTCAAAAGTAATGTACAAAATTCAAAACAATGTAACTAAATATGGTTGGCAGATGTCAAACCTTTCCAACAAAAAAAAAACAGCTGCCATACTCAACTATATATAACTAACGACCTCCATTGAAAAGTAACCGAATTAAGTTGCACACCCATTATTAGTTAGGACAACTAGTGAAATTTAGTAAACTTTTCTAATAAATAATATAATTGCGTTTAAATATAAATAATATATTTACATTAGGTCCTTTACGAGATTTATAACCAATTGCAGGCAAATGTATCTATTAGAGCACCTACAAATAACTATTATACTTTATGACTCACCGCAGTAATTACATCACTGATAAGACCGTTTTTATGTGAACTTCTTAAAGTGCTGAGAGGAAAACCAAGAAATTTAGAAAAATGTTCCGTAATTATCGCTTTTCATCAAGAAGGCTATTCAGTACGTCAAATTTCCGAAAAGACACATGTCAATAAATCAACTGTCAGTGATATCATTGGGGGCGTCAACGCAGGGCAGTTTAAGAAATCCGGCACGTTCAGGTCGTAAGCGAATAACATCTCACGCCGACGACGAACGATGTGAACTTCTTAAAATGCTGAGAGGAAAACCAAGAAATTTAGAAAAATGTTCCGTAATTATCGCTTTTCATCAAGAAGGCTATTCAGTACGTCAAATTTCCGAAAAGACACATGTCAATAAATCAACTGTCAGTGATATCATTGGGGGCGTCAACGCAGGGCAGTTTAAGAGATCCGGCACGTTCAGGTCGTAAGCGAATAACATCTCACGCCGACGACGAGCGTATAAAATTGCTGAATAAACGAAATATGACCCCGAAATCGCCGTAGAAATGAATAGCGACCGTGCAAGAAAAATGTCTGTTACTACGGTGAAAAGAAGATTAAAAGCTGCAAATATTCATGGCCGCATTACTGTAAGGAAACACTTACTTCGACGGGGAAACATACAGGTATTGGACACTGAATGACTAGAAAAGGGTCTTATGGACTAATGAATCAATGTTCGAAGTGTTTGGACAATCAAGGCGTGTTTTTGTAAGAAGAGCAAATGGTCAAATAATGATGCGGGATTGTATAGTTCTAACCGTCGAACAAGGAAGAAGTTCTGTGCTTGTTTGGGGTTGTTTTTGCTACGCCGGCAGAGGGGACTTGAAGCGAATCCAGGATATTTTGCGAAAGGAGGATTATATAGAAATATTGCAAGAAAATGCGATACCATCGGGGCAACGTTTAATCCGAGAAAATTTTATGTTTATGCAGGACAACGATCCCAAACACTCAGCATGTATATGTAAGAATTTTTTAAATAGCAAACAAAATAATAATATCTTACAAATAATGATATGGCCACCGCAAAGCCTCGACATGAACCCCATAGAATTGTTATGGGATGAATTGGACAGGAGAGTCTGAAAAGTGTGTCCTATCTCAACAAATCACTTGTCGAACATATTGCAAAAAAAAACGAAATGGGACACTGACAGGACCCGAAATCGCCGCAGAAATGAATCACGACCGTGCAAGAAAAATTTCTGTTACTATGGTGAAAAGAAGATTAAAAGCTGCAAATCTTCGTGGCCGCATTGCAGTAAGAAACAAAGACAACAACAATAGGCAGAAACACAGAGATTGGACACTGGATGACTAGAAAAGGGTCTTAGGACTGATGAATCAAAGTTAGAAGTGTTTGGATAATCAAGACGTGTTTTCGTAACAAGAGCGAGTGATCAAAGAATGCTGCAGGGTTGTATAGTGCCAACTGTCAAACAAGGAAGAAGTTCTGTGCTTGTTCGGGGTTGTTTTTGCCACGCCGGTACAGGGGACTAGAAGCGAATCGAGAGGAGGGTTATTTAGAGAAAATGCACTACCATCGTGGCTACGTTTAATCGGCGAAAATATTGTGTTTATGTAGGACAACGACCCCAAACACTCAGCAGTAATATGTAAGAATTTCTTAAATAGCGAACAAAACAATAATAACTTACAAATAATGACATAGCCATCGCAAAGCTCCGATCTATACCTCATAGAATTGTTATGGGATGAATTGGATAGGAGGGTCCGAAAAGTGTGTCCCACCTCAACAAATCACTCGTGGAACATATTGCAAGAAGAATGGAATAGTATACCGAATAGAGTCCTTGAAAAACTCGCGAAACGGATGCCTCGAGGAACGCAATGTTTAAGATATCTCAGTTTATTTAACGTTAAAATTACTTTAAAATTTATTATTATACTTTATAAACATCTATAAACAATAATGTAATAGAAATTTTAAGTTTTAACATAAATTAGTTTAACTGTTTTCCTTTTCTTTAATTTATTTGAGTGTCCGAACTAATATGGACGGTAGTGTATGTATGTATATACACTAACTACTGCTAATATATACTCGGTAATTAGGTTTTTTGTATAGAAGTTATCAACATAATAGGCTCTTGTTTTATACTAATTTACCAGAACAACTCTATTCATGAAATTTAGGAAATCAAAACTTTTTTGTCGGTCGTTTTATTTTCAATACAAAATAACACCAGTTAAATAAATACTTTATACAAATATCTTTTGTATCACATACGTGAAGTTAAAGAATAGGTTAATTACAATATGCAATGTCTCCAATCTTTCTAGAGAGAATTCAAGTAGAGTTTACTACAGTACCCGGCAATGAAATTAGAGCCACCTTCTGATTTTGATATTGTTTTAATATATCAGATCTAAAACAAAAATAGACACCTATTACTAATACAAAATGCTTATTTATACTTTACAGAAGATATTGCGGTAATATTTTGTTAATCCTCTTTTGGCTTTATTGACTTCACTGATTCCTAGTTGGAATATTGGAAATACAAACATTTCTTCTTTCAATTTTGCGTTCTGTTGGCCAACGCTGTAAATATTATCCTTTATACTGCTGTTGTTGGATTCGGAGATGAGTACATAAATTTTTTTAACATGCTCAATACATTTTTGATTGGATTTACAGTCAGTACCACAAGAACGTATCTTATACATAAAGAAAACAACTGTTAAAAACTAATTATTTATATTATCAATTAAAATATACAAAATACTCATATGCTACAATACGTATAGGGTGTCCAATCTCCATTATTGTTTCGCAGCGTTTGGGCATAATTTCTGAGCATGTGCAGGTAGAGATCGCCATATCTTCCTAATCTCTCTACAAATGGATTTCAAATTAACTACAAACCTTCCTTCGAGTTTTTACTTTACGAAGACCCACACGTTTTCGATTGGGTTTGTGTAAATCGATTGCGAAAGTCAATGTAACACGTGCACGTCATTCTCCTCCTTCCAAGACATACAGCGGCGATTTGGATGTTTTGAGGTCGTTATCTTCTCGCAGAACTTGCAGTTGTCACTTCTAGATGGCAGAAGATTCTTTTTATAAATTTGCAGCATTTCATTCGAGTTTAAATTTGTAGTAAACAGGTGCAATTTGCCAAATCGTGTCCACTGGCACATCTCCAAACGTGCACCTTAACTGAATGTTTAACTATCCTCTGAATCACTTTGAGTCTTTATTGCTCATCCGCTACGTTTGTGCACAAATCCATAAAAAGATGCTACTTCGAAGAAGGAGTTTTCGCCCGCCCAGAGTAAACGTTTGCTAACATATCGCTCTGAGAACAATGGTTTTGTGGTTACACTTTGCCAATCAATATTATTTTCTCGTAATCCACGATGAATGGCTATAAAACTATTACATCTACTTAATGTTTACTGTGCTTCTTTTAATGTTATTATAGGTTTCTTTTTTAAACAAATTAATTATCATCTTATCCTGCTGACTCAGAGCTCTTCGCTTCAAACCACGTTCCGGTAAACTTCAATGCTGCTATTTGCTTTATATATTGCTACCCTTTTTTTTATTAACCCATCAGAACAAAGTAAATATTTTATCGCCGATTTATACGACAATTGAAATTTATTATAAAAATTGATTGATTTAAGAAATGATTTATCAATGACAAAATTTGTAGTTGAATTTGATGGAGCCTGTGGTTGATTGACTTGATCAATAAGGTTGATATATAACCCCTTTCCACAATTAACTATTTGTAAATTCTGTATACGCATTTGATTCGACAACCAAGTTGTCATCATCAGCAGATAATTTCAAAGTGTCGCACCTGGTAAAACACGGCGAAAAAATTGTACGAAAAATAAACTCCGTACGCGATCCGCACCGTTGAAAACCAAGATGTGGAAAGAGGTTATATATCAACCTTATTGATCAAGACAAAATTTGTACTAATTTGCCTTTTCCCGATCTGTAACAATAAGATTTCTGTGCATTTTTGCCCATTGCAGGCGTGCTTTCCTCATTTTTGATGTCGATCTAGGCTTCTTGGCTGGTCTGCCACATTTGATTCTGGCAGCGTATAAGCGTGATCACATCGTGCGCTCAGATGTGTTTATATTATACACTTTTGTATGTAGCAGCACTTTATCTATTTTCGAGTTCTGTTTTTATATTAAGCCGGTAGTCTCCCTCTGGCAATAACCACTCGATGTTGACGGAATATTTTCTCGAATTAATGCGACTATTCGGTCGTCCGTATGCCGAGAAACTTTTTGCATTATTGCAATTTATCGGTTCGAATATATGCCTGTCTATAATAAAGTCTTCACTTTAATTTTCCTATTCCCAATAAGGTTAAAAGTTCAAATTAAATTAATAATAAAATTCACAATATAATGTCAACTAATAGCTATTATATAAATATTATATATATTATATAAATAGCTATTATTCGTAGTGGTTTCACATATTTCATTGTCTGAGTTCAAACACTAATAGCTGATACACGACCCAAAATCGATAATAAGGGGATTTCCCTCATAATATAATGGTTGTTTTTTTCTAGGAACAGATCCTCTTTGAACACCTAAATCTGTTTGCAATCGAAAATTTGAAATATATTTAAATACAAACGGCTTGCATTATTATTTCCTTGATACGCAAGGGTGTCTCTCTAATTCAATTGTCAGGTGCTGTATATGTGCTACATGTAATTATCTTGCTGTATCTAATGAGTTTCTCTTTCCTGTAACATTTTAAACTTCTCGTAAAAGGCAATTAGTTGCGTATTTTACTAACTTGTTTTGGTTAATCAACTATATTCGCTTAGTAAAATTACTTCAAGATATCTCTTTCTGGTAATACTAATACTTACCACTAAAAAATAATAAAAATTAACTTTGTATGTAACAATTCATTTATATTGACTGCATTTATTAATACAATCAAAAATTTTTTACTTATTTTTCGCCACCATTTACAATTATATGTGAAAGGAATGTATTTTCAAAATAATGATATTTTCATTATTAAATACTACTTTCTATTTTGCAGGCACGTCATTGATTGTACTTGCGAAACTGAAACAGCAGTATGACGAACTCGGAATGTACTAGAAAAAGTGATATACTAGTTAATTTTAAGATTATAGTAATAAAAACTTATTTTTACATTTACATTTTACTGTTTTAATTTTATAAATTCCACACTCCCCCAACGGAAATTTAAAATATATCAATAGAAAATGTATAAGCCTGTAAACCAAAAAGGTATTCTATCCATTTGTTTTTGGAATAATTATTTGGATACTGTTTTGTTTTGTAAACACATTTTTAACGATAAATTATGACCGTTATTTTACCACATTCATCGAATAAAGGAATATTCAAATTACGAGACTACATGAATTTATTACCTGAATTTTAGAACTATAATTTCAATCGTTAAGCCTGTAATGTGAAAATAGTGTGGAGATTTTTTAATCCGAAAGAGAAATAATAATAACAAATATTTACAGGACATTGCTGTAAAGGTACATTTGGGCTTGGTTTTATTAAAAGAGTTTTGTTTTCACTGAAAGTTTAATTTATGATTCTAATCATTGGCTAGTAAGTCAACTCTCGAATTATATGTAATTTGAATGCATATAACATATTTAACTTTTATTATAAAAATATAACAATCTCATTTACTGCCTCTGGGGAAATTAGTGTTTCAACCTATCATATTACTAAATAGAAAAATTATCTTTGGATTATTCTTATCAAATGATCGATCTTTAGATATGATTTCAAAACTGCAATTTGTTTCTTCTATTGTGACACATTGCATTGTTTGCAAATTATTTGCAGATACATTTTATAGATGTTTATACGATTTGATAACCTTAATTGCCAATCATATTACCTATATTACCAGACATTTAAAAATATTATTGCAGAAACACTATAGTGTTAAATAATGGTTGAATTACAATGTAAATGGCAAAACCCAAAAGATAGTATTTGTCATTCAATTTCTACATAAAAATCTCAAAAGTTCTCTAGTGTCACATATTTCGTCAAACCATAATATAACAAATATTTTTCACAAAAAAATATTATGAAGTAATGTAATTACAATAAATGTTGTCGTTAACCTTCGTGTAAAATATTATTTTGTTAATAAGAGAGGAACAATATGTTAGTGACAATATACATATATAAATATATTTATGGGTTAATCCAGAAATTTATTTAGAAGAAAGAAATAAGCTTGTTAATTCAATTATACTGCTCGCAAATAACTTTAACTATAATGTACCGTAAATATTTTAATACATACAGATCTCTGTTATGTTGACACCTTCTTCTTTAGATAAAAAATCTTCACACAGTTTTCGAATTTATATTATGCTTAGTATTAAAACACAAGAAACAGTATATGTAATTGAACCAAGCTAAATTTTTTCAATGTATGAGTACACATAAAAATTACTTTCTACTATATTTGTTTTTTCTGTAGTTGGTCTTAAATAGAATTTAGACCTAATTGACAAAGGAACAATACATATACCCATATAATATTTCAAATTAATTTTAAAGTATTTGTCAGATTGTTCAAATATCAAATATATAAATAACTTATTAATTTATACTTATATTACACCTTATCTAATCTTTGTATGTTCATATGCGTATATGCATACATTAAAAATACTTTATAGATATTTTTCTATTATTCTCACAGTTGTAATATCTTTTAATTTTCAGCCCTCCTAAAGAAGTAAACGTCGTTGAGAAGTTATCTAGTCCAGATGTATATAATGGTAACAGTGACATCTGTAAAACTTGCGCCCAAAATATTAAATTTATCCACGGTAAACATAGGTATGTGTTTTAATGTATCTAAAAGATTACTAAAATACACACACACATATTCATATATACATGGTGTTTCAAAAAGAATATACGTATTTCGAATGCATATATTTATTAAACTTTAAGACATACGAATATGAAACTTTACACACATATTTACGAACCTCTCAAGTTCAGATTACAGATGTTCAATATGTCCTCCATCAACGACACGAACAATATCACATCGATGCTCAAATTCCTCCCATACTCGGGCAAACATGTCCTTCGTCACTGATGTTATGGCAGTACGGATCCGGTTCTTCAACTCTTCCAGGTTCTGTGGGAGTGGTGGTACATAAATGTTGTCTTTAACGAAACCCCGCCGGAAGAAGTCACAGGGTGTCAAATCCGGTGACCGTGGAGCCCAGCCGAGACATGCTAAGTCATCAGCTCCTTGACGATCAATCCAACGGTTCGGTAGAGTTTCATTCAGATATTCACGCACTTCGCGACTCCAGTGAGGCGATGCCCCGTCTTGTTGAAAAATGAAGTTGTCTTCGTGCAGCATCGGAAAGAATCGGTTTTGTAACATAGCGAGATACTGCTGACCGTTAACCGTGTTTCCACCAAAGAAGAATGGGCCGTAAACAGATGATCGGGATATCCCACAAAACATATTGATTTTAGGCGAATCTCGTACACGTTCAGTGACTGCATGTGGGTTCTGTAGACCCCAAATTTGAACATTGTGTTTGTTTACCAGACTACTAACATGGAAAGTCGCTTCATCACTGAACACGATGCGTTGTGCGAAAGTGTTATCATTGTCAATATCATGAATCTCGTTACAAAATGCCACACGTTTCTGTTTGTCATCAGGACGCAGAGCTTATAACAACTGTAACTTGTACGGCTTCATAACCAACCGACATCTTAAAACACACCAAATTGTTGTTGTAGGCAGTTGTATCTCCCGACTAGCACGACGAGTTGATTTTATAGGATTATGTTCGAAAGCAGTTTGAATTCGCACAACATTTTTTCAGAAGCACGAGGGCGGTGAAAACTCTTTCCTTTACATACACATCCTGTATCTACAAACTGTCGATACCATCTGCGAATGTTCCACCTATTCGGAGGATTAATTTGGTAGCCAGACCTGAAACGTCTTTGCACTGTAATCACGGAATTGCACTTCGCAAACTCGAGATCACAATGATTTCTGCTGCGGAGTAGCCATTTTAAACATATGGTGGTTACTAAGAAAAACAGAAGATAACTGACATCTAGCGGCTATAAAATAAACTAGACTACGTATTCGTTTCTCCAATAGCCGAGCCGAGACACAGCGATCGATAGTTTGGACAAAATAATACTTTGTAATACGTATATTCTGTTTGAAACACGCTGTATGTGAGTCAAGAGTACATATATATATATATATATATATATATATATATATATATATATATATGTATGTATGTAAGTACGTATGTATGTATGTATGTAAGTATATTTGCATGTAATAGTAAGCACTTTGATATTTGCACTTATGTTTAAAATAAACTAAACTATTAAAACTAATTTTTAGTCGGGTCAAGTCCACGGTATAGCTTAAATGATTTTGTCAACATCGTTATTATCATTTTGATGGATTTTATTATTACCGCAAAATAATATACATAAAGGTTGTAAATCAAATAGCGGCAACATAGGCCATGAAACGATTGTACTAAATTAACGTGAGAAGTTATATTACATAGCTTTTGCTATCCTGGTGGAAACCTTTAAATGCTGTAGCAAAATCGTCTTTACTGGTTATACTGATAATACTATTCGGGAATAATGGAAAACTTCATGCTCTCGAGGGCTATTTTAAATACAAAAATATGACGGAATTATAAGAACTTGCTTCAAAGCAGTACACAAAGTGCAAGATTATCTAATGTTAGCTGCACAATATAGTTGCCACTACTTCTGGCAGATGGTAACGTGCACAGCCGTGCAAATTGTAAGGCGAGCTAACTGTAATGTGGACGTTTGCACGCTGTAGCTAAATGTGGACTATACTTAAAAAAACTTCAATATTTTGCCCTTGAGGAACGATATAAAGATACCTTAATTATCGTATGCAATCTTCAACAAAACCGAAACGGGCTTTTGCTGTAGTTTTCCAGGTGCGACACTTTTTAATTATCTGCTGATGATGACAACTTAGTTGTCGAAATACGTATACAGAATACGAAAATTAATGTGGCAAGGGGTTATATATCAACCTTCAGTGATCAAGAAACATTTTGCGATGATTAATAAATTATAATTAATTTATGTAATGCTCAAAATGTTCCCCGGCATTCTGAATGCACTTTTGTATCCTTCGCTTCAAATTTTTAAAAACATTGTGTAGAACTTTTTCACCTATGTTATGTATTTTATTTGTGATGGCTTCCTGTAAATCTTCTAGTGTATGTAAACGATTTTTATATATTACATTTTTTAAATATCCAAAAAGGTAATAGTCCAGCGGAGTTAGGTCTGGAGATTTTGCAGGAAATGTTCTTGTACTTATGACGTGATAACCAAAAAATTCTTGTATTAAAGCTATTGTTGCACATGCTTTGTGTGCAGTTGCACTATCTTGGTAGTATCCACGTTGTATTTAATCGTCATTATTAAATTTTTTTAGTAGTCTCATGATTTAATAATTCTTGACTATTATGTCTTCACATATCTAAAAAATATTGTTTATAAAGATAATCTGCAAAAACTTTGAAGATGTAAGATGAGCAATTATCAGGTTGTTACATATGAAATGTCCGATTTTGTAAAGAATAAAAAGAAGTCTAAATTTAAAAAAATATAAATATTTATTCTGCAAAATAGTCTCCATTTACATCAATAGTTTGTTGCCAACGGCCCGGAAGCTGAAAAATTCCCTTTGAAAAGAAATCTAGGTTTTGACGGCTCACATATTGCTCAAACACTGCTATTACAGACTCCCGGTCAGGGAAGTCCCTATTTTTTAAGTGATTGTCTAAACTTCGGAAAAAATGAAAATCAGTTGGCGAAAGGTCAGGTGAATAAGGTGGGTGAGGGAGAATTTCGTAACCAAATTCCGAAAGTTTTTGGATTGTCTGTCGTTCAACATGAGGCCTTGCATTATCATGAAGAAGTATGTGTCCATGTCTATTGACTAGTGAGGGCTGCAAGCGGCTCAATTTTCCATGCATAGTTTCCAGTTCGGCACAATAGGACGCTGCCGTGATGGTTTCACCAGGTTGCAAAGATGAATAGTGAATAATACCCTTACTGGTCCACCATACAGTCACCATAATCTTTCGCGGGTGAAGTGATGCTCGTGCATACTGTCTTGGTGCTTCACCTCGATCTAACCATTGTCCTGACCGCCTCCGATTATCATAAAGTATCCACTTTTCGTCAGACGTTAGCACTCGATGAAGAAACGGTTCAACTTTCTGTCGATTAGCCAAAGAGGTAGCCACCTCTAATCGACGGAGCTTATTGGCTTCCGTTAATTGGTGCGGCACCCATCGATCGAGTTTCTTCACTTTGCCAATCGAAGAAAGGTGACGACTAATGGTGGCAGTGGACACTTGAAATGTTTCTGCAAGGCTACGCACTGTTGTCGACGGATTACTTTCAACTTCTACACGCAGCTCGTCATTAACGGTGCTACGCGCATATCCGCGAGGCTCATTTTCCAAATCAAAATTTCCCTCGCTGAATTTTTTTAAACCATCGCCGTAATGTGCGTTCATTACACGTGGTTTCACCGAACGTCTGATTAATTTCTCGCGTTGCTGCAGCTGCATTTAATCCCTTTTTAAATTGAAAGAGGTAAATTGCCCGAATATTTCTTGCCGACAGCATTTCCATAGGCGAGACAAGGACAGGTGTATTAATCTTTCCAAGAAATGGAACAGGTGCACACCTCAAAATAAATACCCTTTTCTACAAATACAATAATAATTTTCACCAAAAACATACACGTCTTCACACAGGTGAGATTCAGTTCAGTGAAGGAAAAAACGGACATTACATTTATAACAACCTGATACAAAAGTATATAATTCGATAAGTTCTTATTCGTTATAACATAATATACTTTATGGTAAAACACAAAACCTACTCCATTTATAAATTGAATTAATCTCATGGTATTCTAAAACGAGATCAAATGCATGTTGTTACTTAAATTGTGTATCACATTATTTTTTAATTATGCAGAAATAACTAAATTTTGTTTCGACAGTTGTAAGTCCAAACTCCTCTTCCATATACAAAAATATATTCCTATATCATGTAATGAAGTCATACAATTTCAAATGGTTATGATTATTTTTCAATATCTCGTTGCAGCCATCATAGCGGAAGCACTAGCGGTAAAACCTCCAGATATTCGACGCCGCCTTTGTATTCAAGAACACCTAGTGCAAATGGTTGGGATAACACATTAATGTCAATCGGTCAACAGAAAAATGTATACTCATACAACTGTAGTTTGGGAGATGATGGTCTGATACCATTACGTTGCGATATGCAGGAAAGGTTATGGCAAATTATCGAAGATCATAGAGTAAGTAGGGGTAGTAATAATATAAAAATATAAATAATAAATTATAGTAAGAAAGTAACATAAATTGTTTTAATCACTTTGCTTAATAAAAAATAAACAAATCACGATGAGAATTGGATTTTCAAATATAAGTTAAG
Source organism: Dermolepida albohirtum (assembly GCA_031893035.1). Classification (NCBI taxonomy): domain Eukaryota; kingdom Metazoa; phylum Arthropoda; class Insecta; order Coleoptera; family Scarabaeidae; genus Dermolepida; species Dermolepida albohirtum. Next base: position 88,476 of record JAVIWB010004775.1, on the reverse strand, counting down.
TGAGTCGATTGTCTACTTTTTTTTTCACAGATAAAGGAGGAAGAACTTAAAAGAGAGTTGCAAACATACAGGAGAGCTCTAATAAAACAAGTCTGTCACAAATGTAACCATAATGACTTTGATCGAAATGATGACACAGTAAGTATAAAAGTCTCATATTTCAATAAAAGTGTTAAAATTTTCTGTATGTAATACAATTTAAGTATGTAAAATACTATACTTGACTATTTAGCAGAAAATTACAGCACCTGTATCCACAAAAAATGTATTTTGACGTATCGTATAAGTTTTCTGTTTTATTTTATTTTTTAATTTTTATCTTCTGTTTTTCTTTAATTTAGTTATCGTCGAGTGATGATAGTTCATCACACAGAAGTACAAAGAAAGAAACTGATATTTCTAATAGAAATTCTCAAAAACCTGATCGAAAACTGGCGGCAGTTAGGAAAAGGGTCAGTCTATATGAAAATCAATAGCCAAGTTCAGTTTTTTCTTTTATTTCGTATTTCTATTTTGTTTGTTTTTAAGTTTTTAACCGCATATTTATCCGCTAAATACGGATTGAAAGTTCTATATTAAAATTAGGAAAATATTTTTAATAAATTGTACAATATTAGCAAATAATTCTCACTTATTTTCACTGATAAAGAGGAAAAATGTCGGACCAAAAAGGGATACTGCTTTTACTTTTTTCATTTATCTAAGATTATTGATCACATACATATACGTCATCATATTAAGTAATAATATATCTAATTTTAAATAAAAACGAAATAGAAACAATTAGATAAGAAGTATTTTCGTTATTGTGTCTATAGCAAAACTGAAGTTGTGACATTAAATCAAATACTAAACACGGCTTGCAGCGATATTTCAATTATGTCAAATAAATACTTCAGAATAATACCACTTATGTATTATCTTTTCAATCATATTTTTAGGTTATTAGTAATTTCTAAAATACTAAAAACAATATTTAAACATAAAATATATGCATTTTATACAATAATTTTTTTAATACTATAATAAATAAACTACATCAATTTGCTGCTAGACCGGGTGGCCCGCTTAAAATATTACAAACGGATAAATGTTTTAGTAAAAATATGGTTTTTATAACATTTGTCACATATCGAAATTAACATTTAAACACAAGGTGTATTATTTGTTACGCTCGCGTGCAAAGAATGCAGTTTCTAATACTCTACATTCTTTATTTAATATTTAATTCAATAGATTTTCTGTAAATAAACAAAATTTGAAGATCTTGCATTCGAACCCTCTATTTATAAACCTTAGTTTTCATTCAAAGCACAGTTAGGCGGTTTACTTTCAATATCGTATCGCATCGTATTTATATTCTTTTTACAGATTGAGCCAAATAAATAAAAAAGTATGTTAATGTAACTAAATTTAGCCAAAACTTTTTGAAAAAATGATAAATGCGAGTATTTATTGTACATTGCCGACCATTATTTTATTTTGAAATAAAGAAAGTTTTTCATTAGATACGTATTTTTATATTATTTAGGTATAAACGCTCATATATGGATTATCAAAGAAGAATCGTTAGTATTCATTATTTACTATTATAAATATTGTATTTATCATACTGAAATATTGTTACAAACAAATAACTAGAAAGTTGAACAATGTTATTCATGTATATGCAAATATTTCATTATTAAATTAGAGTTGTCTTAGCAGCATTAAAGAGCACTGTGGGAATGAAAATTTAATTATAATTGTGTTAAAAAACATACATACATATGTATGTATATAAAATATTATCTAAGTTAAAGCCATGTTGTTGAAGGTGATGTAATACATAAAAGAATGATACAATAATAAGCAGTAGTCTTCTAAATACATCTCTATTTAGTAACAATATAATTTTTATAAAACCAAAATAGAAAGTAAATGAACTATTTCATTGGTATATTTACAATAACTTTTAAAGTTGTATTTTATTTGTACATAATTACGCGTTTTAGTGTAGTTAGGGGTAATTTGTTTTCATGCACATTTCAGACTATGATATATAGAATACTATTAGGTGCGCAACTAAGTTCTCGTTGTTTTTCAAGAGATGGCTCCAGTAGTAAGTGCTGGTCGATTGTGACATAACCAAAACGTCATGAACCAAGCTTAGACATATGGTAAACAAACCGCTTTAACACATTAGTGATTTTGTTTTTGCGTCATATACTTTTGGTTGTGTGAAAATGTCTGATTTTGTGCCAAATAATCGTCATTTGCGGGAAGTGTTGCTTTTCTTCTTTCATTCGAAGAAAACGGAGGCTGAAGCGCATCGAGAACTTCAAAAAGTTTACGGAGATGCTGCTCTAAGTGATACAACGTGCCGTGATTGGTTCCTTCGCTTCAAAGACGGTGATTTCGATGTTGACGACCGTTCGCGTGAAGGAAGACCAAAAACCTTCGAAGTCGCTGAATTGGAGGCATTGCTCGATGAGGATCCGTGCCAACCGCAAAAAGGGCTTGCTTCAGCATTAGAAGTTACCCGCCAAGCCATTTTCCAGCGATTGCGTGCGTTGGGAATGATTCAAAAACAAGGAACTTGGATTCCTTATGATTTGAAGCCAAGAGACGAGCGTCGTTTTTTCGCCTGTGAACGACTGCTCCAGTGGCAAAAAAAGGAATGGTTTTCTTTATCGCATCGTTACGGGTGATGAAAAATGGATTCATTACAGCAACCCAAAGAGAACAAAATCATGGGGACTGCCCGGTCATGCTTCTACGTCGTCGGTTCGGCCGAATATTCACGCTGCGAAGGTTTTGCTGTGTATTTGATGGGACCAGGGCGGTGTTATTTATTATGAGCTGTTGAAACCAAACGAAAACAACACTGGGAAACGGTATCGAACTCAATTGCGCGAAAAGCGGTACAATACGAGCAGATGCACGAAAACGTGATTCTACAGCATGACAACGCTCGGCCTCACATTACCAAACCTGTTAAAACCTACTTAGAAACGCTCAAATGGGAGGTCCTACCCCACCCGCCATATTCCCCAGATATTCTGCCGTCCGATTATTACTTGTTCCGTTAGATGGCACATGGTCTGGCTAATCAGTAGTTCCGCTCATATGAGGACATATCAAAATGGCTTGATTCGTGGATGGCCTCAAAAGACGAACACTTCTACCGTGACGGTATTCGAACTCTGCCAGAAAGATGGGAAAAAGTTGTCGCTAGCGATTGGCAATATTTTGAATGATTCATTTGTAAACATTTTTTCACAATAAAGTTGCATTTTCATCAAAAAAACAGCGAGAACTTAGATGCGCACCTAATAGTTTTATTAAAGAAGTAATTAAAAACTATATGACTGCAATTTGAAATTTCAAACGTACTAATTTTAGTAATGCATAACAAATAGTAATCTAATTAAATACTTCTAGGGGTTATGGAAGAGTTATGAAAATACAAAAATAATAAGTTTTGAGGGCTGATAACATTTGTTGCTCAGATATTTTTGAATTAAAGATAAGCTTTATTCTACTTGTAATTATATTTGCAAGTAAATTTAGTTGTTATGTTCCGATATTTTTATTTGGAATAGTTTGTATTTATATTTTGGCAAAGAGTAGTGCTTTCTGACTTTATTGAAATGATTAATTTAAAATCTTTCATGCTTTATTTGTAGAAGACTTGTAAATAGGAAAGTCATTTGTTCCTCAATTTTAATTTGCAGCCGAAAATGCAGCAAATAAATAACGATTAACGATATACATAAAAAACTGAGTGTTATACAGAGCGATCCAGAATGATTGAATGTGCCACTTCATTGAAGTTTGTTTTGTGTCGCTTAACTTGTACATTGCTCTTATATTACAATCGGCCTGCGCGCGGAAATTAGAAAGGAAACAAAATCAACTGTATAGCTATGTAACCAGTCTTGTAGTATTAAATGGTGGTTATTCTGATGTGAAATGTTTTGGTTGAAATGAAAAATATGCTTTTAATGAATAGAAAAGTAAAACTGGAAAATGTAGATTAAATAAGTTATTACAGATTTTTCAATGTCGCTTTTTATTTGCTGTTCAAGAAACATTTTGCGATAATAAATAAATTATAATTTACAATTCAGGCTCAAACTGTCCCCCATTATTCTGAATGCACTTTTGCATTCTATGCTTTATATTTTCAAAAACATTGTGTATAACTTCTTCACCTACATTATGTATTTGAATTGTGATGGCTTCCTGTAAATCTTCTAGTGTATGTAATCGATTTTTATATATTACATTTTTTAAATATCCAAAAAGGTAATAGAGATTTTGCAGGAAATGTTCCTGCATTTATGACATGATCACCAAAAAATTGTTATATTAAAGCTATTATTGCACATGCGGTGTGTGCAGTTGCAATATCTTGTTGGAAGTATCCATGTTGTATTTCATCGACATCCAATTGTGCAAAAAAAAAGGCTGTAGCATATGATTCTGATATCTTTCACCAGTAACAGCTTTATTGAAAAATATAGGTCCCTATATCCTTCTATGTGAGATAGCCATCTGAATATCAATAACATTTTAACGGGATGCTCGTGTGTAATATGAGGATTTACCTATGAGTTTGCATATCCATTTAAATGAAACCATGCCTCATCAGAAAAAAAACGTAAGATTCAATATGTCATCATTTAAGTTCTCGTTAAATTAATGACAAATAGACTCCTCTGATTGATCCTCAGCTCTTACACGGTAGAAAGTTTATAAGCATGTAAATGCAATTCTTTTGCAGCTCTATTACACGTTCCATAAGGTAATACTAGAATCGAATAATGTGCAGTGAATAATAAATCTTATAATTTGCATAGATGTTTTTTACCTGTTTGAGCAGATAACTGTTGTAGAGGCTTTGTAGGGCTTCGGTTTAAACGGGCCCGAACATCTTCTAAAACTCCTGGAGTTAAAACTGATGGTCGTCCAGGAGAGTTTCCTTTGTACATACTACCAGTGTTGCGGAAGCGAGCAACAATTCGACGAACGTGCTGTGCAAACATCTCGTAATCAACATCTGCTTTGCTCGGAATCTGATTAATAAATTGCAAATGACAAACGAATAAACTAGTCCCAAGCTCCGTTGTCATTCGGCCGACCACTTCGAAAACATGCTTCGAGCATAAATTTATCATGTTCTAATGACAAAACCATATTGCAATTCTGCAATTAACCTAACCTAAAAATGAACATGTTATCTTTTAAGTCACTGTTACTCGCAAAATTATAGAAGCTTGTATAGATAAATTTGCCGTAAAAACACAGATTTTTCTTGCTTTTAAAGCTATGAATGACGAGAAACTTATAAAACTTGCGAAATGCATTGCACGAACGTCAATGATAAAATTGCTGTCAAGGTTCAGTTGTCAAGAATCTCGGGCAATCATTTTTGGCTACTGGAAATTAATTTTGATAACATTTGGTTAAAAAAATCGTGATGTCACCATTAAGCGTTCTGAATCGATCAGTAGTTGATATATTAGAATGACTATTGCTACAACAGCAAATATATTTATAGATTCGTAAAGATGAAGTGTGGAAAATATTGTCCATAAGATCCTATATTCATACTCGATGTGGAACGCTTTATGGGTTACACAATATTAAACAGATATTGTACAGCAATGTCTCAAAATATTTTCTAAATATTGAGGATATTATATACAAGACAAATTAGAAACTTTTTTTACCTAAGAATATAACAATACTTACTATTTTTCGATAATTTTATTTTTCAACGTAATCACCGTATTAACCTCTAATTGTTTCTATTGATCTTCGAAATAGTGATCAATCTCTTTCAATTGCAATTGAAAAATCCACCATTCTGTTGCAAACATAAAGTAATTCATCATTTCGTATTCACAAAAAGAGTGTGAAGCTTTTTCTATAGTTTTTGAGTCGTACTGACTTATTTTTTATTCTATGAATAAATAATGGGTGTTAAATCTGGTAATTGGTGAGATCACAAACATTGGTTTATAGTACGATTCATAAGGTAATTTACTGGCTAATGAATACTTCAAAAATAACTGTACAATATCATTCTGCCGTAATTATTGCATGGAAAAAATATAGGACCTGCAATCATCCACTGCAATATTGCTAGCCACACACAAATTTTAGCCAAATACAATTCAGTTTCGGTAATGCTATGTATTTTCAGTCAACTAATCTCTTTATGTTTATCAACGTACTCTCATAAATTAAAATAGGATTAATGAGTCGCAAAGGTTAAATTTAAATTTTCATTATCAATTAAATATTCATTTAATCAAGTACTGTAGGTATTTTAGGTTCAGCATCTTGAAGATACAGTTTCGGTATAACAGAAACTTTGGATGGAGGTGATGTTTCTTTTTAAGTAACCTTCAAAAACTCATCACAAATAACTCTGTAAATAATGCAATGTATTTGACTGGCTCTGAGTTAGACCCAAAAAATCCTTTGATACTTAAAATAGAACTAATTTGTCAGCAAAAAACAACAAATGAAACCAAAATTTCTTAAAACGTAACCACGTCATCACAGTCAATCATTTTGGTACATCCATCATCATGGCTATCTAGACTCTTCGAGTTCACCTGGTAAAACGTCTAATGTTTTTGCTCGAAGAAATTAATGCTATTCGTCAACGATGCTCACTTGTTAGAATTAATAATACCTTAACAAGAATATGCTTAAAAAACGATATTAAGACAAGTACGATTATCTCTATATTATCTGCCTCTCCTGCGTTGCCACATGGGCAGGATTAGTTTTCAGGAATGGAAAATCGAATTGCTTGTCAATAGGTGCCAACATACATATGTATGTATATATATATTGGGTCTGGGAAAAAGTTCGTGGCGTTTTTCCCGATAGATGGCATTGGTTGCCGATAACTAAAGAACAACAAGTCACAGCGACACCACCGAGGGCTCGTTTTTTAGATGACCTTCCGAACGTTAGTTTGAGCGTAGAAACATTGTAATCGGTGCAGTGGTTGGAAAGTTATTCGCACTTGAAAATGGAGAAGAATAATGAGAAATTTCGCTATATTCTGCAATATTATTATGATAAGGGGAAGAACGCTGCGCAGGCTTGTGATAAAATTTGTGCTGTGTACGGTGAAGGTACTTTATCGAAATCTGTTGCGCGGAAATGGTTCGCTCGCTTTCGTTCTGGAAATTTCAATGTGAAAGATGAGTCACGCTGCGGTCGTCCAATCACTGAAAAATCTGATGAAATTCTTGAAAAAGTCCAACAAGATAAGCATATCAGCAGTGTCGATATTGGCATGGAGCTAGGCATTGACCACAAAACTGTTTTGAACCATTTACACAAAGCTGGTTACAAAAAAAAGCTTGACGTATGGGTTCCTCATGAGTTGAGCGTGAAAAACATGATTGACCGAATTAACATCTGCGATGCGCTGCTGAAACGGAATGAAATCGAGCCGTTTCTGAAACTTTTAATAACCGGAGATGAAAAATGGATTACGTACGATAATCGGAAGCGTAAAAGATCGTGGATAAAGGATGGTGAGCCGTCACAAGCGTTCGCTAAGCCAACATTGACGCCAAAAAAAGTGATGCTGTGTGTATGGTGGGACTGGAGGGGAATCGTCCACTACGAGCTACTTCCAACTGGTCAGACGATTGATTCTCAACTCTACTGTGCACAACTAGAGAGATTACGCCAGGCGATTGAAAGAAAACGGCCCGAATTGATTAATAGGAAAGGTGTTGTCTTCCATCATGACAACGCCCGACCACACACTTCTTTGATGACCCGTCAAAAATTGAGAGAGTTTGGTTGGGAAGTTTTGATGCACCCACCTTACAGTCCGGATATAGCACCCTCTGACTAGCATCTGTTTCGATCTCTGCAGAACTCTCTCAATGGAATTAAGTTGGTTTCAAAAGAAGCCTGTGAAAACTACTTGATTCAGTTTTTCGACCAGAAACCACAGAAGTTTTTCACCGATGGGATCATGGATCTACCAAAAAAATGGCGAAACATTGTCGATAATAATGGAGCATATTCGGTTTAAATGAATTCGTCCACGCGCCATGCGGGGACCAGTTGAATTTTACTGAAAAAACGCCACGAACTTTTTCCCAGACCCAATATTTACATTCAGTGTGTAGTATAAGAGTGATTAATATTGTTTTCAAACAACTTTGTGTACTGAACTTTCAATCCGTCGAAATTTGATTGTTTAGAAATGAATAAATCTAGTTTGTGACACTAGATAACTAACACATTGTGAAAATGCATTTTTATCTGAGCCTTTACGTTTTATATTTAGTAAAGAGTTTTGCATCTGACATAAATTTTGGCATGAATTAAAAAAATATATAATTTTACAGAGCTCAGTTGTGGATTCTGTATGCAGTGCTGGCGAAGGTCCTACGTCTGCTGTTGAGTCGTTGCGGTCAGATATGTCCTGGGAAGCTGTTGAGGAAGGGGCTGCTTTAACTGAAGGAACGCCTACGCTTTGGGTTCCGGATCATGCCGTGTCCAGATGTACTGGTTGTCAGACTGAATTTTGGCTAGGCAGAAGAAAACATCATTGCAGGTAATAATGCTTTGTTGTTTGAATATTTAAGAGTAGCTTTTACAATTAATTTAATAAGGAGGTTGTTTGAAACTGTCTTTTGTCAATTGCATAACAAATATTCTTTAACAAATTGAGTGCTTTTACTTTTAAAATGATTTTATCATTGATAACCACCGTAATTTTATTTTTTATTAGAACAATTACATAATTTCGTAAAATATGCGACTGAATTATTATAAAGAGATAAAATATTCGATGCAACAATGTAAGCTCATATAAAGTCAAAAGATTGTACATATGCTGGAAATTTTGGATGTTTTAAAAATCATAAATTTTACATAATTATTAAAGACATATGTTAAATGTTTGTTAATTTACAATTTCACTTATTTATGAATATGTCATATTGAATCTTACAAAGGGTACTAGGAAAGTTTTGCAATACAGCTTTGTTTATTTAATATTTTCAAAATAATTTCCTGTACATTCAATACACCTCTCCATCCTCCGAAACCAATCTTTAAATCAGTTCTGCCAAGTTTCACTAGGGAGTAAAGCACACTCGTTGTTCCAAGCCGCAGAAGGTCCTCCTCACTGGAAAGCGCCTCCCTTTTAGCTTCATTTTCACATGCGGGAACAGCGCAATCGCAGGGAGCAAGATCCGAACTGTAGGAAGGGTGCTCGAGAAGTTTCGATCCTGTCATGGTCAAATATTTGGTGCAGGCTTTGGCGCGCTGAGCTGGAGCATTATCGTGATGCAGGAACCAGGTGTCCATTCTTGACTTTGGCTGCAGGTTCTTCATAGATTCAATGACTTTAGGCAGGCACTGTTCAGTATACCACTTAGCTGTGACAGTCTTCTGTGTGTCCAAAACGATGCGTTCCAAATTCCACTCGATTTGAAAAATACAGCTATCATTTTCGTCTTTATAGATCGGTATTTTCTGACAACTACTGGTGTGTCCTCATCATCAAAGACCCAAACTTCAGCACATCGTAATAGTATAGCCAAGTCTCGTCACCTGTCACGATGTTGTTCACATACCGAGATTGTCCCATATTAAACTTTTTTAGCATCTCCCGGCACCAAGTCACACGTCGCGTCATCTGCTCTTCAGTCAGTCGATGCGGCACCCAGAGAGAACAAAATTTCTTCACGTGCAAATGATCATGCAGAATCGGACAGATTGCTGGTGCATTTAGGCCTGAATTACCCTCTATCTGTTGGTAGGTTACTCGCCTGTAATCGCCAAGCACTTTCCTCACAGCAGTAACGTTTTCCTCCGTAACTGACGTTCGTGGCCTTCCCGACCTCTCAGCATCCTCCACAGTTAATTTCCTCTTTGGAATTCTCTATACCACTTGAATATCGTTGTGCAATGTGGACAAACATCATCTAGTGCAAGAATAATTTCTTCTTTAAACCACGCATGAAATTATAACGCAAAACTGCCCTTATCTCATTTCGTGACCACGATGCCATCGCAAGCACTTTACACTATCATTGCTAATGAATAACTGAGCCCATCTACACGGCGCGGTGGCTGCTATGCACGTATAAACATGTCTCAACATGCAGCAACAAGCAGCTTCCTACGACTCATTGTTGCGTCATGTTGCAAAAGTTTCCTAGTACCCTTTGTATGAATGGTTAGTTATTCAGGTGAGTTCTCTACCTGCTTGACGTCCATTCGGTCCTAGTATTGTGATAGGTTATTAATAATCAATGACAACTAATAATTTGTTTAAATTTGATTGTAAAAATTTATAAACTATTTGTTAGGGAAGAAAATATAACAGCAAAGAAAGTATAGATTTTTCAAATGTTAGAACTAGCAGCACTATACTCGAAAAAAACGAAGTTTGTCGAAAAAAATATTTCTCACATAAAATTTATAAACATATTTCCCCCCATAATTGTCGGAAGGTCATTTAGCAGTAAAAAAGATTTTCGTGCATCAGACTAAATGAAAAATTATTGAAATAATAATTACTAACCGCAGGGTTTTTATCGAATCATAGAAGAAATATGTGTATAAGAAGTGTACGCATTAAAATGTTTAAAAAACCCAATTAAGAATCAAGTATGTAATATCCGCGCTACAATTAGACAAAATAATATTTGTTCGAAGATTAAACTCCACCTTCAATGACTATAAGTAACACTCTAAAGAACTCGAATTGTAACAAGAAATATACTGAAACGATACGAAGATCGTTTAACATCGTTTTTTTGAGATTTTTTGCAATTGAAGACTTTTTTATTTTGTACAAGATTTCATGGATTAAGAACAATATAAAGCAGTAGGCAGTGTCTAGGTGTATGCGTTTTAATGCAAGTTTTAAGATAATTATGTCGTGTTTGCTGAAGGATGTATACCTGGTTTCTCTTTCAAAGCAACATGCCAGTATCCAGAACGCAGAAAACTTCTGCGATCAGATTTGCAATTATTAAATCATCCCCTGAAGATAAATTCTAATGGAGACTGTGATCGATTAAATCAAACAATTAATGTTATTATAACCCCTTTCCACAATAATTTTCATATTCTGTATACGTGTTTCGATGTCATCATCAGCAGATAATCACACTACCGTACCTGGAACCAAATCAAAACCCGCACAGAAATAAAGTCATCGAAAGTCAAACACACACATATATTATAGTAAGATATCAGACCTCCATCGGCGCCTAACACATGGTTTCTGTTTTTTGAAATATATATGCTTACATAATATTTAGTTCACGATAATTATACACATTCTTAGTTAAATGTAAAAATCCGCGGTTGCGTTATGATTATTCCCTAGCACACGCCTAACAAGATTTCTCAGATCGATTAAATTTGATGTACGCCATATGTTCTTTATACCGGGTTTCTATCAATCGTTTTGTCTGGCCTATGTATTGTTTATTGCAATCTAGATTAGTCTGGTACTGACTTTGCTGTTGTGCGGATTTTGACGTGGTTCTAGGTACGACACTGTGATTAATTATCTGCTGATGACAACTTAGTTGTCGAAATACGTATACAGAATACGAAAATTATTGTGGAAAAAAGTTATATTAACCTTCTTTGATTTAGATTCCCATATGACCGATTGGATTCCTTGATTTTGTCTTCACATGTATAAAAAATTAACTGAAAAATCGAGTTTTGCAAACGATAGTGACTAGTAACGACTGCATGAGGAAATATATTGAAAATGACGGAAGCTATTGTATGGGAACAAATGTTTTTAGCGCTTTTCATTAACAATTAATCTAAATTCTAAGCTATACTTAATAAATAAGAAATTAATTACGGATTTTTTTTTAGGAATTGTGGTAGAATATTTTGTGCCGATTGCTCTGAATATAGTACACCATTACCATCCGAACACTTGTACGATCCAGTTAGAGTTTGTACATCTTGTTTCTCTAAGTTATCACGCAGAGATTGTGGAGAAGCGTCACTTCCGGAACATTGTAAACATCAGGTCGTATCTTCCTCGCATCATCACCATCAGATAACGTCGGCAACTACAAACAATAATCCACAGATCGCTGCATCCAGTAACTGAACGATTTACTGTTAGGTATAACATACAACAGTTTTGCTATTTCTTAACATTATTATTTTTATGTAAAACTATACAAAAAAAAAAAAAACAATAATCGTGAAAAGAAAAATTGTTTATCCAGTTGGTTTTCGAATAAACAGTGCTTGTTTCAGTTTTTATTTCTCATAGAAAATGTTTATGTATTATAGTGATATTTCTGTAAATGTTTGTGCACTCGTATGTTTCTTTTGTTTTCATGGTAGCTTTGTTCTTACACCATTATATTATCGTTAAGGTTTTTTATTACATAGTCCATTTATAAATATCTGTGATTATGAAAATTTTATGTACCTAAACCATTAGTTGACTCTAGTCATTCTTGTTTTATTTTAAACTGTAAATTATGTTATACAAAACTTTTTGTATAAGTTTAATTTTTACTTGCATTTTTTTAGATTCACGTAATTTTAGTATTTTCACTCATTTGAAGTGCTTTCATGCCAAATAAAAAATATTTAGCAAAAAATAATTACAATGAACTCAAGTTAATTAATTAATTAATTGATTAATTAAATTTAATTAACTTGTGTCAAACGTGAAGTTATTAACCAATCGAATTTTATATTATGTGTACAGGATGGAGTTACCTAAAAATAAAAGAAATTGAAAAAATTTGAGTAATGAAAATTGCTGTGATGTTTCATTATTGTTTCACAATGATTGAATGACTATTTCTGCAATATGTGTATTGACTATATTTAGGTACGTTTTAAATGTTGAAAAATCTGTTTTAATAAAGAAAGACGACGTTTTTACTTTTGAGCAGTTTATTTTACGTAAAATACATGAATCTATTCAAAAAATCATATAATCTTTAACAGAAAAGCGTACAAGAAAAATCGTTCCAATTTTTTTGGGGAAATAACTCATACAGGGACGTGAAGAGAAACGATTTTGAAAATAAGCGCAAGTGTCACATTGATGTTATTTTAAGAGTATTTATAATGGAATTGATGCACTAATGTGTATTTTATATAAAAAGATATTTGAAATTAAATACATAAATATATAATTATAGACATTTTGCTTTCTATTGGTAACAATTCTGTTAGTAAACATAAAATTTTAAAAAGGTGTTGTAAAGAATAAAGAAAATAAGATTATACTAATTGACTAAATTAAAGTATGAACAGTAAAATAACCTTAATACGAGTATTTGATTTTAGAGAATGTTGTATTACTTCAACTTCACATTTTTTTCTCACTTCTTGAACATGACTCTTACTGTACACTACCTCTCCTAAGTATTACATTTGACTAGTATACTTTTGGCTATCTAATTGAAATATTTACCACATCGTTTTCGTATGTCTAGACTCATACTCATATCTAGTGATCAAGTTTTTTACATAACTCCTCTATCCAATTAGTATTCAGAGATGGCGAAACACTTTACATGACCGAGCGTCTTGAGCTTCTTTTTCGGATAAATCGTGGTAAATATTTGATGTGTATTTCACATCATTGTTCAATTATAATATAAAGTTTTATCAAATGGAACTTAATTTTCTCGGAATAGGGTTATCCCTTAGAATATTCACTGGCGAAACATGTCTGTATAATCACTAAACTTTGTATGGATTTGACCGTTGCCATAATGCAATTAGTTCATGAATTTGAAATTTTGAATTATATGTCCATAAAGTTTTATTTTAATGGAGCTGTAGGTTATTTTCAGTAAGTTCACTTTTTTTTTTGCCTCGAAAAACTACTAAATTTGGTATTTTTATTTTGTAATTTACTATTTGACAATATTCAATTTACCCTTTTTTTTGTCAATGCTACAATAACGCGGATTTTTAAAATGCTTGGCTTGACTATATTTTATAATAAGATTATAACTTCATTATGAAGACAAACTCACTTTGAGTTTTGAAAAAAGTACAAAGATAAATACTAAACATTAGTGCCTACTTGTCAAAAACAGTTTATGTTACAGAAAATATTATTACGAAAAATAGTATCATTTTTCGTAATAATATTTATCACCTTGCAGTCTAGATTGGGGACTACATTTATTTATTCACTGGTCTCCAAATTTACCTGAAAAAGGAACTATATTTTTGCTGCTATAATATGTAAGAGACTTATACTTATGAGCGGTAGATACAAGTAATTTTTTTCGAGACATAAGACTAACAATGGTAGTTAATGTATAAATTTTATTCATGCAAACGCAGGTTACTCAAAAAGAAGAGAACATCTATTATTTTAATTTAATTAGTTTAGGTTAGCAAATCAGTTAAATGAACTGTGTGTAATTGCAAATATGTTCTAAATTTCTATTTACATACCTACTCAACCTCTTTTGTAGTTACTGCAGCAATATTTGTCATGGCACTAAACGTTTGTTAAAAAATTTAATAGCATGTATTTGATCAAATTTCTCTCCAAAACAATTTTGATTAAAAAAAACTAAAGTACTTTTTCTTGTAGGTAAACCTTTTATTGATTTAAAAACACAGGATTCTGCTTCTATATTATATTGTTTGTGTTGGATTAGAAGTCTCTCCAAGTTTTCCAATCCTATATTATCTATTTTTAGCCTGTCTCTAATTTATATTTCTCCTATGAAACGTTTTTCATATTTCATTATTTTTTTGCCTTAATTGGTTCCTTCCTTCCACTTGCCTTCCATACTTGTTTTATCTTACATCTATCATCCATCCGCATCCGCATTATATGATTAAATCATCCCAATTACCGTTTTCTCCTTATTTAATACGGGTTGTACACTACATACACTGCATGTTTTGTTTAATGCACTCCTTTCTTGAAGTACCACTGTCTTAAAAAAGTTCGTCTCGCGCTCTTAGATATTAGTTTTGTCTCTTAGTGTCCTCGTTTCTCACCCTTAATTTAGTATAGGCACGTTCAACATACATCAGTCCTTTGTTCAGTTCGTTCTTTTAGATAAAATGTGTGTTTAATATATAGCACACTTCAACTGCATTAGTTAACCTGTTATCTGTATATACTTTCACTTTTCATGTACTCGTTATTGATTTCACATATTTAAGATGTTTTAAAAAAAAATAAAGTTCTTAAAAATAATTTGCGATGTGTATAAGAAAGGCATTTGAAAATTAAATGAAAAGATTGATCAGTATCATTGACATAGTAATATCTGAGAGATAATTGTAAAGAGTATCACTGCGTTATAGGTAAGTTTAATTTTGCAAACTAGCCCGTTTTGACACATATATTTCTATTCGAACATCATATCCTCTCATCACCTAGTAAGAGTGTATGATGTTCATTTAATGCATCAGATGCTGCCAGCAGAAATATTTTCTGTTAAATAAAGTTTTGAATGGAATATGTTACCAATATTTAGAAACTATTAGACGAATTTCGAGATTTTTAGTGGTGAAATTATTTATATTAAAATTTACTAAACGAATTTTCTAACGTTCTAAATTAGATGTTACTTCGATGTGACCTATAATAGTAAAAATTAGCGAAGAGAAAAATACTTTATATATTTTTTGTAATGAGATACTGAAAATGAAAATGAAGCTATGCACTTGTAATATACGTACTTTCTAGATTTTTTTGTCTGTATTTCTCTAAATTTGTAATAAAGAAATTATTATAATTGATCGAGCATTTTCCAGAATATCAACTGTACTATTGAATAGTTAAAAAACCAATCAAAGAAAAACTAAATCTGAGACTAATAACTATCTACCCAAACATTTATTTATGGCAACTCTTTTACACAAAATAAAGACTACCCTTAATGACGACAGTATGTAAATGATACTAAACTTTGAATGTCTATGTGGTTAGTGTACATATTATATATATTATAATATTAATATACAAAGTATTTATCAGTAAGAATGACAAAAGAATAGTTCCTTCGATTGTGAGACAGTATTTTTAAATGATGTGAACCTCACAAGACATATATCATTTTGAAATATCTTCAGAGACGCAATATGTAATTATCCATTCCTTTAATAATCATGGAGTTCATACATTGATAATAAATGAATATAAATATGTTAATAGTATTATCGCTTCGTTTGAAAATAATGTCTTGCATTTAGAAATAATTTTTTTATTTTATTTTTTTAAAGATTATGTGGGGCATTATGTTTCGTATATTATTATTAACTAATATTCGTATTATCCACTATGTTCTGGGCTTTGGAAAATGAAATTCACTTATTGCTTTGCTAGCCTTTTCATGTGAAAGACAAAGAAACTATATAATAGAAAAACAATGGTAAATAAATAAAATCAATACTTATTCTTCATTTGGTTTTGCAACCTATATATGAGAATTCTATAATAATATGAGACGATGCATTGAGGAAACAAATAATTCAAAAAAAAAAATAAAGTATAAATTGGTTATATTTGTAAATTTATATAGTTGCATTTATAAATAGAAATACTATGGTATTAGTTATGTAACCGAAATATGTATTATGCAAACAAAAGATGAAAAATAAAATTTTAATTTTAAATCAAATTGTTTCATTCAGTTTTTTATAATGATCTTGTGTGACAGTATGGTATGAAAAGAAAAAAATATGTCCGTTGTGCTATTAATTTGGGAACAACCAGTTCTGTATGGACGTATTATTTAAGCGAAATTTATTATTTTATCACTTTTGTTCGTCACAGTCAAGCGAGTTTTTTTCAGTAGTGAGTTTGTTTTTTCTTCCACGAATTACGTATTTACTGGCCAACTTGCGATAGCTGATCCCGATTTCTCATCGCAAGGCAAATATTAAATTATCGTTATTAATAAAAAATAATTATTGCCGAGCAAACCAATGACCATGACGATAGTTTCGTCCAATTCCATGCTCCGTAGGTACGTAGCTGGGATTATGTCTTAATATTAAATTTGTCGCCATGTTTAAAGTTCTCCCACTAACTATATTAAAAAAGTAGCGGGGTATTTAAGTATTTGTAATAGTATTAATATTTCCAAATTTATTTTTAGCTTTTTACTGCATCTATTTCTTGAAGACTATAAATTAGATGGTTTATATAGTCCTAAAGAAATACATGTAATAAAAGGCCAAAAATAAGTAGTAATCATAATAATGTAACTAGAACAAAAAACATTTTCATTAACATCAGTAAAAGTTTATTGAAAAACAAAAAAAATTATAGAAAAACAGTGTTTAAAAAAAAATAAATTGGTTAGTTAATAAATAGTTAAGTTGTTAAGCTAAATCCTAATCTTTTATAAAAACTTTCTCATAATAGAGAGTATTTCAGGCAAAATTGAATTATTTTTACTTGTAATTCATCTAAATTTCTGACTTCATAAGAATAAATTTTTTGATTCACGTAGCCCTACAAGAAAAAGTCGTTTACAGATAAATCTGGTGTTCTGGGTGGCCATTTTATAGTCCTCGTCCTGCTAATAACGCGATCTGGGAATGTATTTCCTAAAAATTTGTGTACTCGTCCTGTTGTCACCAAATTTCGTCGAAACAATATCGGAAAGATTTCGAATAACAGGAAGTACTTGATTTCGAATTAAATTTAAATATTTGTCAGCATTTACAGTGCCTTCAATAAAAAATGGTTTTCAAATGTGGTCACCTAACATCCTAACCCACACGTTGAGTTTTTGGGGATACTGGGTTCCAAAATCAACAGTTCCATGTTGATTCTCCTGAGATCAAATATCTCATTATAGAGGAATTATGTTTTCCAAGAAAAGGAGTTTCATTTGTAAAAATAATTTGTTGCATGAAATTTACAATTTTGTTAACTTGATTCCATTACTAAAAAAACTTCATACGAAAGATCATTTATCTATTTTTCTTTAGAATAGTAGTAACGGTTTTATTACTAATTTCCAGTTTCTTGGTAATCTTTCTAGATGAGATGGTATCATTTGCTTCTATTAAACTGCAAACAAATACATCTCACTGTTCTTTTTCCTGTTTTTCTGTGGATTTTCCCACATTTTTAGTGTTGTAAGTTTTTAACATCAAGTCGTCTTCGATTACACAAGCTGTATAGATGAAGTTCTGTTGATGAAGTGCACTGATTCTTCCCATAAATAGTGTATAAGAATTTTACAAGCAGAAAAACCGCTCCATTATTTATTAAATGTTATTTACATTAAAGATGGCATGTATTCCATGTTAATATCAGCAACATCCATCATGTTCTATGCATAGGTTTATTTCTCGCTTCATATTATCAATACAAGTTATAATATTTCTTACTGAATTCCATTGATTTAACGATTCGTTCTCATTTACTTGTTGCAAAAATTCTTTAAGATATTTGATATCCCACTATATTGATTTCTTCATTAGAAAATGTAGGATCAGTTATTCTCCTTCTAGACATCAGTCTATACACCAAACTCAAGCAAATGTAGTTTCCATTATGTTGAGTACCTTCGAAAATTTTAGATGTTCGCAAGGCCAGTCAAATTAAATTATGGTTCGTCAGCAAAAAAAATGTTAAATCTAAAACAGTGTTTTCAACTAAATACTCACTAAACCAATAACAATATCACAATCGGCGATTATAATCAAGTGCTTTGTTGCCAAAGACCTTGAAGGTCAAAATATTTATAAATAATTGCAAATGTGACAGATTTCTATATGTTTGCTAATTTTTGGACTTCTCTCCATTGTTTGAGAAATGTCTTCTAAAGTAATCCTTGGTTAAGACTTTTAGACGCCTTGTAGACATTTCTTGGTACAATGTTTCTTTAAAATATTTTATGAGAGCGTTCCTATGGTTTGTATAATACTGATGATCAATATTTTTATCAAGCAAATTTTTTTTAAACTTCAACACGAGAATCAAGATAATAAATTTAAATCTCGTTTGCATTCCGATTGACACTTTGGCGAAGAGGTCATTAAAATAAAAAAACATCTATCAAAACTTCAGCTTAAGACATAAGAACACAATTAATGTTAGATATCGATTAACTTTTAAAAGAACTAATAAAAGGAAATAGCAAATTTGTGATTCTAGAAAACAACTCTTTAGAATATAAGAGTAATTTTAAATAATAATTCGGCAGCTTGGATTTTTTATAGTTTTATTTTCAACTCTAAATTCGTAAAGCAAATTACATATTCATATTCTAATTTTAGAAAGATATTAAGCTTATTGAAGCACAACTTCTAAGAAATAATAACAAATATAATAAGTAATAGACTATTTAATATTATCATTAATTACCGAATTAATAAATCCATTTACTCCCAGTCCAATATTTGTAAAAATTTTCATATTTGCTCTCAAAATTTTCATAACGTTCTTCATAAGTTTGCGGTTTTCTAAACAAGATGGTACACGTGGTATTTTCAGAATTCTAAAAAACACATTATTTTTCTTTTTCTTTCGTGTATATAGTTGTAGTTCTTGGTTATTATCAATCATCATTTTTTCTTTTATCTTCGAAGAAGTTTCTGTAGAATAAACACTTTTCGTTTGGATTTCTTTTAAAATACAAAACAATGGAGTATTCTTGTATTGTTAACACAATTACATGTCATTGAATTGCAAAACACAATAGATGTTTTTCAAGTAGGTGTCATAGTCACGGAACAATATACAGTGTAAGCCATAACCGATGGTTTCGATTTATAAAATATATAAATAGAAACTATTGGGAGAGGAATTCTTAAAAAAAACAGCATTATTTAAATAGCGAAAGCACAAAAAGTCAGGTACACCTATAACTAGGAAGTCTTAGATATTTTTTAAATATAAATTATAACAATGTAGGCATACACTCTACATCAGGTATGGGCAACCTTTGACATGTTGTGGGCCAAACTTTAATGTGCAAATACGTTCGCGGGCCGCGTTTAAAAGTAGTGCATTTTAAAGTAATGTTCATAATTTTTAGATATCAGACATGAAATAATACAACGTCTCGTGGGCCAGTTGTTGCCCACATATGCTCTACATAAATAATAGCATCAGAAATTTCTCTAAAAGGAATAAATAACCAATAGCAGTTTTTGACATGAATTTTTATTTGGTTTACATCGTCCAGAAGGCTAGTAAATTGTTGCCTATAGTTTCAAGGGTTACATTAAATTAGTCTGCTAACTTCCGCAAAGGTGTAACCGTTACAGTTACTGCAGGTATTTCCAACTGAACTCTGAATTCTCGATTTTTACCAAAAACAGTTAATTATTTGCTTGTTGTTCTAGAAACACCAAATCATTTGGCGCGAAGGGGTAATAATATATTTTTTACTACTATGTCCGAAAAACAGCTTTATCCTTTCGAAAACTGATTTATTTTAATCCAGTTTTGCACATTTTATTACAAATATACGAATTTAATTGTGACAGTAATACATTAAACATATTATGTACATTTGTTTGACATGCGCAGATTTCCACAATCATGTCTAACGTAATCCTCAAACTAATCTAAATAAATTTTTTTGTAAATAATATATCAATACTTAATGATTGAAAGATCTTATCCCATTGTAGTATTTGTTTATCTAATAGACACAACTATACAATCTGGCTTGTAGACTTCCGCGGTCGTTGTCCATACTTTCTTCATCCTGGCTTCTGGGCTGAAGCCGCGTCTTCAACAATACTGGCATTAGGTGTTAGTATTGTCGAAGACGCGGTTTCAGTCCGGAAGCCAAGATGAAGAAAACAATTATACAATAATTATTGGTAAACTTACCAGAAAAGCACGAACAGCGGTTACTTCGAATACGGTGAGCAAAGCGATTAACTCATTTAGGCTGTTAATGCATGTGTTATCAATTACTTTGTAAATTTGTGCATTTGTTACTAAACAATTATAATTAAAAAGACTTTACAAAAATTTAGGTGTTAAATACATACATATGCTTAGCTATAAATCTATACCTATGTTTGTTTTTAAAATTTTCGATATCATTGTATAGCGGATGTCATTATTTAACTTTCTGTTTAAGTTATTCATTATTTTGTAATAATTTAAATAATTTTAAATTGGTAATGAGGTAGTGAACTAAATTTTGTATCATTTAATGTAGCTTATAGTGAGTACAATAATCTTTCCATTCACAATTTGGACCAACTATTAATATTTAGTCAAGCACAATTTAAAGTTTTATTAAATATCAATAGACGCATATTTTATGGTAGCTCTGATAAATTGGTAATCGTATTATTTATAGCGTTTATTTAAAATATGAGTTAATTATAGCCATAAAAAACAAATTACTGATAAATATTGCGTTTGCATAAAGTGATTCCTATTTTATGTACACAATTATTTGAACAGAAAACCTTGTTACACGCACATTTTTTCAAGCTTAAGAGCATGAAACAAAAATTATTTATTGTTTCATTCTTCTTTGATTTCAGTTGGTATCTTGGCTTGGCTCGTGAGTATTCTGTAATAATAAAATAGCACTCTTTATTCTATTTTTCTTTTTAGAAGAAAAATGTCAACACCATTCTCATTGGCAATTAGAATGTGAAAGATCTTGTAACAATAAACATAAATGCCAGACTTACAAGAATCAAGATTGTTATTGCATAGACGGTTTTTTTAGAAATCAGTTAAACGGAGAATGTGTTAAAAAGACACAATGCCCAACTAGTAAGTGAAAATTAAATTATTCGATTCACGCAATAATTAATAATATGATTTAAATATATACAAGGATATCTATAATTTGATTAGGGAAATTCAAAAATGAATGTGACACTTAACAAGTTGTAAATACTTTTAATTAGCTTTTTCTACTTCGATAGACCGAAATTATTCAAATACAGAGAAATTGAATTTGGCACCAAATTCCAATAGTGTTACAAATAGTTTCCTCTAATATTTTTGATGACAGAAGGCGTCGCGTCATTTATTGGAGTCATTTGCAAATGAAGAGAGTTAGCGCAAGTTGGGTATGAAAATTACTTTCGGCAATTTAATGTCGTATTTATTACATGCATTGGTTTCTGAAACAATGAAGCGAATAAAGATTCCTTTGTCGTAGTATATAGAGCAGCAGTGATCGAACAATGGAATTTGTATTCGAGAAAAGAATCATGACAACACGGATTTTATAAAAACTATGTAAAGTTGTAAGATTTTCTTCATATAGCTAGGTTAGAGAGCTATTAGAGATTGCGATCTTATTACGACAGACTATACAGTTCTGACATGGTTCCAAATCTTGCAAAAAAAGACACTGTAAAGACACTTTGATAATAAACTGAAGTATTATTTATCAATAAGGCGTCGAAATGCTTATGAAATATTGTGACAAGTACGTACATTGAAGTTGGGGAATATTATATTAAAAAGAAGTAACAAGTTGTATTTATTTCTATATATATATATATATAGGGCACATAGAAATGGATTTTTACAAAACTAGCAACATTATTAAAAAAAATCAAAATAAATAAAATTTGTCTCAAGGTAACAATAGTTTTAAACATAAAGGATGTTTCAAATTGCGCGGTTTTTTTAAGAATAAATAAAATATAGATGGCGCACTGAATTTGTCTGGGTATGCGGGCATTTAAAAAGTATGATGTATGACGTTTATAAAAATGGCTTCGTACACGGTACAACAACGCGTTCAAATTGTTGAATTATTTTAGGAAAATCAGCGTTCTGTGAAAAGAGTTTTTAGAAAATTACGTGAATTTTATGGTTTACATAATTGTCCATCTGAAAGCACTATTGATCGAATTATTAAAAATTTCAAGAGACCGGTTCCGTGGAAGATCAAAAAAGTGAAAAATACAGTCGTAGTGGTCGTTCACAAGAAAATATTGGTTTGGTTCGTGAAAGTGTTGCTGAAGATCCTGAAATGCCCATTAGGCGACGTTCACAACAACTTGGACTTAGTGGATCAACAAAATGGCGCATTTTACACAAGGATTCAGCTCTGAAGGCATATAAGGTTCAAATAACACAGGAACTGAAGCCATTAGATCATTTAAAACGTCGTTCATTGTCATATCTGGGGTGAAGAAAATCCACGAATTATTCATGAGAAACCTGTGCATCCTAAGCGAGTTATTGTTTGGTGTGCATTATGGTCCGGTGGTGTAATTAAACCTTACTTCTTTGAGAATGGTGCTGGTGAAGCTGTAACTGTCAATGGTGATCGATATCATCGGATGATAACCGAATTTTTGTGGCCTGAATTAATGAATATTAATCAAGAGGATATGTGGTTTCAACAGGATAGCGGTACACCTCACTTTGCACACGAATCAATTAATTTATTGAGAGAAAAATTTCCTGGACGTCTAATCTCAAGAAACGGTGATGTTAATTGGCCACCAAGATCATGTGATTTGACACCGTTAGACTATTTTCTTTGGGGTTATGTGAAAAGTCAGGTTTATAAAAACAATCCACAATCAATTCCTGCTTTGAAAGATAAAATTATTCATGTCAATTATGTCAATTAAGCCAAAATGTCATTGAAAATTTTAACAAAAGAGTGGACGTCTCTGGAGCTGCAAGAGGAGGCCATTTGGCAGATATTATTTTTCGCATATAAATGTCATAACTGATGTATAAAACTTAAATGTAATACTGTAAAATTTAAATATACAAAGCCTTAAGTTATGTAAATATTTCATAAAAACATAACACATTTAGAGTAACTTAAAGGAAATGAGAGTAAAGAAAATAATAGAATGAGATAATGCTTAATTTAATTTTTAGGATTATCAAGATTATTATTCCTCTTACAAAATTTAAGAAAAAAGGGATAGCCTAAATTTAAATACAAAAAGTATTTAAGGAGTTTAATCAAATAAGGTTAATAAAATCCCCTTCCACAATAATTTTCGTATTCTGTATACGTATTTCGACAACTAAGTTGTCAACATCAGCAGATATACGTATACAGAATACGAAAATTAATGTGGAAAGGGGTTATACGTAGGATGTCTTTAAAGTTTTGTATAGTGGGGCATGGAGGGCGCCACTAATCAAATGTCAATACTAAAAATTAACCCCCATCTTTAGTTAACCTAAATCCAAAGTTTCAGTGCGATATCTGTAGTGTTCTAGCTACAACGAACTGTCAAAGTTGACAAGTTAGTTGAAAAATAGAATTAAACCGAAAACATTTTCGCGGAATAATTTTTTATAATATTCGAAGACAATCATCTCAACAAGAATGCCTTGCCGAGTTGCTTTCTGTTCTCTGTAACGAAGCACCACATCAGTCAACAATTTCTCATTGGTATGGAGAATTTAACTGTGGATGAATTAATCTTAATGACGATCCAAGAGCAAAAAATGGTAGTCACTCAGGAAAATAGGATGCTGTGCGCAAGATCATCAACGAAGATCAACATGTGACATTCGCCAGATGGAAGCATTATCAGGGATTTCAAAGACTTCAATTCAAAATATTTTGCATAAAGAATTGTGTGTAAAAAATTAGTTTCCTATTAGGTACCGCATCTGTTGACCAAAGAACATAAAGCAACTGGGGTGAATTGGTGTCAATAAACTCTAGATCGCTTCAACGCCGGAAGCTTTAAAAACGTGTACAAAATTGTTAGTGGTGATGAATCTTGGATTTACTCATACGAACTAGAAAATAAACGCAAGTCGTCTATTTGGGTGTTCCAAGGTGAAGAAAAGTTGACAAAAGTTATCCGTTTCCAAAAAGATGATCGCGATATTTGTCTCGAAAGTATGTAGCAACAATTATTCTACAAGACCAAAGAACTGTTACTGCAGATTGGTATACAACAATTTGTTTGCCGCAAGCTATCGCTGAGCTTCGAAAAACCAACCCCGAATGACGAATCATTCTCCATCAAGACAATGCAAGATCGCACACAGCACGCAAGAAATTGAATTTTTAACGCAACAAAACGGCGAATTGTTGGACCATCCTCCGTGCAGTCCGAACCTAAGTCCAAATGATTTCTTTGCCTCTTCGAAAATGAAGAACGGACGCGTGGTCAAAGATTCCAGTCGTCAGAAGGAGCAGTCGATGCCTTCAAAAATTCAATTTTGACTGTACCAACAAATGAATGGAACTACTGCTTTCAGAGTTGGTTCGAACACATGCAAAAGTGCATTACTCTTCGTGGAGAATACTTCGAAAAACAATGAAGTCTTTAAAAGCTATCTACTGTTTTATTCCACTTGTATATGCAAAACTTAAAAGACAACGCGCGTATTAACCTGATTTGATTAATTTATTCAACCACAGTCTCCATCAAAATTTACCTATCATTTCAAGAGTTTAATTAGTATACCTGCTATATATACAAATATTATTTCTTTAATCTCTAATAATTTATTACGAACCCTCGGCCTGTTGAAACCAGAATTTGAACCTGTTTTAGTCAGCAAAGGCAGCCTAGACCCTAAATTTCACGGCCCTATTAAACCGATAACAAGTTCGACACACATATATGACATGTATCTATAAAGAAATATCGATCCATATAAATATCATTCGAATTCCGATTCATTAAAGAAACTTTGATATGTAAATAGATAGGCATAAGTCAATTAAACTTAAATATTTAATTAAGCAGTTTCACGAAAAAAAAGAAGCTTTATACAAATTTAGGAAACTATCTAACATTACTTTTAAACTCTATAAGGAAATACATAACTAGATTTGGTTCATAAGAATATTTCTGATATAAAAAGAAAATTTAACTTACCCTTTTGCAATATTTATTACTTGGCTTTAGTTGGCTATGTTTACATAAAGATGCAGGCTTATCTATTAGCCGTCCTTGGCATCGGTTTCAGTCGTCTCAGAACTCTTCTTAAGTGTGACAGTCTTTTTAAAACTTTTGTCTACACCGTTCAATATAGATAGCCAAAAGAAGCATTTGCGGTATTTTATGCTTCATTGCTTTAAAAAAGTATTAGTGCAAAGGATACTGTACACGAGATTCGTACCGTTTACGGTGCCATGACGATACGACTACCGCAATTGGTTTAAGAGATTTAGAGCCGGTAATTTTGGCTTGGAAGATAAGGACCCCAGCAGCCGCTCAGCAACGAATGATATAAACCTTATGCTCGCTGAAATCCATAAATAGTGTGTGCGATAGCGGATGCCACTAAGATTGCCAGTACAACGATGCATAATTACTTGATCAGGATGGGATATGTTAATCGATGTAAAGTTTGGGTTCCACACCTGTCAACAGACACCGGCCTTATGAACCGCGTCTCTAAGTGTAACTTGCTTCTCCAGCTGCATAAAAAAGATCGTTTATTAAAGAGGCTTGTTATTGGAGACGAGATTTGGATTTTGATCAAAATGTGCATCGAAAACGCACTTTGTTCAAGGACAATAGACCTTTTAATATACTTTCCTCAACTTCATAGTTCATACATTGAAGTTCAACAAAATCGAATATTCAACACAAATTTCCAAACGCTATGTCTTCAATAAAAGCACATATTTAAGTACTTAAATAAGGAGAAATGCAAGAAAATTGTACTTTATGGTTACTTTTTCTGTAACGCATTTCGTAATTGGCCATGAGTTAATGTAGACAGTTGTGTATACACACGGAACGTCAAATTTATTCCTCATTTCTACTTTAAGCGAATCTTAACGATCATGATCGTAATGATTTCTTGATTTTCATTATTATTAATGAAAAATGTGAATGTTGAGTAGTTAATGATATGCCCCAAGTATATTTCGAATATGGTAAGAGACTGTGTGGCGCTATTCGAATTTATCAGCAATACGAACTACAGATGGAATTGTTTGTATTTATCGTTGCAAATGTTTGTAGCTCAGTTACGACAGAGTCTTAGGCATATGTTCATTATAAATTAATTGGACTTACTTCGGTAATTTTTAAGCTGTGGCAATCATATTATGGTTACCACTGTTGTGCATATATATATATGTATACACTGCGTATATATATATACATATATATATACGCAGTGGTTTTTGAACAACTGAATTTTTCTGTAACCACGTTTTGACATCTCAATCATTCTCCTTAAGCTGGAACATAAATGCGCTGTGGCCAAACGTATGGCCTATTATATATTCCTAGTTTGCTTATTTTGTTTTGATGATGACAGGACCGAGATTTTGGATGCAATTCGCGACTACAAGCAGGCATATTCATAAAGGATAAAAGATGACATCCTTTTTAGACGTCTTGGTGATTAAGTTCTGAACACCCCGAAAGATAAGATCGAACTATACATATCAAGGCAAATTATTTATGAAATCTCGTTGAATGACATCTTCGCAAACATATATCGAATACCAAACAAACAAATAGACGCTTTAACGTGAGGAAGGAAGACAGAACATTCTTGTGAGATATAGATAGCAATTCAAGAGAACTAATTACATCACTTCTTCATCGTTGGAAAATCTTTGACCACTGAGCTATTTTTTCAAGTTTGGGAACAGAAAATAATCCCAGGGCACTAAATCTGGCGAATAGGGTGTATGAAGTAGCAATTCAATCTTTAATTCATTAATTTTGGCCATTGCAATAACGGATTTGTGAGTTGGTGCATTGTCTTGATGAAGCAACACTTTCTTCTTAACCAAATACGGCCGTTTTTGCTTGATTTCTTCGCTCAAACGTTGCAATAAGTTCGCACAATACTCGCGGTTGATAGTTTTTCCTGCTGAGGCTGAGGCCTTTCAAACAAAAGTATTGTACCACGTAACGATGACCAATTTTCTCCATTTTTACAATTTCACTGAAAACGTTAACTACTAGACTTCAACGTGGCGTCTTCAGACTTGAAACATATGATTTATAGATTGTGTACTTTCTAATACAGTGATATTTTTAAACAACTACCGCATCTCTAGGTCAAGCCGGGTACTTATAGGACCACCCTCGTATATAAACCTCTTAGTGCGGAATTCGATTCGCTCGACACCAAAATTACGAGTACTACTTGCATGGTAGCAACCAGTTTGCCGAAAGCTCATTAAGAAACAAGTTCGTCTACGGACTCATTAACACGGATTAGTTCCAGAGCTTAAGACAACACATGTTTATGTTTGTATGTATAGTCCATTGACCAATTATCTCTTCCTGGTTACGATTAAATATCAATACAATGACCTGTACATACGAATATATAAGCTTTTCACATTTGTATTTTAAAACAACGATGTGTGCATTTTCGTTAAAAAGTATTACTTACTAATACGTAGACGTGACCAGAGGGAGACATTACTCTTTCGCCATTGTACCTAAATTACATAAAATTAAAAAAATTATAAGAAATGCTCTTGGTTTTTCTTAAAGTTTGTGTCCATGTTGTTATTCTAAATTTTTGAGAAGGATAATCGATTACAAAGCATAGCAACATTTTATGTATATAATTTACACAAAAGTAACTCCCGATGTCTTCGTAAACTTCAGCTTATGTTTCAGTTAACTCATATACTATAAAAGAAAAACATTTCATAGATATAATCTCACATAATTTATTAATTTTTATAGGTACTCTTTGTCCAAAAAATAGTGGAACTAATAGGAAGTGTGAAACTGATTGTCAATCCAATATGTGTGTGACAAAACCTAATCAACATTGTCATTGTCTACAAAATTATTTTAGAGATCCATTACATTTTAATTGTGTAGAAATAAATCAATGTAGATCCACAAGTGAGTATTATTATCAAATTTTTTTTTATATTGGCTCGATCGCAATCTAGGGATTAAAAACCGCCATCGAAAATGAGAATTTTTTCTAGAACTTTTGAAGAGATAATAGAAATTGAAAGTACCACTATTTTAAAGAGAAAAGAGGAAATTTTTGAATTTTTTTTTAAGAACTTCAATTGTTTTACATTTTTCTATCTGCTTAGTAAGTTTTTAGAGACTGTACCTCTTAAAAATAGCAGTTCCTTGTAATACTTGCACATACATATGTGTTGAAAACTATAAATTGAATAAATTTTAAACTAAATTATGATGTTGAAAGAGTATAGACCATTTTATTTTGAAAAACTTCGTAGTATGCTGACTCTACTATTTGAATTTTACAAATGAGACTCAGAATTGTAAAACATCACAACTACGGTGTAATTTCGAGTATTGAGGGGAAATAGTTTTCTTCTTAATTGGGTCTAAGTGAAATATAACAATTTACAACAGTATAACACATTGTTAGTATTTTTATTTCAAGAGATTTTGCTTTTTGTTTCAATCTTTATGGTACACTCATAAAAAAGAAGTTTATGCACTTACTGCATTTACACAGTTTAAGAGCAAATTATTAAAATACGATATAGCTATACAGGAGAGTATAGAAAAAAGCAGATGGATGAAGTAGAAAAAAGGAAATACTGAAGCGGAAAATATTTGAAAACCAAAAAAGAGAAAGACTGATGTTGCCTGGTTCTGCAATTTGACTTAGAGGTAAAACTATAGTCATTAATATTGATTTCTAATTTTATTAGTAAAAATGTAGGTACTTTTGTTACAGTAATAAAAATAATTTTAATAAAATTAAATATATATGTACTGTTGAAAGACAATCTTTGAAAATAGTTAAACGTGAAATTTTTCAATTTGTGCAGTACAAATAATATTTGAAGATAACATATGCTACGTGCTGATTGCACGAGTGAGCAAATGCTGCGGGTCGCGAACGACCGCTCGGGGAAGCTTACGTTGTTCCGGGCAGCAACCGAACGATGCCAGCCAGCTATCGCGGAGGTCGTGGTTCGCAAGTTCAGATTTCTTTTTGCTATTTGATTTTAGCCTTTAGATTAAAAAAAAAAGAGAAGGGCGCCAAAAGCGAAATTTACGGCGGATGTATTCGTTTGGTTTCCCACAGACTGTAGCTCTATTGGCCTGTGAGTTGCCTAGATTTCCCCACAGTTTCGACGGGTAATTAAAATTGACACACCCAGTACATTTGTACTCGACAATTCCACAATTTATTGATTCTAACCTAACAGGTCAAAATCGGTTA
The DNA here is from genome assembly GCA_031893035.1 of Dermolepida albohirtum. Classification (NCBI taxonomy): domain Eukaryota; kingdom Metazoa; phylum Arthropoda; class Insecta; order Coleoptera; family Scarabaeidae; genus Dermolepida; species Dermolepida albohirtum. The sequence goes on along the minus strand of JAVIWB010004775.1, from coordinate 58,385 downwards.
AATACATAAATATAAGTATCAATGTTTTTTTTTAAAAAAAGAATTATTGGAAAAAATAAATATTTCAGTAACAAAAAAAAACATTAAAATTTCGGCGACCCCGATATATATATATATATATATATATATATATATATATATATTGAGTTTACATTTCCCACATACAATTTCGTAAAGTTAATAAATCTATAAACGTTGATACCCTAAATTTTACATTTCCCACATATAATCTCGAAAACTAACTAAATCTAAATAAATTGGATCACTAAATTGGCAAACAATTACGACGCCTTATTCTTTTGCTCTAAGGTTCCCCACTCAGTGAATTACGTATTTTTTTTTGCTAATGTGGTAATATAATTAAACAAATTGGAAGCTACTTATCGCATTCCGTTCTGTGGTGCGATTTCCGTGCAGCCCACAAATTCCGTCGGAGGTTGGTGGCACAGTAGCGTTGGCCGTCACGATGCTTCGTCGGATTCTTTTTTTTATATGAGCGGGCACCTAGTCCGCGGTAATTGGGAAACCCTGTCGATGGTAAACGGGCTCTTAAGATGATTTAAACTAATATTGATTGTGACTTAGCTCACGAATGAGACTCTCATTTAATCAAAGAACGAAGAACAATTTCGAGGTCTACTCTTCTACGAAGATAGTTATCAAATGCCAACGATATAGAGAGATTTGTTATATCGAACCAGGGCGAATAAGACGTAAGGGGGAATGTTTTTGCGTTTGCTAAAAGAACATCTGCTTACTACAAAAAGCCTCATAGATATTAACAGAATCAAGGTCGATGTAAACGTACGCCGAAATTTATTTATTTAAATATATTTTTAAAACTTTAAAGCGAATATGATGTCCTAAATATGTGTTTCCACATATCTTTCTTCAACGACCATAGGCGTCCCCTATATATCATACGACGGGGTTCTCTTAACAAACAATTAAATATACAAGACTCCGAAATTGTTCTAAATGAAAAATAAACCGTAACACATATCCTGAGGATCCTCTTGATCTTCATTATTATAAACTATAAAATCTCATGAGAGTGTAGTTTCAAAAGGTAGTATTATTTCTGTTCTAGTTCTCATAATGTTTTATTAGAAGACGATCTATAGAATTTTTGCCGCTCGTTAATTTACGACAGATGATAAAGCAGACGGACGAACTGCAGTAATTTTACGAGCTTTGTATCGACCTGACTTGCTTAAGCATCAACATTATAATTAGTTAAGATGATTTGTAGACTTTCGCGGTCGATATCCATTCTTACTACAATTTGACTTCCGAATTGTAACCATGTCTTCGGTTCTTCTGCTACTGCTGACGTTTCATCTTTACTTGCATGAAACATCTTCAGGGCGCAACTGCTGCTACTACTGTCGTAATTGCATTGAGAACTAGCGTAAGTCTGTTGCTGAATAGCTAAATGCTTTTGACAATCAATAGGAGAATATTTCAATATGTAGTGCAGCCGCTTAGCTTTCAAATTTATTGACCTCCCATGTGTTCAATCCTATGTTTTGAGAGTTTCGTGAAATTGTAAACAACTTGAAGATGGATCCGATGAAAGGGTGCTAAGGCCCAAGTTATAATTTTTTTTCTCCAAAAGTGCAAAAATATTCTAGTTTCACTAATTCTCTTCGTTTTTCTTGTGATACATAGCCCATAGTTTCTTAAAATTTACCATATATGGAAAATTTAATTTCAAAAGAGATAAAAGTGGATGCAACAATTAGAAACGCGAAGAAAAATACATACATACATACGTAAAGGAACATGTATATGGGTAACAAATGAAACAAATTAAATAGACCGTATATTAATAAATAACGAACACTTAAAATTAATTACAAGTGTGAGATCATTCCATAGAGCTGACACAACTCATCATTTCTAGTTAAAACTAAGATAAAAATAAAGCAGTAACTATTGTAAGAGTAAATCAGTAAAATACGAAACAGCTATACAGGATAGTATAGATAAAAGCAGATGGATGGAGTAGAAAAAAGGAAATACTGGAGGGTAAAATTTTTAAAAACCAAAAAAGAGCAAGACTAAGGAAAATACCCAGCTAAGCAAAAGTAAGTGAAGAAACTGTGTAGAAGTAGAAAAAGCAAACACGAGAAAAAAATAGACGAAATAGAAAGAAAATTTGTATGAAAATGTGAAAGATTTAAAATTAGGTCCAATTAGAACTAAGAAGACCGTATGTTATTGACCAAAATGGAAATTTATTGCGAGAAAGAGATGAAAAACGCAGAAACTGCTATTGAATGGAGACGCGGCATATACATAGACATAGAATGGAAAGAGAAGGTGCAAGTAATGAAACATAACATAATAGTAGCGCTTGCGAAATATCCACTGAGATCAAAATAGAAAAAAACAATTTCAAAATAAGAAGTAATAAAAACCCAGGTAAAAATAGAAGAATATCGAACATTATAAAATATGGAGGAATATCGATAAGAAGAAAGAGACACTAGAATGTAGCAAGTACAGAAGTATAGTGTTACTGGAAGTAGTATATTAAGTTTTAACACATAATAAACAGATACGAAAACAGATAAAGGTTTGGAGAGAAGTGCTAATCAAGAAATGTATGAGTTACAAGTCACAAAAATTGAAGCAAGTACAAGATTGAGACGATGACGATGGTTTGGAAAAATAAACAGAATAGTAAAAAATATAACGAGGAAGATACCGGAAGGAAAAAGAAACGAGGCGTCTAAGACGAAAATGATGAGAAGTAGTGAGAATATCGCAGAAAACACACACACATATATATATATATATATATATATATATATATGTGTGTGTGTTTTCTATATATATATATATATATATATATATATATATATATTCAACTATCTCCCATTCGAATTTAAAACACCAGGATGAATATATATATATTCATCCTGGTGTTTTAAATTCGAATCGGAGATAGTTGAATACCAACCTAAGCTGTGGCTCAGATACGAGGACGATGCCAAAAACCAAAAAATCAGAAAGACTGACGGCTTCCTAGGACACAGTAGTAAAAACTCTAGTTTTCAGATCGTGACGTGCAGATGCAGAAATGAAAAACCTCAAGAATATTTTAAAAGCAAACGGTTTCTTAAACAGCAACATAAAGAAAGCACTCCAACAAAAACACAAAACAACAAACGAATAAAAAACAATGAAAGGTTTATCTACCGCATATAAAAGGAACCGGCGACAGAATTGAAAGAGTATTGTAGATACCATATTCACAATAGGCAAGGCAATAGGAGGAGAGGTGATAGAAAATCCTAAAAATAGAAACTCCTTAGAAAAACAAGGCGTGTATGGAATACCATGCGGAGACTGTAACCAATACTATATATATACATATGTATATATTCCAGTGTAGTCTTTAAAATATAAATAAAATAGAAAAGAAGAGCAATCGAGAAAATGGTTGGTAGAGTTTGGTACGTAGACTTCCGCGGTCGTGGTCCATGCTATCTGCTTCTGGGTTTCTGGGCTGGAACCGCGTCACTTGTATATCTGCCGATGTTTCGTACATATTTGTATGGAACATCTTCAGGACCAAGTTTCAGTACAGTAGTTTAGCCCCGAAAATGTCCCATACAAATGGGTACGAAACGTCGGCAGATATACAAGTGACGCGGTTCTAGCCCGGAAACCCAGAAGCAGATGTTTGGCACAGTTTTTCACGACGCTTGTCTGTTGTAGATAAGTGTTATCGCTATCTTTTGTTTGCTTTTAATATTTCGCTAATTATTTAGGTTGTTTGAAAATTAACCTAATTTAAGTTTTATGCATACATTTTGGTAGTAGAAAACTATAGTTTTTTTGTTTACACTTTTAAATTCCACTAATGAGGTTCATTTAGGGAGAAAAGTAATATATTGTATAAAAAAGCAGTACGTTCAGTACTGTTGCCGATCAAAAAATTTATAAATAGTTTAAACAATTCCGTAAAGAAAACATTCTATTACATGATGAAAGTGACTCTACACTTCTTTTGTCGTTTTAAAACTTTTTGCTGTTTTTAGATCAAATTGTGATTGGAAATGTGTGTTCTTCATAAACTAAAAGAGGTGATAAAAGTAAAACTGCGCAGCCAATGCCAAGCCAGAATTGCATCGAAAAAAGCGATGTGTGTATGGTGGAATTTTAAAGAAATGGTTTACTTTCAGCTGTTACCAACTGACCAAGCTTTCTTAAGTGACATTTACTGTCACCAATTTAAGAGATCTGATCCAGTTTTAAGACAAAAAACCGTGTTGGTTAATCGGAAGTATAATTCTTCTACATGTAGCACACATAATTCCAGAAATATTGTATCGACTATCATTTGTTTCGATTTTTACAAAAAAAATATTCGATAATTAAGAGAGCCCTAAAAATCTTATCGCCGTTCTCAATCAAAGTCTTTAGAGTTTTATAATAGTGGAATTAAAATCAAAATGTACATTTTGTTTCCTTCTTAAAGCTTACAAGTGCGTACCACTAAAACATCGATAACACAGGCCAACCATGAAATGCTTTTTTATAAATTTGGCTCCCCTTTATGTTTTTCGACATGCTGAATCCGAAAATCAACTTTAAAACACCACAGAACGTAAAGTTTCCTCGCATGTTTACTTTACGTTATTTATGCATTGTAAGCGACCTTGGTCTCTACACCTAATTAGTAGCAAATGCTCAAAGTGCACTTTTGAGTATCTGCGTGACTAATACAAAGAAAATCACGAAGGCATATACTTTCTAATCTGCAGGTAAATTTTTTACATTCATATTTAAATTTTTTCCATGACAATCTTGGAGCTGTAAGTGAGGAACAAGGGGAGCGTTTCCACCAAGATATAAAGGAGATGGAGAAACGGTATCAGGGTCATTGATATGTCAACATGATGGAAGATTACTGTTGGACTCTTCTATGAGCAACTCCAGAAGGATCATATAAAAGGAAAAGCTACACTCGAACTTTTACCGTGAAGAGGTTGAAGAAATACAAAACTTTAGATTAACAAGTAAAAAGCTGTTCATATTCAAACTAGCACTACCATTATAATAATAAAATGTTAAATTTTTCAATTATACTCTGATAATAAATTACGTACCTTTAAATCTTAACTATATATTTTAATACTATCATACCTAACAACAGATAAATATTGCGAAAAATTGGTACGTGGTAGAAAAAAACTGATTGAAAATTTGGATTCAGTACACCAAAATACATAAGAAACATGCTTTGAAAAAAGTTTTTAAAAAATATTTATTGGTTGGCTTGTGTAATTATTACTAGGCTATTAAATATAAAAACGTAAAGGACTACTATACAAGATTTACAATGTACCTAGTCCTGCCATAAGTATTGATACAAGTGTAAACGCACCTTTTTGCAGATGATAACTTGACAGCACAAAAATTTTATGTTGGCAGTTCTGACATTTGATATATGCTTTACAAAAGTGCCGAACAATTTCACTATAGCGTGAGTTGTCATTATGGAATGGTCGGATAAAGAGAGCCGTATTGCGGTTGTTGCACTTCATAAGTGTGGAATAGAAAGAGCCCGTATTTTTGATTTATTGAAACCGTTAAATATTACGCGTGTGTTTATGTATCGTACTGTTAAGTTATTCATTGATACTGAAAATGTAATCGACCGTAAAAGATCTGGCAGGTCTCGCATAGTTCGTACACCACAGGCCATCAATGCTGTGAGGTCCCGCATCAATCGACATCCTGTCCGCAAACAGAAAATCATGGCTCCAGAAAACAGGTATTGCTCCGAGAACCATGAGCCGTATCATTAAACAAGACCTAGGACTTGGAGCTTTCAAACGACAAACAGGACAGCGCCTTAACGTTGAATTAAAAAAGAATAGGAAGAAAAAATGCAGACACCTGATATCGTTGTACGGCAAAGAGCGTTACAAAAAAATTCTGTTTTCTGATGAAAAAATTTTTACCGTGGAAGAAACTTTTAACAAGGAGAATGATAGGGTGTATGCACGGTCCTCCATGGAAGCCAGTGAAGTGGTGCCAAGGATTCAGCGAGGTCATTTTCCTGCTTCAGTGATGGTTTGGTGGGGAGTATCCTATGACGGTGTCACTTCCTTGCATTTTTGTGAAAAAGGTGTTAAAACAGCGGCCAAAAACTATCAACGAGACATTTTAAGCAATGTAGTGGAGCCCCTGAACTACACCATGTTCCAAAACCAACCATGGATATTCCAACAAGACTCTGCGCCCGCTCACAAGGCCAAAACAACTCAGCAATGGCTTGAAAATCATGTACCCGAGTTTATTAGTACTGACTATTGGTCGTCAGCAAGCCCAGACCTAAATCCGCTCGACTACAAACTGTGGTCAATATTAGAGGGCATGGTCTGTAGAAGACCCCATCGCAACCTGGAATCATTGAAGCAAGAGTTAACAGAAGCAGTCGACAATTTTCCCATGGAAATCGTCCGTACAGCGATTGATGAGTGGCCCTACAGACTTCGGTGTTGTATTAAGGCAAATGGCGGCCATTTCGAGTAATTTGCATTGTATTTTGTAGCTTACTATTGCCAAAATAAACTATCAAAAAATAATTTAAATCCAACTTGCAGTTTTCTTTTTGTACTTAAAAACCTTTATATCAGTATTTATGGCAGGACTAGGTATAATCTCAGCTTGTCATGATAAAATGTAGATCTGAATTTGATAATAAAAGAATTTTAGAAACAATTATTCATTTTAGGTAAATTCAACCAGCAATTAAATTCAATTCATCAACAATTAAGCTATGCGAAATATCCAAAAAAATTCATGACGATAAATTAATAAATGAATTATTTTCTATAAATAAAGTAATATAATAATAATTGATGTAAACTATATTCTGAATAAAACTACTTTGTCGAATTATATAATGTGTTTTCGATGCGTTTTTGTAATATTTTATAGAGAACTTATAAAAAATTGGTACATGAAATAAATTTAAAAGCTAAGAAGCTAAAATTGAGTTTTGATTTTTAAAATTATTATTTCCATGTAGAACCAGAGAAGTGTGTTAAGAAGAGCTTCGAGAATATCCATTGCGAACTCACCTGTGCAGACCGATTCTGTAAAAAAAGAAATGGACGCCGTTGCCATTGTGAACCAGGAACATATAGAAATTTAGAAACTGGCAAATGTGTCAACGAACTTAAATGCCCAATAAGTAAGTATGTATATCCAAAATTAATTTCAGTTACGAAAAATACAAGACTTTGAATCTAGAATTGCTAATTAACAGACATATCGATAAAAATTACAAATTCATTACATATTGCTTTAAATAAACTCTCAAATAGAAACAATTAATAAAAATAAATTCAATTTTGATTTTAGTTTCGTTTTGAATCAGTAATATTTCAATATTGCAATTTTTTATCTTTCCTATCCTTTTTTATCATTATTTTTTGTCAGGTATATGTTCTTTGTGTTCTGGAAATAGTTTGAGATCGAATCTGGAAGAAAAACTGATATTGGGCTAGGTCGAAGTCCATTTGATAAATCGTAGACATTGTAAACATAGAATAGTCAAAAGTGATAATAAAATCTGCGATACCTTTTGATATTTTTATATTCGTTTTTCATAATCTTACATAGTTACAATAATCGATGTTAAAAATACATTCACATATTTAAGAAATTTATTTAGAATAGAAACACATATACGAGGGTAGTTTGACAAGTAGTGTAAATGGAAAAGAAAAACGAATTTTTTAAATACAAAATAATTTTTATTTTTCAATATATTCTCCTAAAAGAGCAATACATTTATTCCAACGGTGCTCCAATGCCCTTATGCCATCTCTAAAATGCGATTCCGGAAGGCTTACAAAATACTCATTTACGAAAATGATAAGCTCGTTAGACGAAAATTTCTTTCCACCTAGTGCCATTTTCAATTTTTAAAAAAGGTGGAAGTCGGAAGGGGCTAGATCCGGCGAATAAGGCGCATGCGGTACTAATTGGAAATGCAACTCGTGGATTTTGGACATCGCAACTGTGTTAGTATGCGAGGGAGCGTTGTCTTGACGAAACAGAATCTTTTTCTTTGCCACTTCTGGCCGTTTAGCACGAATCTCAACATTTAATTTTTGTAGAAATTCTGCATAATATTGTCCGTTTGTTGTGGCACCTTTCTGAGGGCAATCATTGAGTAAAATGCCCTTGGAATCCCAAAAAATTGATGCCATCACCTTGTTTGCCGATAAAGTGGTTTCCGCTTTCTTTGGTGGTGCAGAATCACGTTCTAACCATTGTTTCGACTGTTGTTTAGTTTCGGGTGTACTGTACTGTATCCAAGTTTCATCGCAAGTAACAAATCGCCTACCAAAATCAACCGGATTCCGCTTATAAAGGTCCAAACACTCATTGGAAATGCGTAAACGAGTGAACTTTTGATTAGTCGTAAGCAATCGCGAGACCCATCTTGCCGAAAGCTTGGAAAGGCCCAATTCTTTCATTAAAATGTGATGTACGCGTTCTGTTGAAATGTTTACCATGTCTGCTATCTCTCTCACTTTGAGTAGTCGATCTTACTCAATAATATTATGGATTTTTATAATCATTTCCTTAGAAGTCACGATTTTGGGTGCTCCAGAGCGCGCTTCATCAACACAGCTTGTTCTACCACGTTTAAATTCATTTACCCATCTACTTATTGTGGCGGATGACGGAGCAGATTCACCTAATGTTTCCCGTAACTCATCTTTTATTTCGGTAGCTTTCATACCCTTAATTACGAAGTATTTAATCACCGCACGATACTCTGCTTTTTCCATTTTAACAAAACGACGTGTTACTTCTTTTTCAATCAGCTGTCAAAAATAAACTAATCAACCGATTTATCTAAATATCGGAATATTAACATATAAATAGGCAACCTAAATTACAGTGCATTTGTTTTACCAATTAGAGCGCCATCTATGTGTCATTCTCGCTACTTGTCAAACTATCCTCGTATGAAGTGGTTAAATGTTAATACAAATGCAGACGAATTATTTAAACCAAAAGATTCTCTGTTATGAACAGCAAAATTACTTAATATGTTGTAAATATAAGAATAAAGTTTAATTTGACTTGTATAGCTTGGCAAATTTACCTGTGCCGATAGTATACGAGGTGTAGCTATTTAATAACGAGACTGACGCTGTAATACATATTTACTTATTATCACCTTCAATATACATCCCTCCTCTATCCCTCAACGCTCCATGTGAATCTTCCATTGTTCGAAACAGTGTTGGAAGTCTTCTTCTGTCAGCTTCTTCAGGACGCGTGCCGCTTTCACTTTCACAGGTTCAACGGACTCAAATTTTGTTCCCTTTAATTCAGATTTCACCTTAGGAAACTGATAGAAGTCGCACGGCGCAAGGTCCGGCGAATAAGCCGGATGGTCTAACACTGGGATGCTGTACTTGGCTAGAAACCTCTTGACTGACAATGCGGAATGAGCCAGTGCATTGTCTTAGTGGAGAACCCATGACTTTTCCTTCCACAATTCGGGTCGTTTTTTTTCTTATTCTTTCACAGAGTCGAGCAAGAACGTGAAGGTAGTAATGTTGATTAATAGTTTGACCTTCAGGAACAATCCCATGAATATCGAAAAAAACAATCATCATTGCTTTGAATTTGGATTTGCTCTTTCGAGCTTTTTTGGTTCTCGGTGAAGATGGGCCCTTCCAGTGCATGGATTGGCGCTTAGTTTCAGGATCGTAAGTAAAAAACCACGATTCGTCACATGTTATTATCCTTTCCAATAAGTTTGGGTCATTTTCAATGGCATTCAAAGTGTCAGTATAAACATTTTTGTCAGTTTCTTGTTGTTCAAACGCGAGAATTTTAGGCACCAATTTGGCACACACTTTTTGCATGTTAAAATTGTTATGTAAAATTTGCCGTACGGATTATTTACCAATTCCTACAGTTTCAGCAATCACACGAGTACTTAACCGACCGTCAGATCGAAACAGGTTACCGATTTTTTCGATATTGTCATCCGTCCTTGACGTGGAAGGGCGACCCGGGCGTGAATCATCTTCAACGTCTTCTCGGTCATCTTGAAAGCTCTTAAACCACTCAAAAACACGTGCACGCGATAAACATTTATTGCCATACACTTCCTTCAATAAATTATAAGTTTCAGTAGTGGTTTTTCCAAGTTTCATGTGAAATTTCACAACAATTCGTTGCTTTATTGTTACACTTAACATTTTTCCAGTGAAAAAAAATAACTCTAATGCGAACGAAGACTACGGCTATACTGATTTGTTTACAGAGGTAAGAGGCACTGTATTCGAAAGGGAAGGCTTCACGATAAATAGCTGTCAGTCGTTGGCGTTTGGCGCATGCACACTTATTCTGTATTAGCGTCAGTCTCGTTATTTAATAGCCACACCTCGTATGCAGTAGACTAAGTACGAGAGAGGGAAATGAGAACTAAAACAGTTTCTGTAACATTGCCTGTACAGTTTCAACTACACCCAGTGAAAATTGAAGTAGGTAGTGATGAATAATTGTAAATAAAATTAATATTTTTTAGTGATACTATTAGTATAGCACAATTTCGTGTACAAATATTTGAAACTTTGGAATATCTGTAAGAATTTAAGAATTTTTTAGTGAGGGGTTAATCAGTAGAGAACGTCAACATCCATAGCATAGTATTTAACTCTCTCAGAGCTCCATTTATTTGATTACTTGGGAAAATTTACCATAATCGGCTTTACAATTTTGGAGAATTGCAAACAGGTATTGTTGAGGGTACGAGCAACATAAATCAGCAGAGACTCTAAAGAATATTTGTTAATGTCAGAAGAAGAATTGATTTATGTCTAGACATCAATGGCAAATGTTTCGAACATTTGAATGTTATTGTGAAGCATTTTCCTAAAAAGTAGCATTGCTAGGCTTAATTGGCAATGTATATATTTGTTTAAATTAGAAAGCATGATTGTTGTCACGTTAATTTGTTTGCTGTATTATTTTTTTCATTTTTAAGAATTGTTCACTAACTTTGACGGAAATGAAAAAAAATAATAAAGATCATATACAGTGTCATCAAAATAGCGAATCGTTGTTACATCTTAAAAATTGATATTCAAATGTTTCAACTTCACATCTAATTGGGATATGTCAGTGTCGTTACAGTGGCGTTGTATATTGTGGTGTAGTTGTAAACTTAATATCTGAAAACTTTTACTTCTGGAATGCAAACTTAAATCATTTTTGATCTCATAGTAAAATTCAAGTTCCGCAAACAGAATAATTGAATGTGGCGGCAAATTCAGACTATATTTAATTGTTTAAAATCATACTATTTTATTTGTGATAAGTATTGTTGATCTGTCTAATTAAATTCTATAAATTACCTTTAAGTAATTTAATATAACTTACATACGAGAAAGAATTAATTAATTTTATATTATTTTTTGTAAAATAATATAAATAAGATACAGTAGAGACCGCTTATAATGAACCCGGTTATATTGAATTCTCGGTTATTATAAACCGTTTTAGATGGCCAAATAAATCGTCCCTTAAGTTCAATGTATTTTTTTTCGCTTGTAATGAACTCGCATATATTGAACTTTCGCATATTTTACGTTTCAACTGAAAACAATGTGCCGCTTATAATGAACTGTCTTTATCGCTCGAATGGGAACGCGGTGCCTGTCAGTCCTTCCCCTTCAGTCTGTCTCACAAATTAGTCACGTTACGTTGTCCGTTCGTGTTACAGTATTTACCAATTGTAGCTTGTGGGTTTATAAACATGGCGCCAAGTGATAATCAAAAACAAAAGCGCAAAGCTTTCACTTTAGAAAAAAAGTTTGAAATTATTAAAAAAATTACAAAGTGGTTTAAAACAAGCTGATGTGTGTAAGAATCTGAATTTAAACAAGTCGACGGTTTGCATGATTTGGAAAGAAAGAGATAAAATACTCAAGAATTATTATGAACAAACAAATTCTAATGCCAAAAAAATTGGAAAATCAGCTCACGATAAAGTGGATAAAGGGCTTTTATTGTGGTTTTCTCAGCAAAGAGGTAAGAATGCGACGATTACCGGTGCATAGTGGAAGATAGCGATTTCAAATGTAGTCGAAGCTGGATAGAAAGATTTAAAAAACGCCACGATATCAACAGTGGAAAAGTTGTAGGCGAAGCAGCGTCAGTTAATATGGAAGTAGTAGATGATTGGTTGCAAAATAAATGGCCCAAAATACGACAAAATTATGAAGACCACGACATCTTCAATGCAGATGAAACGGGTCTATTCTACAGGCTAATGCCCAACAGAACGTTCAAATTTAAGGGCGATAGTTGCGTTGGTGGCAAACTATCAAAAGAAAGGCTCACGGTTTTGGTTGCAGCAAATTTGACAGGCACAGAAAAAAGGAAGTTACTTACTATTGGCAAGTCCCAAAACCTACGTTGTTTTCGCGGCAAACGATTGCCTGTAAAATACGGTTCTAATAAAAAAGCATGGATGACGTCAGATATTTTTTGTAACGAATTGCGCGATTGGGATAATGAATTAAGGAGAAAAATTCTATTACTAGTAGACAATTGTCCAGCGCACCCTGAGGTAAAGAATTTGAAATTCATTAAATTAGTGTTTATATCTCCTAATACCAGTTCCAAATTACAACCAATGGATCAAGGCGTTATCCACAGTTTGAAGAGCTGTATTCACATTGCATGGCAAAACGTCACGGCAAAAACAATAACAAATTGTTTCAAACATGCAGGATTTCTTAAGCATAAAAACAAATTCGATGACGATGATGAAATCCCGTTAAGTGAGTGGCTAAAGAGAACTGATCTTGATAATGTTGAAAATAATGGTAAAGTGTCTACCTCTAACTGTGGAAATGGATGCTAATTTTGAAGACTATGTGCGTATCGATGAGAATGTTATGTGTACTGAAACTTTGTTAGATGACGATATTGTTGCTTGGGTACGTTCAAAATCAGTAACTAATACGAGTGACAGTGAGAATGAAGAAGAGAATAATGAAGCTGAAGGTAGTGCTGCTAATGCGTCATTACCGCAAGTGCCCATTGTAAAGGTTGTGCAAAATATAGATGTACGTAATTTTTTACAAATGAATGAAGCTCCAGATAACATTTTGAACAGCCTGGTTAATGTAGAAATGTATTTGAATGATATTTACGTAACTTTGTCTTATAAACAGTCTGAAATAAGTGACTATTTTAAACAATCTGTTAAATAATAATTTTTTGTTCATTTCAATTATCAGTATAGAATACAAGAATCGTTTGTACTAATTTATTTTTCAAATGTATTTTTTGTTAGATATAATGAACTTCGGCTATAATGAACCATTTTTAGTGGCCAGTAGTAGTTCATTATAACCGGACACTACTGTATATCTAATTATTGAACGAAAACTTCTATATAAATCCTCTCTTTTACAGGAACTTGCTCCCCTCACCTAAAATGTGAACGCACTTGCGGAAGCAATAGATGTAACAATGTAACTAGAGATTGTTATTGCACGAATAGTTTTTTCAGACATCTGCCATCAATGAAATGCGTGAGGAAAAAATATTGCGATCAGTATAAACCCTTCACCAAGAAAACAACCAAACTTCAAACAGAAAAAATGAAAACGGGGGAAATGAATTATACAAAAGCGATGGAATATGGCACAGAGAGAACGAATATCGAGATTGAAGAAACGACAGAAACTGAAGTGTCGATAACTGCGATAAATAAGATTACGTCATCAAAGTATTTTATGGGGACAATGGAAGTAGTAATATATGAAACTGAGCGTCACACGCTACCAATTAAAAATATTTCAGTAACAATTGCGCCAACTGAAGTAACTATTATAGCAGTTGCGGAAGATGAGTAAAACAAATTGAAAAACTGAAAAAATATATTAGTAACTCATTCTGCAAATATTTGTATCATTTTACAATACGTCAGTGAATTTATCTCTAAATTCGAGAATACTAAAAACTTTGGTAACTCCGATAAAATTAACTTTTATTTTTTTTATACAAAAAATAATATCAATCAATTAAAGTTAATATAACCCCTTTCACAATAATTTTCATATTCTGTATACGACTTTCGAGAACTAAATTGTCATCATCAGGAGATAGTTAATCACGGTGTCGCACCAGAGTCCGAACCAGATACCCTGTCGAAAGCCAAAAACACATTCTTAGTGTGTGTTTAGTTTTTTAAAAAATAGAAACATCCTTGAAAATTTCCGTACTTCAATATTTATGGTTGGTGTAAGTAGTAGACTGGCATAGGGTATATGTTAGGTTTGATCTTATATTCAAATTTGTGACCTGTTTGCGATTAAATGTACATACGTTTAAGGCGCATGTTCAATCAGAAGCTGCTTTCCAACCGAATTGTAATTTTAATTTGTAGGGACGCCTTATTAGTTATTATATTTGTTGGTAAATAGCAGTGTAGCGCTCAGCACATGTTAGTGATCAGAATACATATGTTAATATATATTAACCTCAAAAAATAAAAGACCCATTTAACACAATATTTTAACATTTATTTATTCTGCTACTAAATTTTTAGCATTTCACAAAAACCCTGACAAATCATCTGCATTACTACAAATGTCACTGTATCACGCACCTTGTCTTTCCTAATTTAAAAACATATATGCAGTGTAAAATACTGTAATTTGTATAATGACTCATTAACAAACAAACCGAGGAACGAAGAGCTTTAATAATAAATAAACAAGGTTAAATTGTATATAAACAACAACTAATAAGTGAAATTATACCTACTTCTGTCACTTAAGGGGAAAAATCAAGTTGAACATAGAGGTAAGGTAATAATTTAACAAGCAGCAGAAACAAAGTTTGTTAATTTTTTGTATTTAAAAGTGACAAGACCATACGATTTCTTATGTTATGCGTATGTGCTAACGAGTCATGAATTCTGTTTCCCGAAAGAGCCACAAACCGTTTGGATTATCCTTTGACAATCCTCAAATGAGTTTGCGTTTTGTAGGAACACATTACTGTTAATCGCAAACGTCTATTTAACTTTCTGGGAACAGTCATTTATTAATAAAATTAAAATTGTTAATTGCGTGTACTGATTATCTAAAAAAAGAAGGAAAAATCCCTCTTCAGACAGTATTGTTTTGGTTATACGCTAACTATATCGTTTTATTACGATAGTTTTTTTAGATACTTTACATTAATAATATAGTAAACGCCTGCTTTTAAAATTAGATGTAAGTAAATACATGTTAACAGTATAAAACAATAAAAATAGTGTTGGCGAATTTAATTTTCTGAAAGAAAAAATTAATACCACCTTTATAATTAATTTGATTATTCTGCATAATATCCATTTTTTATTTGGTGTATTTATAAGAAGGTAATGTTATTTAAAAATTTAAGAAATTATATTAATTATCAAATTTCAAAATGTAAGTAATTTCATAACGAAGCTTATATTTTTAATATAAGCTTCGTTATGAAATTAAAGGTAAAAAACATGAAACCGCATCTACATCTTGTTTGTACGAAAAATGAATAAATTTTGTGAGATATAGCATAAAAGTATATAATCTATTTTTAAAAAGATAAAATATAAATAATTCTCGTTAAAAACCATAAAAAATAACTATCGGTTTTTCTTGTAACCAAGGCTAGAATTATAAAAACATACTTGGCCGTCATTTTGAAACTTTGGTAAAAAATATTTAATTTGAAGGAAAAGCAAAATTAATTAAGTTATTAATTATATACACCATATCCTGAACTAGAAACCTATATATAACAATTAAAAGTGAAAATTAGTATACACATTTAAATAGCTAAACTAATCAACATAAAAAAAGTCTAAACGAAGTTAAATTTCATAATAGATATGTACTTACCCAAAGGACTAGAACAGTAATCATTATTAAGTAATTTCTAGATAATTCGTCATT
Organism: Dermolepida albohirtum; assembly: GCA_031893035.1. NCBI lineage: Eukaryota > Metazoa > Arthropoda > Insecta > Coleoptera > Scarabaeidae > Dermolepida > Dermolepida albohirtum. The sequence continues at coordinate 42,378 of JAVIWB010004775.1, read as the reverse complement.
GCTTTACATTTTTAACTTCAGCTATTTACTTTTTCATACTTATTTCCAGGTTACTTAATTGAACTTGTTATAACTTATAACAAGTTAAATTAAATGGGAAATTTTGTAACAATAATTGGAAGTAACCTGGACTGTAACTCTAATTTGAACCTAATCACATTGCTATTGTTTATTCTATCTATCCTTCTGCTTTAAATAATAATAATAGTGTGGTCGAAAAAGCGAATTTTCAGTTATATTTTTACTTATATTTATCTATAAAAATATTTATATCAATTGAAAAGATTCAACGATAAGAACAAGAAAATAGTATACTTATTATAAAACATCCCATTCAATCGTTTAAGAAAGATTTGTTTTGATTAACATACAAACTGTTTTAAACAGTACGAATGCTCATAGTCCATCTATTAACAATAAGAGGAACCACTTTGTTGGTTAAAAAATAATGATGTCTGTCTCGACTAAATGTTTAAAAAAATGAATCAAGTCGAGGTGTAACGATTAAAGAAATTCCAATACATATTCGAAATGCCCCCCATCACATGTTAAGCAATATGTCAAACAATTATATTTGAACATTTCTTTTGAAAACAGGCTTTCATTCACTACAGATGTGAGCTTACGGTCTCTTAATTTCGCTATATTGAGCACTGCTATAAGATAATCCTCAAATAAGGAAATGCGGACATAAGTCAGGCAATTATAGTGAGTGAATAGCTTCTATTCAATCGTAGCGTCTTATCCAGCGATTTGGACAAGAGCACGATTTGGTGAAAAATTACAGGAAATAGAAAGAAATGGAAACATATTTCTAAGCTTTATTTATATGTGACATAGCCCTTCCAGGATTTAAAAACAGCCAAGATTTTATCAGTATTATAAGTGATTTAAGTATAAATAGATTTTCAGGTAAAAAAAATGTAAAGAAAACAAACACATAAGTGACGTGTCAAATATTTTTTTGGTATCTGATGGTTAAGTTGTATATTAAATCTTTCAAAAGTGGAAAAGTGCAAAATAAGCTCTCGAAACTTTATTTCTTACTACTATAAGTAAAGATTATAAATCTATACAAATTCCTGAAATAAGTCACAAAAGAAACGTGCGGTTAATGTGCGTAATGGTGTTTTCGATATCTGCATTAACCTCGTGTGATTCGAAATCATATTCGTTTTTTATAATGGTAATGTTATTACAAACATAAAAACAAATTTCTAGATATTCTTTCTCTTCGCTAGGCCCAGTGCGATATACCACAGTTTTACTTAGAGTGTTACTCATTTTAAAAATTTCGAAACTTTTATCGCCCTACTCCTTCGAAACAAAACGTCTTTCCGAAAATCGTCTGAGGGTAAAAATCTTAAAATAATCTTAGGAATAACTCCCTAATTTTTTACCACAACTTTAGTAAGCAGATTGCATATAAAAAAGAATCTCGTAAGGAGACAAGAGAATTTCTAATTTTTTAGAATTTCTATTCTTTCGAGTATAGATAAAATAATGGAAAGATTTGTCAAGAATAAACTTAGATTTCTTGTAGAAATATCATTCTTTTAATAAGTAGCAGTACGGTTTCAGGAAGAAAAATAGTACAACTTTATTATTGGAGAATCTTTGGGAATCAGTAAATACGATATTAAATAACTTTGCTCATGTTTTGTGCACTTTCGTGGATTATGGTTGTGCTTTCGACAACATTAATCACGATAAATTATTAGGACCTATGTTTAATTTTGGGATGAGAGGAAATGTGTTAGAATGGCTTGATAGTTTTTGAGTAGAAGAGATATTGTTGTCAAAGTCGATGACTACCTCAGTAAAACAGTAGAAATGAAAACCGGTGTCCCACAGGGAGTGTCCTGGGACCTATTTTATATTTAATATACGTTGGAGATATTGGTGATTGTATTGAAGAATCCCAATACAGATTCTACACTGATAATACGTTGATATTATGCCGAATCAATCAAGTTTTTATATGCTATATAAAAACTTGGTCTTCGCGAATTTTATCTTGCAAGGAGAATTCGGTAAATTTGAAATGGGTTCATGACAAACAGCTTAGTATAAACACTGACAAAAATAGTTTCATACTTATTCGATTATTTAAAATATAAAAGCGACTAATGATCCCAGGATTATTAATCATGCAGAAGAATGATAATGAAATAATGATAATCAGTTAAGCTAGTGTGAATGTTGTCATTTGTTAAGTGTGACAGAAACTCAAAAATATGTTGTGTGGATTAATAATAGATTCTTGTGATCTTATATTCAAAGCTTAATAAGAAAATTAAGATATATTGCAGCCAAATTATATTGAATTAGAAGATTGGATTACCACTGGAACGCGTTCAGGGGTGATTTACTTTTCACTACTTGAGCCGCATCTGTTATATGGTCTAACGATCTGAGGACTTGCATCTCAATCACACTTGGATAAGTGTATTGGAGTGCAGGATAATACAATGAAGATTCTGGTTTTTGCGAGAACTAGTGGTAGGGTCAATATTTATATATTTCAGTACTTTCTGGAGAAAAGTTATTTTAATATATGTTACTGGTTAACAGCTATTAAATGGCTTGGATGACAAATACGAAATTAGAGGAAAGGTCTTTGGGAATCTTAGAAGAGCGTCATTTGTTAATAAGTATGGTACAAGATACCACATTTTTGAATGCGATCTCATTGAATCTATAAGATAGATAAAACTGAAAGGATTTTATTTGTTTAATAAATTTATATGATAAGTTTACTGTTTATAAATTTATTAGTTTTAAATTATGCAGATAGATTGTAGCTGACAAAGATTTTATGCTTAATAGCTGCTTTTTTGTATTTTATTCACAAATGTATTAATTTCTTGTATATTATTACTTTTACATCTCCTACAGTTTTATTGTTTGTTGAAATAAATAATAATTAAACTGAAATAAATAAGCGATATCATTTCCTGAATATATTTATTTTAAACACGAAACAAAGGAAAATAAAAATAAATAATTTTTGCTTTAAACAGCCTCACCGACAGGACGGATTGTTAATTCTGTTATCTGTAAAAAATAAAAAATTATTTGTTGCAGAATATTACATCTAAAGTATCGAACGTACTTGAACGTGCGGGGGAGTTGAGACAACGTAAAATATAGCATTAGCAATGTCTTCCGCTTGAAGTCGCGGCGCAGCCTTCTCAATAGCCACTATATCTTCGTGTTCTAAGAAACCGTTTACTTTCACTATTTCTGTTTCTACATATCCTGGACTAATGCTCTGAAAGGTTTTCAATGTTTATAACTTTTTCAGTTAACGTTAACAAAATCTACAGTTTTCTTCATCAGTTAGAATTTTGATCAATAAGGTTGATATATATGGATATATATATATATTTAATTTTCTGAAAATTAGAAACCGTTTACGGAGTTTGATTTTCGTGCTATTTCTGTTTTGCTACATAAATCCTGGATGACAATGGTTGTCGAAAGGTTTTTACAATTAATGTGGAAAGTTTTATATATCTTTTTCATCAAGTCAACAAAATCTACAGTTTTCTTCAAATTCAACTAGTTAGAATTTTGTCAGCAGAAAAGAATTTTTTTTGGTTTTATTTAGTAAATTTTTTTTCCAAATAGAAAGAAAATTTAAAACTATGGTCGGCGTTCCTATTCAGAAATGAAAACAACTCAAAGATTCAATTAAACTTCGCAACTATGAGATAAATATTTTGAAGAATTTAAGAATTATTACTAAAAACCATTGCTTGTAGTGAAATGTGACATACAGTGGTCTTCAGTAGGCTAAAAGGCACTAAGAGTGAACTGAGATTGGCTGAATGATTAAAAACACATTGCAATTTTGGACAAAAGTAAATATCTAAAAAAATAACTTATAATTATAATTGGAGAATCATGGCTTAGTTAAGATTTAGGATTGAAATCCCTAAAACCTGCAATCGTTTTAGAATTATGCCAAATTAAAGCACCAGTAAAAACAAAAATGTATCTATATAAACAATCTTTAGTGATTTTAGTACAACTATTATTCTGTTCTTTGTGAGTAATTAAAGGTATATATACGAGGGAGCGTTTTTATATTCGCTGAATGAGCGGGTTGTAGAGGTGTGAGTAGGCGCATTGGGGGCGTGGCCTGTGCAGCGACTCATGATTAGTATAAATACGAAGTTTCATTGTTATTAGACAGTTAGTCTTTGAGCTATTGTCAACCAAGTAACATAATCAGGAGTGAAAAGTGAAATATGGAAAAAATCGAATATCGTGCCGTTATAAAGTTCCTTACCAGACAAGGAAAATCAGTCGCGACCATAATGAATGAGATGTCATTGGTTTACAGCGACTCTTGTCCAGGAAAAACCATGGTGTACAAGTGGCATAGTTTATTTAAACAAGGAAGGGAATCCCTTGAAGACGACCCGAGGCCAGGCAGGAGCATTGAGGTGACCACGCCAGCACTTATCCAAAAAGTTGAACAAATTGTACTCGAAGATGCTCGACTAAAGAAGAAACAACTCGCAGAAATGGTTGGAGTATCCGATACAACAATTTTTAAAATCCTACACGATCATCTCGGCATGTCTAAGGTCAGCGCAAGATGGTTGCCGAGAATGCTCACGCCGCCGCAAAAACAACAGCGCGTAGAGTGTTCGAGTGCATTTTTGGACCTCTGTAATGAAGACAAGGATGGTGTATTGAGTGGAATTGTTACTGGAGACGAAACTTGGGTTCATCATTATGAACCTGAGTCCAAACAAGACTCCATGCAGTGGCATAAAAAGGGCACAGCACCTCCCAAGAAATTTTAAAGTGTCACAATCAGCTGGGAAACTCATGGCAACGGTATTTTGGGACTCGGAAGGAATATTGTTGATTGATTATAAAGATAAAGGTATTTCTATAACCGGAGAATATTACGCTTCAATATTAGAGCGACTAAAAGAAGCCATTAAAGAGAAAAGACGGGGAAAATTGACAAAAGGTGTTCTGCTTTTGCACGACAACGCGCCCATCCACAAGAGCCGCGTTGCGTTAGCTGCCCTGCATAAGGTGGGCTTCGAAATTGTGAATCACCTACCCTACAGCCCAGGCCTGGCCCCGAGTGATTATTACCTGTTTCCGAAAATGAAAAAGGAGCTGCGGGGTAAAAAAATTTACTGCCGATGATGAAGTCAAGGAGGCAGTTTCGGCGTATTTTGCAGATAAAGAGAAATCATTTTTTTATGAGGGTATAAATAAATTAATTGAAAGATGTGAAAAATGTATCCGTCTTGCAGGTGAATATATTGAAAAAGAAAAATAATTTGGTTTTTTTATTTCCACGCCTTGTCCCCCATTCCGCGAATATAAAAACGCTCCCTCGTATATATTAGGGCGGGTCAAATTGTATGGAACGATTTTTTTTGATAAAGCGTATAGCAAAAACATAATTTATAGGTGATTCTGAGAAATTATGCTCAAGAGACCATAGCTCTAAGTCGGGTTTGGAGCCCCCCAAAATTTCAAAATAGATATTTTTCCAAATATACATAGAATAATTTAATTTAATTCGTCATAAAATCGGATAGAATTTAGTAGATTTCTCAATCTGGGCTTGTTTGAAAGGTATTTTTATCACCTTTCAGAATCTGTATTTATACCAATATTTTTTTTATTTTTAGTAGAGATATTAGGAATTTTTTGTCGAAAAATAGCCTAAAATGAACTTTTAACTCATAAATCTTCTTTTTCGAGATTTTTTTTGCAGATTATGAAAGTTCAGATAATTTCCAACAACTTTTATTACGATCAATTTTTTGTTTTCGAACTCCTTTTTGTAGGAAAATCAATCTGAAAAAATCAACATTTTCAAGGTTTCAACAAAAAAACACTATTTTTACATTTTTAATTCAATTTATTTTTAAATACTATTCTCGACCTACAATTTAATGTTTTAACGTGGTAATATTATTTTTTAAGGTCCTTTTTACTTTCCATTCGAGGAGTTTTCTTACGACTTCCTAATGTCACTGCCATAACTCCTTCACGATTCTTTTCTATAACTCGTTTTGAAACACTCGTTAATAATTGTACATGTTTTTCTGTTCCTTGTATGTGCATTGGAATTTGTGGATCAGCCAGTGGTGGTACATCGAAATCTAAGTATTCTACGAAGTGATCATATGGAATCTGTCGAGTAAATGCTGGTTCAAATAATATATTTGAATTTGATGGAGCCTGTGGTTGATTGACTTGATCAATAAGGTTGATATATAACCCCTTTCCACAATTAACTATTTGTAAATTCTGTATACGCATTTTTTTTGCGACAACCAAGTTGTCATCATCAGCAGATAATTTCAAAGTGTCGCACCTGGTAAAACACGGCGAAAAAATTGTAAAAAATAAACACGCGATCCGCACCGTTGAAAACCAAGATGTGCACTGTGTCTGTTTCACAAGATTTTTAAAAAATGTTTTAAATGTTTTAAAAATCTTGTGAAACAGACACAGTGCACATCTTGGTTTTCAACGGTGCGGATCGCGTACGGAGTTTATTTTTCGTAAAATTTTTTCGCCGTGTTTTACCAGGTGCGACACTTTGAAATTATCTGCTGATGATGACAACTTGGTTGTCGAAATGCGTATACAGAATTTACAAATAGTTAATTGTGGAAAGGGGTTATATATCAACCTTATTGATCAAATAATATATCGTCGTTATTCATATCAACCATATTGACATAATCGGTAGCATCGAAATTTAAGATATACTTTTTGTAAACTCTGAGTTTAGTTGGATCGTACAATTTTTCTCGATAGTGTAAAATCTCTAACTCTATCCTGTATTGCTTTTCGATCATCAAATAACATTGTTAATAAGATATTTTCTGGATGTGCGTAATATGAGTTGTTTTGAATTACACCATCTACAATATTACGAAAGTTTGGTTGTAAGTATCGTGTCCAACGTATAAATTTTAATAAAAGTGCACTGCCGTACACAACAGAGTTATAAAACTTCACATTGAAGTACATTGGCACATAAACTGTAATAATATAAACTGCCAAAGTTTTTAAATTGGGCGATGGTGTATTAGTTGTTACATGTAATCGTAGTAATCTACTTGCTTTGGTTAACCAACGAGAATGTGCAATTGGTCCTGGTTTAATGTTAGCTAAATCAACTGGAACAATACCATTCGAAATTGCTTTAGCTATTTGATGTAAATATTTAACATCTGTTGATAGTTCGAGCTCATGTTCATGATCCATCATTGCAGGCATATTCTCCAGTGGTATTGGATCAAAATCAACTACTACCTGAAAAATGAAATGTTTAGATCAATTAAAATGCAATTATTTTATTTTAACTTTATTCCAATCGAAAAAGTAAAATAATAACAATAAATAATGATAATAAATGATGATATTAAATAAAATAAAGTGTTACATACTTGCAATTTCTCACATTCTTGAATAGCTTTGAATAACTTTCCACTTGCTGCTCGTGGTCCACTGGTGACTGTTTTGTCCAATGCTTCATATAAATGACGAAATGGCAGTTCATTGAAATGAAGCAGACATATAAACCAGTGAATTGGTCTATTTAACTGTTTTTCAAATAATCGTAAAACACCATTTTCTGTTTCAGTATTTGCTGGCTCACCATCACTGCATATGCCAATTAATTGATCAACTGTTAATGTTTTATTGTTGAAAAATTCATTCAGTTTTGTGTGTTTGGTTTTTGCATCTTCTTGACTACCCAAATTTACATATCCAAGTAACTCATTATAGGGCTCTTTCAGAACAACTAAATGCCGTTCTTTTACCATAGTGGTATGAAATTTGTCATTAATTTTCTCTATAGTTAATGAGTCATTTTTTCTACCATCGAAAGAGAATGCAGTTGTGGAAGAATTTGTATGTCGTGTACGAAGCGCTGCATCTCTATATTTAAGTTTTTCTCCAGCCACTTTTGATTGATCCATAATAACAATCTTACCATGAACAACTCTAAAATTTATATCTTCGAATAAAGCTGTTGCTAAACATGAAGCGACTCTGTCTGAAACTCGGTGTGTGATAGATTCGGTATCTATCACACATCATAGCAAAATTTAAGGCATCATATCTTTGAGTATAATGACCTCCTCTCATTTGAACAGTTGCTTCTGGAACTTCTTCAACGTCTTCCGTATATTCAGGTATTGTGAATTTTCTATCATTATGCTGGTCCATCATAAATTCTTTTAGATGTTCTGGAATCAATCTACACGAGCATTCTGTTGTTTTTAATTTGCAATTACATTTGCCAATATAAAATAATTCGTTTATTGAATCAACAAATGCTTAAATTCATCTCTTTTGTTTCTATGTTGTACATGTTTCTCGTATTTATCAAGCAAACCAGTTAATTTTTTTAAACCACTCTTTCTATTAATGATTTCAATATTTAATTTACACCAAATTTGGATCAATTTATCTGTTACGTGAGCAGTAAAAGTTTTATACGTGAACATTTTGTTTTCAAATTTAGCACGATCACTTAAAAAAAAATAATATTTTAAAATGACACATTTAGTAGGCAAACTAAGATCATTTAAATCACTTGATAAACCAAAAACAACAATATCTTGATGAGGCATGTTAGTCAATCTAGAGTCAAAACTTGTTGATGTTGTTGCTTCCATTTGCGAAGACACCGCAGACGATGTTGATGGTTCTTGATTATCCATAATAACTTTGATATTATCACTTCACACTTTGTGTCACACTAAATTTAAAAATAAAAAAAAATATTGGTATTTTGGCAAACTGCGTGCGCATTGCACGATGAACGATTAAGGAAGAAGGAAAAGCAAGCTTGGCAACGTTTAGTGTTGGTAAACGTCATTATTTTGTAACGTCATTATTCATTCATATTACTATATAAAAATAAGTCGGGTTTTCCTTCCTGACGCTATAACTCCAGAACGCACGAACCGATTTCCACGGTTTTGCATTCGTTGGAAAGGTCTCGGGCTCCGTGAGGTTTATAGCAAAGAAAATTCAGGAAAAATTTCAACAGAAAAGCGGGAAAATCATTTTTCACATACAGCGCCATCTCTGATACATAGCATGTACTACAAACCAATATTTTAAGTAGATGGCGCCGGTGCGTGATACATTGTTTGACAGCTACTCATTGTTCTCTGCTCAGTTAATTTCATGTGACAAACCGGTATTGTGTTCACTGTGAAATTGTGAAAAAAAAGTAAAAAAAATAAGTTATTCGTTTCCTAACATTTCAATTGGAAACCATCAAATCAATCACGTGTATTGTGCAAATTTTTATTCAATTTCAACAGCAGGCATTTGTCTTTAAGGTGGTAAGTTGAACTGTGTAAATTATGTGGATCGTGCATTTGAGGTTAAATTCACCACTCTGTCCATAGTCCAAAATGCCTAGAGGACGACGTGCGAACATCGGCCGCCGCACAAGACATGCAAGCCAGCAACAAGTGTATTCACAGAACTTAAGCGAAGAAAGACAAAATATAATAAGAGAAAATGCCCGATTGAGACAACGCGTGAGCACACGAAGATCATTGGCATCATACAATCGCTTGGCATTCCAATATGATCCCACTGCGAACTACAGTGATGATGAAAATTTAGATATTGGACCAATGACGACTATATGCCGATATTGCAATGCGTTAAAGTTCAAAAGAGAAACGGCTGGATTGTGCTGCGCAAGTGGAAAAGTCAAACTGGATCCATTACTTACACCACCACAGCCACTGAAACCATTGTTCGATGGAAGTGATCCCGATTCCAGCCATTTTCTTCAACACATCCTTGAATACAATAACTGCTTTCGCATGACTTCCTTTGGAGCTAATATCATTCGAGAAGGCGGCTTCATGCCGACTTGCAAGGTAAAAGATACAACACACATAACCAATCACTCACACCAACACAATGAATTGCAACACATAACAACTACATATACACCACACACTACACCATCACACGATCAGAAGTTACACCGTATTCTTCAACAAATGATTGTTTGCAATTACAGATACAAGGACAAATATATCATTTGCATGGTTCAATGGTGCCAACACCAGATGAACCGCATCAATTTCTGCAAATATATTTCATTTCGTCGATGGTGGATCAGCTGAATGTGCGGTGCAATATACAGGGAACACAACAGTTAAAGAGACGAATTATTGAACAGTTGCAAGCATTTTTTCACGCTAATAATGCTGTGGTTAATATGTTCAAAACAGCATTGGAACGAATGCCATCGGATACGCACAAATTTGTCATAAGAGCGGATTCGGATTTGTCACCCCAACAGGTGAACATGTGCGAAGATTCAATGCACCCACCGTTAATCATGTTGCTGCAATTATTGTTGGCGATCCAACTAAATCGCGAGACATTGTCGTTCAGCGAAGAAGCAATATCATGCATCGTGTAAACATAAGAGCGATTGTCGTTCATAAATCGCGAGACATTGTCGTTCAGCGAAGAAGCAATATCATGCATCGTGTAAACGAGACACATCGTTTGTACGATGCGTTACAATATCCAATCATTTATTGGCAAGGGCAAGACGGATACGACATCACGTTGAAGATGGTCGATCCAATTACAGGTACAATATTCACACACTAATTATTGCTATTATTGCTATTATTGGTTTCCATTAACAATTCATTTAATTTTGCATTTTCAGGCGTATCAACGAATAAAAATCTAAGCGCAATGAATTACTATGCGTATCGTATGATGATTCGTACACATGAGGAGAATGTCATTCTGAAGTGCCGTCGGCTATTCCAGCAATTCGCTGTCGACATGTATGTCAAAGTCGAGACCGAACGTTTAGCGTTCATCCGATTCAATCAGGCAAAGCTACGATCTGAGGACTATATACACTTGCGTGATGCTATTCATTCAGATGGTGATGTTCAGAATATTGGACGTCTGACGATTCTCCCATCTTCTTATATCGGAAGCCCACGCCACATGCACGAATACGCTCAAGACGCTATGACGTACGTGCGAAATTATGGAACTCCGGATTTATTTATTACGTTCACATGCAATCCGAAGTGGACGGAAATTGAACGTGAGTTGGAACCGGGCCAAAAACCGCAAGATCGCCATGACATAATCGCCAGAGTATTTCAGCAAAAACTCAAGGTTATGATGGATGTGCTTACTAAGTATCGAGTTTTTGGTGACACACGTTGTTATATGTACTCGGTGGAATGGCAGAAGCGTGGACTACCGCATGCTCATATCCTAATCTGGTTGCTGAACAAATTACATTCAAATGAAGTGGATGACATCATATCAGCTGAAATTCCTGATCCAGTCACTGATCCCCATCTACACGACATTGTGACGACACAGATGGTGCATGGACCGTGCGGTGCATTAAATCCATTATCGCCTTGCATGGCTGATGGAAAGTGCACAAAACGATATCCGCGACCGTTAGTTGCTGAAACAGTCACAGGGAACGATGGATATCCAGTTTATCGTCGGCGTTCAAAAGAAGATAATGGTCGAACTATCAAAGTTAAAGTTCAAAATCAAGAGATTGAGATCGGAAATGAATTCATTGTACCATATTGCCCGCTGCTATCACGAATTTTCGAAACACATGCAAACGTTGAGAGTTGTCATTCGGCCAAATCAATCAAATATTTGTGCAAGTACGTCACAAAAGGCAGCGACATGGCTGTGTTTGGTATTGCGTCGGAAAATGCGAATGACGAAATCAGCAACTTCCAAATGGGCAGATACGTCAGTACTAATGAAGCACTGTGGCGATTATTGTCATTTCAAATTCATGAAAGATATCCCACAGTTTTACATTTAGCAGTGCATTTGGAAAATGGCCAAAGACTTTACTTCACTGAGGCTAATGCGGCACAACGAGCTGAGAGACCACCATCGACAACATTGACTAGCTTCTTTGCAATGTGTGAAGCAGATCCATTCGCAGCGACGCTGATGTACATTGAAATGCCCAAGTATTACACTTGGAATCAATCAACAAAGAAATTCCAACGTCGCAAACAAGGAACCCCAGTTCCAGATTGGCCACAGGTGTTTTCCACTGATGCACTAGGTCGCATGTATACTGTTCATCCTAGAAATGATGAATGTTTTTATTTGCGACTGCTGTTGGTAAATGTACGTGGACCAAAATCATTTGCGCATTTGAAAACTGTGAATGGCCACCAATGCCAAACATATCGAGAAGCATGTCAACTATTGGGTTTGCTGGAGAACGATTCTCATTGGGATTTAACACTTGCGGATTCAGTTGTTTCATCAAATGCGTACCAAATACGAACGCTGTTCGCAATTATCATCACCACATGTTTTCCTTCGCAACCAATTCAGTTATGGAACAAATACAAAGACGACATATGTGAAGATATCTTGCATCGCTTGCGCATTCAAACGAATAATCCTGACATCCAAATAACCGATGAAATCTACAATGAAGGATTGATTCTGATTGAGGATCAATGCTTGACTATTGCAAACAAGCTACTGATTGAAGTAGGAATGATTGCGCCAAATCGATCGATGCACGATGCATTCAACCAAGAATTAAATCGAGAGCTGCAATACAATGTTGATACATTGCAGGAATTCGTTCGAAATAATGTGCCGTTGCTGAATGAACAGCAAAAACAAGTATACGAAACATTAATGCAAGCGGTGGACAATAATACTGGTGGTCTATTCTTCCTGGACGCACCTGGAGGAACAGGGAAAACATTTGTCATTTCATTGATTTTGGCCACTATTCGATCAAGATGTGACATAGCTTTGGCGTTAGCATCATCTGGAATTGCGGCGACTCTTCTAGATGGCGGTCGTACTGCACATTCTGCGCTTAAGTTGCCACTCAATTTAAACACAATTGATACTCCAACATGCAATATTTCCCGATCCAGTGCAATGGGAAAATTGTTGATGCAATGCAAGCTCATTGTTTGGGATGAGTGCACAATGGCCCATAAGAAATCACTTGAAGCACTTAACTTCACACTGAAGGATCTTCGGCGAAATAACAACATCTTTGGCGGCTTGATGATATTGTTGGCAGGCGATTTCAGGCAGACGTTGCCAGTAATTCCCCGTGGAACGCCTGCAGATGAATTGAATGCTTGCCTGAAGGCATCACCTTTATGGAATAACGTAAAAACATTATCGCTAACCACTAATATGAGAGTTCAACTTCAAAATGATCAAAGTGCTGCACAATTTTCCAAACAATTGTTAGCTGTTGGAAATGGAAAAGTTCCAGTTGATGCGACATCTGGATTAATTACTCTTACCAACGACTTTTGCCGATTTGTAGACTCTCAATTAGCTCTTATTGAAAATGTTTTCCCAAACATTAGTGAGAATTATCAGAATTATGCTTGGTTAAGTCAACGAGCAATTCTTGCCGCAAAGAATAATGATGTACACGCACTGAATTTCACCATTCAATCAAAAATTGCTGGCGATTTGGTGACATACAAATCCGTTGATTCCATAACAAATCCCGATGATGTAGTAAATTATCCAACGGAGTTTTTGAACTCTCTGGAGTTACCAGGATTTCCACCACATAACTTGCAACTCAAAGTTGGTACAGTTATTATGATATTGCGTAATTTGAATCCACCGCGGCTTTGCAACGGTACTCGACTTTCGGTAAAAAGACTTATGCCGAATTTGATTGAGGCAACCATTATTAACGGAAAGTACGCAGGTGAAAATGTATGTATTCCTCGAATACCAATGATTCCGACTGATCTTCCGTTTGACTTCAAACGATTGCAATTTCCAGTTCGCCTTGCGTTCGCAATGACAATTAACAAGTCGCAAGGCCAATCGCTTAGTGTTTGCGGGATAAATTTAGAAAATCATTGTTTTTCACATGGGCAGTTATACGTTGCGTGTTCACGAGTTGGGAAACCATCCGCTTTGTTTGTGTTAACGTCAGACCAAAAAACAAAAAATGTGGTTTACCAAAGAGCACTTCAATGAAACGGATAATTTGCGGACACGTATAACGCTTCGATTCAGTATTTACTTTGGATTCACTTTCATTTACTTAGAGAAGTTCAACTTAATAACACTTCATTTTTGTAATCGAAATGAATTCATTACTGTTGTGAAATGAAATAAAATTTTTCCTTTTCAAATATAAAACAAAAAAAAATTTTTCTTCATCTTTTAATCACCAAACGAAATGTTACATAAAACGAAGCCATCTGGTGGCGAAACGTTTCCATTTCAATGCTTTTGGATCAACGATCATTATATCGTTGCTGCAGCAGGCACTTCTTCCGACTTACTTCCAGCAAGGATTTCACTAGCGTGAGAAAGCGCGTTGTCGTAATAAATTACCGTTATGAAGTTGGCAGTTTCAGTTTGTTTAGTAAAGCGACATATGGTTTGGCCCTTTGAAAGATAAGATTAAGATTACTTGAGGTAGCCATAAATCTTAATTCATTGCAACCTTTTCAGATCTACTGTGGTCATCGTGTCTCTTTGGAGTTTCTTAGATTCTGTGCATGGGCTCGAATTCGATTCTTTTAGCCTTTATAATTCTTAGCTTTACTTCACCAGTCCTTGCACTTTCTTCTCATTACACATCAAATTCACTTCCTGGTATTAAACTGTACAAATTATAGTATATTTATCTGCACAGTTGACTCTCGTTCGTTCTTGCTTTCCTAGTTTCTTTTTTACACAGATGGTTCTTGCCATTGCAAATTTGAAATCTCTTATATGTTGTTTTCTACTGTTTTGTTTTCAGTTTTCGCCCTGTTTCTTTTCCATACTATTCCCATAATCCTAAAGGTATAATAGTATGCCCGATCAGAGCTCCGCTTGACTGATAGATCTGAACTTGTAACTAACGTGCCCAAAAGTAACGCTTGCTTGACGCGTTCTTTTACGATTTTAAGTGCAAATAAAGATTTCATGTTGACCGCTTGGACATGTCCAAATCTACGTCTAAACCGATATGTTCACAATATTATTTCTTTGTTGTTGTTTGATGATGTGTTTGATAGTCTGAATCACATGTTACCTTGATACTTGTATCATCATGTTTAAATTGAGTAGCCTAGTTACAAATTGTGGTTTTTGAAGAAATGTAACTCAAAGTTTGTTGCATATCAGTTAAAATTTTAGATGTGTTTAGTCCTTCAAAAATGATATATTTTCCATTTTGGAATGAAATAACACACTATCTATCTAATTTCAGCTGCCACTATAGAGAAGGTAACAGAGCTAAATATAATATTAAATTTCAGTTTTCTTGTGGTTTTGTTGTCATACAAATTTACTCATCGTTCCATCTTTACAAAAGAATAGGTATTTGTTATATTAGTATATACGAATTTTTTCTTTCAAACTTCACATTATAACTTTTGGAATACCTCCATATAAGAGTTAACACATTAAATATATTTTTATTACTGTTCCCGTTAAAAAAGTATTATTGAAATAATCTCTGTAACCGTAAATTTGAACCAATAATACTTATATACAACGCAATTTTATTGCTTACTGGAAGAAAAGAATAAACAATATGATATTAATACGTGTTAGTGCATAGCTCATTTCCATAAGCCTAAAGTGATTATATTATATTTAATGGACAATATTTTCAGAGTCATACGTGATTAAAATGTCTAAATGTTATATTAAATTTACTCTAATAAAGTAGCCGACCTCAATTAAACAAAAGTTAAACGAAAGGCAATCTATTATTATTGTAATAGCTGTGTATTTTTTATGATGTTTGTACAATATCCTTGAAATTGGCGGACAACCATAAGGCGTAGTGTTGTCAGAGAAAAAAAATTTGGAAGTCCCATGTTGTAATTTAATCTATTTTGTAGTAGCAATTCTTATGTTATTTTCAATATTTTAAATTCTAAAAAAGTGGTTCTAAAGAGTACTTATTTGAACAACTATTTGTATATACGAAAGCTTGCATTCGACATTTGAAAAAGACATGTCATGACGTTAACAGACAACGACAACTAGTATACTTACCAAATAATAAAGGTTGGCCTTGTTATTGGATTCGTGGTGATAAATTGTAGAATTTTTTACGAGGAATTAAATGCCAAAAATTGTTTCAAATTGATTCCAAGCTCAAATACAATACAATGTATTGAAAAAGTCATGACGTATTTTTTCTCTTTCATACGTCATTCAGTAATTAAAAACAAAATCGGTTAATTATAAATGGCTCGTTTCCTTCGATAACCTTTTAATATCTTTCTACGAGTTTTATACATTGTTTGTAAGCGAAACTCTTTACGGAGTTGCCGATTCACGTAGACCCTTACATCGCGCAAATAATTTTGAAGAGAACGCTACAAATGGAAGTTTGAAGACCTCAAGTCCGACGAGTGTGGAAGGTGTGACAGCACATCCCATCAAAAATCATCGAACTTTAAATATTTCTGGACAACGGATTTGTTCAAACTGTATAATTGCAGACATACTTAAGTTGATTCTTTTGTTCCTTTGGACCTTACCAGCTCGAAAAATACGAGACCTTTAAAATTCCACTACGCTGAGAGCATAACCTTCCTCTGACTTGTTGTAAACAACTCATCCATCGTCAGTTATCAGTCGCTTCCAAAATGGATTACTTTCCTCACGTTTGCGGATTATATCGCAAATGTTCATACGCACCGTCAGGTGAATTCCTTTGAGTTCATAAGATATTCAAATATTAAGCTTGCTGACGTATTCGGTTTTTCACGCATTCGTGAACTCTTGAATGATGGATGTCTTTCGTGTCGTATGTTGTGGTTTTGACTCGAATAACACCTTTGTTTTGTTATCAACCTCAGTGGACTTCTCTGACTTAAGAGCATCGTTGAGATTAACTTTTTTGTAGAGCACTGTCATCGTAAACTTCATATAATATTTCATAAACATGACGCGCGTTCTTTCCTTTATAGAATTAAAAGAGTCAAATATATGAAAATACGCGCTTTAAGACTTTCTTTTTCAATTTTTTATAAAACTTAAATACTCAACCAAATTTCTCAATTTTTCTCTAAAACGAACTTAAAACTATTATATGTCATAGCATAAAGATAGATACGAATAACCCTAATAACTGCATAAATGAACCAGCGTCATCTTCTGCAAAAATGCGTCATGACAACTCAATATTTAATCTCCAGTGAGGGTGTCCCGTCTTGTTGAAAAATGAAGTTGTCTTCGTGCAGCCTCGGAAACAACCAGTTTTGTAACATAACGAAACACTGCTGACCGTTAACCGTGTTTCCATCAAAGAAGAATGGGCCGTAAACAGATGATCGGGATATCGCACAAAACACATTGATTTTAGGCGAATCTCGTACATGTTCAATGGTTGCATGTGGGTTCTATAGACCCCAAATTCGAACATTGTGTTTGTTTACCAGACCACTAACATGGAAGGTCGCATCATGAATCTCGTTACAAAATGCCACACGATTACGTTTGTCATCAGGACGCAGAGCTTGTACTCCTTCATAACCAACCGACGTCTCAGAACACACCAAATTGTTGTTGTAGGCAGTTGTATCTACAAACTGTCGATACCATCTGCGAATGTTCCATCCATTCGGAGGATCAATTTGGTAGCTCAACCTGAAATGTCTTTGCACTGTAATCACGGAATTGCACTTCGCAAACTCGAGAACACAAAATGATTTCTGCTGCGGAGTAGCCATTTTAAACATATGACGGTTACCAAGAAAAACAGAAGACAACTGACATCTAGCGGTTATTAAATAAACTAGACTATGTATTCGTTTCTCCAATGGCTGAGCCGAGGCGCAGCGATCGATAGTTAGACAAAATAATACTTTGTTATACGTATATTCTTTTTGAAACACGCTGTATATGAAATTGCGTTTAGTTCAGTGTAGTTTTCACATACATATGTATGGTATGTCACAAATTTTATATCGTTGCTCATACAAAGTAAAATACAACACATAAGTGACCATATTTAAAATACAACATGTATTTTAAATATGGTAACTAAACTAACATAGATTAATAATTTTTTCCTACCGTTACCCTAATATTGGAACCCATTTGTATAAGCTCTTTTCTCAAAGTTTCTGTTAATGCTGTCACGGCATGCTTCGACGCGGGGTAAACATTCTGTAATGGTAATGGCGGTACAAAATGCCCTGCGATACTATTAATATTGATGATTATTCCATTTCTAACGTTGTGTTTTAACATCATAGCAATAGCTTCACGACACATTATTGTTAATCCCATAACATTGGTATCAAATATCATTTTCCAATCAGATGAATTTCCATTAATTAAATTAGTAGGCTTAGCTATGCCGGCATTGTTAATTAATAATGAAAGTGGGCCTATGTTTTTCTCCGTCCAGACCAGCGCATATTTTATTTCGGACTCTTTCGTTATATCTGTTTTGAGTGGATACAGTTTTCCAGGTAAATTCTCCAATTCTTTAGCCAGGGCCTCTATTTTTCCAATTCTTCTCGCAAGTCCTACTACCTATAAAAAAACACTAGAATTATAAAAATCTGAAAACGTAGAGATTTTTTAAAAATAGGATTTAACATGATTAAACTATGACGTTAAAACGTTTTTTATCAAATGTACTTTTAAAATACCTATGTGATTTTACATAATATTTCGTTTTGCAAAACTTATTAATAGTTCTTATGGAAATAAACTTTTATACTAAGCTAATTATTTGTGATATTCACGAAAGTTATATTTTATGTACTAAACTATTGACTACTATTGTCATATTTTATTTCTAAAGTGAATATATTTTTGTTTTCTAATTTATTTAATTATTAGTATGAACAGAAATACCATTCTCGCATTGCTATTATTAGGAAAAAAATTATTTAGTTGGGCGTGAAATTTGTCGAAAATTTGAAAATGGAAGACCAAAGAGTGAATTTTAATCATATACATATATTATATCTTTTATTTCCGCAAAGAGAAGAGCACGCTCTACAAGCATATCTGTGTCGATGACACACACATGAAGGTGTGTATAAACATTTGCAATATACTTATTAAATGTGAAGCAACTAATAACTGGCGACGAAAAATGGATTGTTTATAACAATGTTGTGCGAACACGGTCGTGGTCCCGACCTGAAAATTCGCCAAAAACGTCACCGAAAGCAAATATTTATTAGAGGAAGGTTATACTCTCGGTGTAGTGAAATTTGAAAGGTATCGTGTTTTTCGAACTGGTAGGAGCTAAAGGAACGAAGCAATTAACCGACTGTGTACTTTTGGCAATTGTACAGTTTGAATAAATCCATTATCCAGAAGCGCCTAGAGATCGATAATCGTAAAAGTGTGGTATTTCATCATGACAATACCAGATCACGTATAACTTTGATCGCCTATTAAACATAACCGGATCTTAAATGGGACACGCTGTGACATATCCGTGCGACCTTAGTTCCTTAGACTTACATTTATTTCGTTCTCTTCAAAACTCATTAAACTAGACACAGACGAGACTGTGAATTAACATTTTGTAAAGATTTTCGCCAATAAATATGGATCCTTTTATGAATGAGAAATTCATGAAGCTCACTGATTAATCTTTCTTCACATTAATAAACGGTCTATGAAAAGCAGAAAAATACGTTATGACTTCTCTGACAACCTAATGTATTCAACACATACTTAAACAACAAGCCTAAACTACCAAATTTTTTATAAATAAATAATGTATTACACATAACCTTAATTTCAATCATTAAATGTAAGTTTTCGCGACTGTTTACCATTAGAAAACCTTCTGTTTAAATGTGGTTGAATCTTGTTTCTTAACAATTCAATTATCATGCTGTCAGCTTATTTAAGAGAAGGAAAATTCTGTAATTGCAGCGTCTGTAGTTATATGAGGTGCGGCTATAAAAAACAAATTCTTGGTGCGTTAAAGTTTAACGGTACACTACTTTGTCGCATGACATCCTCTTTTTCTACTGCTGCATCGCGAAAACTATACGCCTGTCAGTTAGGCCGTTCGAAGTGGACCTTGCATCTATGCTCCTACGAAAAAGTATTGAAGTAGAATGTAAATGTGAACCAACATTAGTACATTGAGTTCCTGACTACCTTTCATGAACAATTAAGATGACGACTTGAAATGAAGTGGTTTCTTTCTATTTCCAAAGTCAAGACCGTGATCATACTTTCAAAAGTGATTTGCAGCAATGTTTTCACCAATGGAAACTTTCCATGGAGCGGAGTAGGGATCATGGAGGAGAATAATGTTAAGGTTATGAAACGAAACCAATAAAAGTTTTTTTATATATAAAGGGCTAGGAAAGTTTTGCAATATGACGCAACAATGAATCGTAGGATGCCGCTTCTTGCTGCATGTTGAGACATGTTCAAACGTGCATAGTAGCCGCCGCGCCATGTCGATGGGCTCAGTTATTCATTAGCAGTGAGAGTGTAAAGTGTTTGCGATGGCATCATGGTCACGAAATGAGATAAGGGCAGTTTTTTGTTATAATTTCGTGCGTGGTTTAAACATAGACCAGTGCTTCGAAGAAATGACTTTTGCACTAGGTGATGTTTGTCCAGATCGCACAACGATATTTAGGTGGTATAGAGAATTTCAAAGGGGAAATTTAACTGTGAAGGATGCTGAGTGGCCGGGAAGGCCACGAACGTCAGTTGAGGAGGAAAACGTTACTATTGTGAGGAAAATGCTTGGCGAGGGCAAGCAGCAATTCGTTCGGTGCCGCACGATCATTTGCATGTGAACAAACTTTGTTCTCTCTGGGTGCCGCATCGACTGACTGAAGAGCAGATGACATGACGCGTGACTTGGTGCCGGGAGATGCTAAAAAAGTTTAATAAGGGATAGTCTCGGTATATGAACAACATCGTGACAGGTGATGAGACTTGGCTGTACTATTACGATATGCCGACCAAAGCTCAAAACAAAGTGTGGATCTTTGATGATGAGGACACACCCGCAGTTGTCAGAAAATTCCGATCCGTAAAGAAGAAAATGATAGCTGTATCTTTCAAATCGAGTGGAATTGTGGAACGCGTCGTTTTGGACACACAGAAGATAGTCACATCTATACTGAACAGTGTCTGCCTAAAGCCATTGGATATATAACCTGGTTCCTCCATCACTATAATGCTCCAGCTCACCGCGTCAAAGCCTGCACCGAATATTTGCCAACGACAGGATCGAAACTTCTCGAGCACCCTCCCTACAGTCCAGATCTTGCTCCCTGCGACGTTGCACTGTTCCCACATGTGAAAACGAAGCTAAAAGGGAGGCGGTTTTCCAGTGATGAGGGCCTTCTGCGGGTTTGAGACAACGAGTTAAACTTGCAAGAACTGGTTTAAAGATTGGCTTCGGAGGATGGAGAGGTGTATTGAGTGTAAAGGAAATTACTTTGAAAAAATTAAATAAACAAAGCTGTATGCAAAACTTTCCTAGTACCCTTTGTATAAAAAATATAAAATATTTTATATATATAATATGTATCCGGTTTTTATAAATATACCTCATATCCTTGATTCGCCCTTTTGTTTTTGTAATTAGTGACGCATATCATAATGATTAGATCCGTCGATTTACATTATGTCCATATTGTTCGTATAACAGAGCATACATAAGTATGGTTTATTAGCCATTAGTTACATTGTTGTAACATTATTTTTATTGAAGACTTACAATTTACTAAAACATCGCAAATTCTCATAGCAAAATTGAAGTTTTAGATCCCAAAACTTCTCTGATCAAATCACAAAAAAAAGCAGAGGCCAACTTTTCTAAGAGCACCTGTTATATCAAATAAACACATGGAATTTCTTGATCGGAAGTAAATATTGGAAAATTGATTACTTATTTTCATTTAGTTTCTAGAATATTTTGAAAATATATTGAATTCTTATTATTAGTTGACACTGCGAACGTTTAGTGCAAAGGGTTTAGCAGATAATAAACGTAATCCTTAAGAAGCAGCAAAGGTTCATTTTAACCTCTGATAATTATTAACCGATCGGTAGACTCACTTAGCAATAACTTTTATAATTAATAATATAATTAATGTTACATTGGTGTTATTGCTAGAGTAAGTGTGTTAACGAAAAATTCAAATTTTATCGGATTAAAATTTTTGATGGTAGCGGGTCGAAATTATTTTAGTCATACAGCTATTTCTTTATTAAATGTCGAACGATTCTTCTCTGCATGTAAGAACATTTACTTCTGACAGAAAACGGTTAGATAAGGAAACTGTTGAAATATATTAGATGCTGTAAATATTTAACCGATTTTATACAGTTTGTGCATCTGCATACTGAACACATTACTTAAAAGTGTTTATTTACATCTATTATCAGCTAAACCCATTGCACTTTGAAGCAATGTGTCGCTAGTCGAACGTCCGTAGTGCCAACTCTAGTTATTGTTACCGAAAAGAATATTTAGAAAAGATTCTGATTATTATTGAAAACATTTCTCTTCTTAGGCAAATGCGTGTTTCTTAGAGTCAATTTGGACTATATGCGATGTTATAGACTATAAACATACATAAATTAGATGTGTTCATTTTCTCCTTGCGATTTATTTGTTATTATTAACGTTAATTTAAATTCAAACAGTTAAGGGTACCATAAAACCTTTTAAGGATTCTGTTTCTAATACTATGATGATAGCTGAGACATGGCGTTGGAAATAATATTTTAATTTTTTTCTGTTTAATGAAAAACATTTAACTATATCAATGTTATGAGAGAGATTTGCATGAGAGGAAGATACATTTATTCTGACCTTAAAATTCTAAATTGAACATATTATTTCGAAATAGTTTTTCCGACAAAATATTCCTCATCACCTTAACACTTTAAATTTATGGAATCACTTTTAAAATTTTTTAAAGAACCAAGTAAAGCGTGTTTCACATTGAACGGTTTTTTTTAAGAATAAATAAAATATAAATGGCGCACTGAATTTATCTGGGTATGTGGGCATTTAAAAAGTGTGGTGTATGATATTTATAAAAACGGCTTCGTACATGGTACAACAACGCGTTCAAATTGTTGAATTATTTTACGAAAATCAGCGTTCTGTGAAAAGAGTTTTTAGAAAATTAGGTGAATTTTATGGTTTACATAATCGTTCATTTGAAAGCACTATTGGTCGAATTATTAAAAATTTCAGGAGACCGGTTCCGTGGAAGATCAAAAAGTGAAAAATACAGTCGTACTGGTCGTTCACAAGAAAATATTGGTTTGGTTCGTGAAAGTGTTGCTGAGGATCCTGAAATATCCATTAGACGACGTTCACAACAACTTGGACTTATTGGATCAACAACATGGCGTATTTGACATAAGGATTTAGCTCTGAAGGCATATAAGGTTCAAATAACACAGGAACTGAAGATCAATTAAAACGTCGTTCATTTGTCAATTTCATCAATGAACTACCAGCTGATTTTTCTCAAAAAATAATGTTTTCAGATGAGACACATTTTGAACTTAGTGGCTATGTTAATAAACAAAATTGCCGTATCTGGGGTGAGGAAAATCAACGAATTATTCATGACAAACCTATGCACCTTAAACGAGTTACTGTTTGGTGTACATTATGATCAGGTGGTGGAATTGGACCTCACTTCTTTGAAAATGATGATGATGATAACCGAATTTTTGTGGCCTGAATTAATGAAGATTGATCTAGAGGATATGTGGTTTCAACAGGATGGCGCTACACCTCACTTTGCTCACGAATCAATTGATTTATTGAGGAAAAAATTTCCCGGACGTGTAATCTCAAGAAACGGTGATGCTATTTGGCTACCAAGATCATGCGATTTGACACCGTTAGACTATTTTCTTTGGGGTTATGTGAAAAGTCAGGTTTATAAAAACAATCCACAATCAATTCCTGCTTTGAAAGATGAAATTATTCATGTCATTGGTGAGACAGAGCCTCAATTATGTCAAAATGTCATTGAAAATTTTAACAAACGAGTGGACGTCTGGGGAGCTGCAAGAGGAGGCTGTTTGGCAGTTAGTCATAACTGATACTTCAGTTACCAATAAAAAGTTTTTGAAAGCGAATGCAAATTATGTGTTTTATTTATTCTTTAAAAAAACTGCGAAATTCGAAACACTCTTTATCTTCTATAAGATTTACTTCACAAAATAGTGCATAGGAAAAATTCTATAGATATGAGTCTTTCAATAGATCCCCTCTATGTAATTGTAATCATGTCCGTCATATTAAAACACTTTTGTTCAAAAGAAAGGTATAAATCTAATTTGATTAGTTTTTGTGTAAATTTATTTGTATATTTCTTACTAGTAATCTAACTTGAATAGACGCCATTTGTTCATTGTTTAAGTGAAATCGCATTTTTATAAGAAAATTTGAAATTTTAGTTGTATCGGAGGAAATGTAAAAAGTGTACTTAACACAACGAATTTCGAAACAAATAGATATAAACGTTTTAAGTAATTTTACTTATAATAATTATTTATTAAAGATGAAGAGAATACGTATTGAAACTCCTTTTAAATGTATATTAAATAACTAGTTGCAAGTTTTAAATATTTTTTATTGTAACACCCTAGAATTGTTTCACCAAACTTTGTCTTCTTCAAGTACATGACGTACATTACCATCCATAAGTTTAATCGCAGATTTTATTTTCATGTCAAATTTATTTATAAAATACTAAATTAACATACAATTCAAGAAATTGACATTATTAATCTAAGAAATATTATAATAAGTTAGTTTAAATTTTACTTTCGTCAAAGTAACCACCCCTAGCTGCGATCACGGCTTCACAAACACGTGGCATTCATTCAATTAGTCGGTCGAGATATTCCTCATCGATAGAGTTCCATGCATTCCGCAACTTACCCCAAAGATCTGTTTTGCTAGTAGGAGATATTTTACGCACTTCACGATCCAAACAGTCCCATAACAGCTCTATCGGATTGCAGTCCGGACTTTGGGGTGGCCATCTCATTAATGTAAGGATTCCTCTTTCAGTTTGGTCAGCGAAAAACCTTTTTACAATCTTTGTTGTGTGTTTGGGGTCGTTATCTTACTCATAAACAAACCCTGGACCCATTAGTTCCATCGCTGATGGAAGAGCATGCTCTTGCAATATACCCAAATAGACTTCTTTTGTCAATCTTTCTGTGATTTGCACCAATTTTCCGATGTGCGCATCTCCAAAGCAACTCCAAACCATCACATTTCCACCACCGTGTTTCACTGTCTTAACCACACATTCATCTAACATTCTCTCCCCGACACGACGACGAACGAAAGTACGGCGTTTATTTCCAAAAATTTCAAATTTGGGTCTGTCTGTCCATAAAACTTGTTTCCATTCTTCGACAGTCCTGTGTGTTCTCGCCCAGGCCAATCTTTTTTTACTGCACTCGACCTCTAAGTTCAGCTTCAGCTAAACGGCGCTTGGTTGTCGTTACGCTAACCGTGGCTTCGTGGTGTACGTTATATTGTGCTGCTATTTTCGGGACTGCAGGGCGACGATTGTGCAAGGAAATTAATTTCAGATATTCATCTTCTCTTTTAGTAGTTATCCTCGGCCGTCCACTGCGTTTTCGGTCTCCGAGTTGGCCAGTGTCCGCCGTTCTCTTTATAGTTTGACGAACACAATACTCGGAAACTTTGAGTTTTCGAGTGATTGCCCTATTAGAAAGCTTTGTTTCTTGCAAAGCAACTTAAAATATACTCTTACAAGCGCACAAATATCACGCAAAGACTGGTTATTACGTCCACGTAATAAACCATACAATAAACAATTCCGTGTAAGGGATATTCGCCATGACACCCTCATTATATTTCTTACGTGAATATTATTTCTTGAAATAGAAAATAAGGCGTTCATTCGTTTATATAAAATACTTCGGTTAAATATTGTGCAAATAGATAAAATGATTTTAGTTTGGATAAAATTTCTGCAATTAAAATTATCTGTAGTGCGATTAAACTTATGGACGGTAGTATATATAGATATTATAATTACACCTAATTTTATACTGACTACATAGAATGTGAAAGAGGTGACTTACAAGTTACGATGATCAATTAAGTAGAGTGAGTTGTTTAAGTTTAATTAATCATTTACTATACAGCCTAGTTTTTTATATCCCTAATTTCTAATTTTACAATAAGTTACCAGTCTATTAACAGAGTCTCTTTGTATAACTTTAACATGCTTATATTAAAACACGTTTCTTAAAAAGATGGATATGAATCTAAAATTGATTAGTTTTGTGAGTAAATTTATTTGTGTACTGTTTATCAGCAACTAATTGTTTAATATAAATTTTGTTTCTATATTCGTATTAACTTTTACGTTAATAAATAATAATAAAATCGAACATACCTTATAACCATTTTTAACCAATTTTTTAACTGCGGCGGCTCCGATACCTGAACTAGCACCTGTTACTATAGCAATTTTATCTGTCATCGCTAAAATACATCGATGTACCGCTATTTGAGCGCAGAAAATATGTTTTCATACTCTGGCGCAACATTAGAAAGTCATTGTCACATTTATCTATTTATATTATTAAGAGCATATAATTTCACATTTAAGTTTTCTTCAGTTGCAGCTCCTTTATGTACAAAATAAGAAAGTAGGACAATTTCTATTAAAATACTTATTTAATGTAATCTATAGTCACAATTCTAAAAAAATCATTTTGATTTTGAAGTAAATTTAATCTTTCAAACATTATACCCAACGTAATCAAAAAGTATCGATCTAAATCGTTGAAAAAGAACTGATTCAGGCAAAGTTTCATGTTTATTTTATTTTTTGTATATAACTTTTCTTATTTTATACAAGTCTTTGAAAATGAATACATGGAAAGCTCCAAAAAATAACTCAGCCGAAATTATTTTCAAATAGAGTTGGTTGTTTCATTAAATTAAGATGCTTGTCTTTTAACTTTAAAAAACAGTCTGTTGATGCTAAGTTTTACAAATGTGATAGCTTATCATTAACGAAAAAATGTTAATAAAGGAATTATTAACTAACAGCAGTGTCATAAGGGAACTTTCTAATAAGAACCCTTTGTGGCCGATAGCGTTGCAATTAAAAAAGACAATATTGTTTTGGCTTTCGACTTAGATATCATCACTTATGTAAGACACGATTTGCTAGAACCTAACCGTTCCACAGCTTAACATTTAATTTGACAGGATTCGCATCAACACACAATTAAATTTTCGCATGCATTAAAACGCTTAGAACGATGTCCTGAGTTGATCTAAAAATTTAGTTCTTCTGATAACAAAAGGATGTTTATACGATGATAATTAGCTAATAAATGCCACAATTGTATTTGAAATGGTAGAGCAGGCTTATCTTGTACGGATTTAAAAAAAACTCGTCATATGCCTTTTGATTTTTCAAATTGTTAAAATTGTAATCAATGTATATATCATGAATGTTTTCACTACGCTATATCTTTACAACATTGAATTTAATTTATACAATGTATTCCTAATACACCTACTTCAGGAAGGAAATAGTTAGTTTAAGAACCTTTTGGTCATAGCAGTTTCTTAGCCCAACTTAGAATGTGTCAGCCTTTTCTTCCATTCCAAAATGTCAAATATTTCAGAATATTTTTACATCAAAATCAAAGTAAAATTATAAGAAAGTAACAGTTTAAAAATAAAATTAGAAAACCAATTCATGAAATTTAAACATTGAATCATTAAAATCATTAAAAATATATTTAAAATGGCAACAAAAATGCAAATAGGTGAGACAAGTGGAAAGAGGAAAATTCAAATATAAATTCGACGAAAACTGTAAACAGTATTTATAGTAACTGTACTCTTTACGTTCAATATAAGCAAAGAAAAACTGAATATTTTGAAACTAGTACAACAAAAAAATCCTTTTAGTAGCAGGTTTCGACAAGTTTCAACTAGAATTGATGAAGAAACTTGCTGCTAAATGGATTAGAATAGCTAATGTTTTTTTAAAAATGAAAGACGTATGTAGTACAGAAATAAATAGCAGAATAATGTAAGACGAAGACTAAATAATTCAATAGAATTATTTATACCTTACTCCCTTTTATATCCATACGTCACAAGTTACAGAAGGCAAATGATAAAACCATAACCATAAAACCATTACTATGTGATAAGGCATTTTTTATTTCTATTATTTACTAAAAGATTTTAATGTCAATGAAACAATTTTTACAAATATTTTTTGGACTTTGATGAATTGTTTAAACACGAACACATATTATAATCATTATATCTTAGCGTATATTATTTTCTCTATTGGAAAAATATAGTGAACAGATACTTTGTCATTTCATAAAATGTATCATTTTCAAATATTATTTCTAATTGCTTCACTTTCATAAGAATACATAAGAAAGTATCTCTTAATTAGTACATGCGGTAAAACTTGATAATAGACTTGGTCAATACATTGATTAGTTATTTTTATAACATTCCTTGTTCGCTGACCTCCAATTCTTTTAAACGGAATGTTTTTTAAATGGATACAAAAACGAATTTCGAGATCGATGAAATATTATTTTTTTTTAATAATATACTAATAATAAAATTCAGATCGTTAATAATTTATTACTTATCGTTCAAAATATTGCTCGTATTTAAAAGCATTTGACTATTAGTAGGATTATACATTTCTCGACATTACGCTTCATTGTACAAATAATCCATATAAGAGTGTATTTTTGGAAAGTCAAAATAAACGCAATGGTTGTGTTTGAGTAACATTTATTATTAAAACAATATAAAGACATAATGGGGATTTCAGTTTCAAAACTAAATTATGCAAACAACAACGTCACGACAGCATTCAGAATATTCTTTTAGTTTGTCCGGTCTTCTCGAATTACTGAAGTTCACTTTATTTTTAGGTATCCTAAAAATCAGCGTTCTGTACCAAATTTTTAGGATACCTAAAAATAAAGTCAGTTAGTTGAACAATCTCAAAGAAACTAAATCACGGAGACCACTTAAATGCTATTGACATAATTGAGCATAATCTAACATGTTCTCTGGTTATTATTCAGGGATTCTTCTAAGTTTTGTTACAATGAATTTCTCAATATGTAATATTGACAAATCTAGAAGAAGTAAAAACAGATATTTCCTAACCTGCTTTTGATGTCATATTCCATGAAGTGGTCTTTGATGTTTTAATTCTATATTTAAATTTTATCTATTCGTAGATTGATTAAATATAGGAAAGCTTTATACAATTCAATCAAATGGACGAAAATTTCATTCGTAAAATTCAATGCTAATTCTAGTGAAATTTATTTAGAAGTTGAGTTCTCGATAATTTATTACGTCATGTCATGCGTTATTGTCATTGTAAATAATAAGTTTATTTATATGTATAAACCGTTTTCTTTTAGACTTTCAATAATTAAATATATTTTTCTAACCGTTTTGAAAAATGTTTGTCTAATTTTTAATGGTTAAAAAACGTTATGCAATATTTTGAAGGTAGATACATATGATTAGGTAAATAATTTATTCAACCTTTTGGAAGAAATATTAATGAGATGTAAGAAATAAATAATATTAATACTAATTTGTTGAGAGAGAACGTAAATAACATTATTCATTCATATTTCTAACATACATTTCAAGATATTAAATCTTGTCAAAACAAAATTAGGCGATTCAGTAGGTGCCATTTTTCAATTGTTTTTCTTCCAAGAAAATCTAATCCATTCCAATATTATGCTCAGTGAAGATATGCTATCACTCTATTATGTTATTCTTACAAACATAATAAAATCTATTGCGTATATTCATCAAATCTGTTAATATTAGTACCACGCTTCTCTTGTTATCCCTCTTTTTTTTCGAACTAGTCATTTGTTAATTAATTTTAATGTAATATTTAATTTTGCTCGTACTAATAAGACTTAATTACAAAGCACTATAGTATTTAATTTGATATCCTCATTTCCTGCCTTATTTCATACGACAGCGATCACCTGATCGGAAAACATTCCTGATTTCAACTATCAAGTGCTTATATTTATACAGTGTGTATCAGCCAAATGGAATAAATTCGATAATAATTAAATGCAAGGGTGTTCGAAAAAACGCTCGGACACGTTGATTGGGATTTTTAGTTGCGTATTTTTTTAAATATAAAGTTTATATACAGAGTGTGTCATGTAAAAGTGGCCAATACTAACTTTCTTATTTTAAATGCAATACCCTGTCAAATATTAAATTTTTGGATCCTCTAGAAAATTCCAGACATATTTCATGTACAATATCCTATACCTATCTTCGACTGTTTCGGAAATATTAAATGTTTTCAGATTAATTTGAAAAATTTTTGATAATGTAAAGATAACAAGAAAAACATTAATGTCACTGTAGGAGATGTTCAAAGTGTTCGCCGTAAACATCTTGACAACATCCTAATCTTAAATAAAAATTTTTTCTAACGTTGCTCAACATCTCAGGTGTGACCGATCTAATCGCAACTATTATTCGTCTGTATTTGCCTTAGCAAAGTGTTGTCAGTGTCATAGTGTTGCCAGTGTCATTACTGTTTGAATTTCGTTAACTACATTTCAGCAAAATGGTTCATTTAACAGAAATGCACAAAATAACAAAGAAAATAAGATGCATCCCTATAAAATTATACCAACTCAGGAGCTCATGGAAGACGACTTTGATAGGCAAACGTATTTTTGTGAACAAATGATGACAATGTTAGATAACAATGTGATCCAATTAGAACATATTTTATTTTCTGATGAGTGTACCTTTACGCTTCACGGCCATGCTAATCGTCAAAATTGCCGCTATTAGTCCAGGGAAAATCCTCACTGGATAAGGGAAGAACATACGCAATACCCTGAGAAGGTTAATGTTTGGGCAGGAATTGTTGGAGATCATATCGTAGGTCCTTTTTTCATTGATGGAAATTTGAATGGCGACAATTATTTAGCATTGCTTCAAAATAATCTCGTGCCAGCTTTGACAAACTTATATCCTGATCAAGCAAACCCACAAGTTCCAGCAAATACGATGTGGTTCCAGCAAGATGGAGCACCACCCCATTACCAAATCAATGTCCGGGAGTACCTCAACCAAATATTCCCGAATCGGTGGATAGGTAGGCGAGGATCGATGGAATGGCCAGCACGATCCCCTGATCTAACGCCATTAGACTTCTTCTTATGGGGATATGTCAAGAGTATAGTATACAAAACTAAACCCCTCGACTTATCTAACTTAAGAAGGCGAATAATAGTTACGATTAGATCGGTCACACCTGAGATGTTGAGCAACGTTAGAAAAAAATTTTTATTTAAGATTAGGATGTTGTCAAGACGTTTGCGGCGAACACTTTGAACATCTCCTACAGTGACGTTAATGTTTTTCTTGTTATTTTTTACATTATCGAAAATTTTTCAAATTAATCTGTAAACATTTAATATTTCCGAAACAGTCGAAGATAGGTATAGGATATTGTACATGAAATATGTCTGGAATTTTCTAAAGAATCCAAAAATTTAATATTTGACATTTGCATTTAAAATAAGAAAGTTGGTATTGACCACTTTTACATGACACACCCTGTATATAAACTTTTTATTTAAAAAAATACGCAACTAAAAATCCCAATCGACGTGTCCGAGCGTTTTCTCGAACACCCTTTTAATCGAATTTATTCCATTTGGCTGATATACACTGTATATATATATATATATAGGAGTAGCATATATAATATATGTAGTTGATAGTTAAAGTCAGGAATGTTTTCCGATCAGGTGCTCACTGTCGTATGAAATAAGATATTGACAGGAAATGAGGATGTCAAATTAAATACTACATTTACATTGAGATGCGATAATGTTAGAAGTTATGGTTATATAACCTGAAAAGTTTGTAAATATAGGTTCCGTTAAATGTCATCAATATTGCTAAAATAAGCACACGTTTTTATTAACATTTAAGAAGCATATGTGCATATTAGGTATCTTAATAAAATAACTTAGAAAGTACATAAACCCCATTGGAAAAAGAAATAAAAATGAATGGAGAAATGTATGTCTTATGAAATTTTATTGAAACGATCATTAAAGAAAAGAAGAACACACAACAACATTTATTAAATGAAAAAGCAAATAGCATTTTAAATTTGGACATAATAAAACTAGATAAAAATAAGTAGTCTAATATAGTTTATTCACTGCCCATGTCTTCATTGGTATCAGATTCTGAACCAGTATTTGCAGTAGAAAACCATTTTCAAATTCTTTGAAATAGCATATCGAAAAGACGACTAACCTTTTGCTTTGCCTAAACAAAGTTTTCAGAATTTTATAAAAATAAGAATGCTCTGCACCAAAATTAATCAATCAAGTATATACTTTTGATAAAAATTCTTCAAAATACAGAATATAAATGTTCAAATAAAAGAAATATAACGGGGATAATTCGACAAAATGAAGCCTATTGACAGAAATGACAGCACGTTGTATTATTAGTAGGCTACATAATTATTGACAACGTCGTCTTTTAGTTTAATGGTCACATCAAAGATAAATAAAATTCTATTTTATTAAAAAGAAATAGTTTAAATGATCTTTTTATGTGATAAGGGCATATAAAAAATGCATGTGAATACAATTACACAAATGAAACAGTTAATTGCAAATAATGTAAACTATTTAACGAAAAAATTGTTGCCTTTTGTAACAAAACGTCATAGTTTTGTCCGAAACTCTCTCTTTAACGGCTGCAAAATCATCGGGTGTAGACAATTTGGAATTTAGTCTTTCTCATATTTTCTTCAGTTCGAGAAATTCGTTAACATCTTTGATATCAAGATTTTAGTGTTGAGCCAATCATTTCGATACTTAATCACAGTATGAAAAAAATGCAATAATGGACAGTAATGTATGAATCAAATATGTATTTTACTCTCGAGGACGGTAACGGTCAAATTATATAGGAGAGAGTTTGAACGAACGGAGTAAATGGACAGAAGTATTTATCTTTAATTTTTGTGTTTTAGCTACAGTAACACAATTGTATGTAGATTGTAACACTTTACAAGAATTGTTAAATCTGTTAGTCATCATAAATAATATAATACAATTTTTACATTACGTTATAAAAAATTTATCGAATGTGTTAGCTAGTAACGGACTTATTCTTCGTTTACGCGGTTATATACGACATGTCCAACAACGTTTGAAAACAGACCAGGTCTCCCAAGATAGGTCGTTGACATCAGCGTTTGCCTGAATGCCGGTTTCTCAGTTCTCGTATGACGTCCATACTTCGCCTAGATAACGGGCCTGCAAAAAAATACTTTTTAAAAATTGTCTTAGCTTTAGTCACTTCTTTGTGTTTTTCAGTGCTGTACTCAAAAACGAAAATCGGTTTTTTCTATCACGTAGGGTTTTCTCAGAAAAAACAAATGTGTTTTAGAAATAGTAAACCAAATACAAAAAATTATGAAATTATTTTACATTTACATTATTTATATTTACAACACAAAATTGATAAAATCGAATCATCTTCTTGTTTAATAGGCCAATCTAAGCCAAATTTTAATTATTAAGATTAAACGCTGTAATGTTTACTTGCCTAAAATGCCTAGTTGTCGGTAATTTTAAGTGAAATTTGTTACTAAATTGTGCGTGAAGGAATTTTTTTATTATTTTTTCCGTAATCAGTGTACAAAATACTATAAAAATCACTGACTATTATATTAAACAATATATTCATCACAGACCTGTGTGTAATCACCACTTCGTTATAATCTCGTTATAATTGTGGGATGGTGGTTTTGCCGGCGCGTAGTAGCACGCCCGGTGTGAATTCGGCTAACTTCGGGTTGGATGATTTTATTTCTAGCTATATCGCCCAATTGTGTATTAGTGTTCTTGAGTCATTTCTAGAGTGAATATCTCTGGTTCAACCATACACAAGTAAGTGAAAATGCAGGTTAACAGTGATATTATACCACAATTTTCTTCATATTGCAGGCATCAGAATTCGCTTACTACCACTGTATGTTAAACCAGGATACCAACATATATACATATTTAATAATTTTGATGTAGCCCTTGTAACTTATATTTTAGTTAACGTAATATTTTCACCTGACCTGTATATTGTTTGAACCACTCCATTCTCTTAAAATGTTTGATTCGAGTCTATAATTTTATATTGGAGTCAACAGTTAGTTATTTGTGGTACGAAAGACGATTTTGTAAAATCTGCACATGATAAACATTCGTTGTTACCCCATTTTTTTTAATAACACAACTAAAAACTAAAAACCGTTTCTTAACAGTTTACTCTTTATATAAAGTGTTATTTAGGAAAATATTGGGTATGGGAAAAAGTTCGTGGCGTTTTTCCCGATAGATGGCATTGGTTGCCGATAACTAAAGAACAACAAGTCACAGCGACACCACCGACGGCTCGTTTTTTAGATGATCTTCCGAACGTTAGTTTGAGCGTAGAAACATTGTAATCGGTGCAGTGGTTGGAAAGTTATTCGCACTTGAAAATGGAGAAGAATAATGAGAAATTTCGCTATATTCTGCAATATTATTATGATAAGGGGAAGAACGCTGCGCAGGCTTGTGATAAAATTTGTGCTGTGTACGGTGAAGGTACTTTATCGAAATCTGTTGCGCGGAAATGGTTCGCTCGCTTTCGTTCTGGAAATTTCAATGTGAAAGATGAGTCACGCTCCGGTCGTCCAATCACTGAAAAATCTGATGAAATTCTTGAAAAAGTCCAACAAGATAAGCATATCAGCAGTGTCGATATTGGCATGGAGCTAGGCATTGACCACAAAACTGTTTTGAACCATTTACACAAAGCTGGTTAATTGACGTATGGGTTCCTCATGAGTTGAGCGTGAAAAACATGATGTTAACATCTCCGATGCGCTGCTGAAACGGAATGATATCGAGCCGTTTCTGAAACGTTTAATAACCGGAGATGAACATAAAGGATGGTGAGCCGTCACAAGCGTTCGTTGACGCCAAAAAAAGTGATGCTGTGTGTATGGTGGGACTCTTTTATATAAAGTGTTATTTACAACGCCCGACCACACACTTCTTTGATGACCCGTCAAAAATTGAGAGATATATATGTATATATCTCTGCAGAACTCAATGGAATTAGTTGGTTTCATGTGATTTGATTCAGTTTTTCGAATATTTTTCACCGATGGGATCATGGATCTACCAAAAAAATGGCGAAACATTGTCGATAATAATGGAGCATATTCGGTTTAAATGAATTCTTATTTGCATTTTACTGAAAAAACACCACGAACTTTTTCCCAGACCCAATATATATGTATATACAGTAGCATGTATTTAATTAATATTTGCGCATAGTGCACTTTTCCTTATTTGCACAACTAAAAGCACAGTTGTGTTCAACTAGTCATGACCAAGACATTGCCGAGTATACATATATTTATATCAAAATTTAGAGAAATGGAAAATCGCAATTATTCTGTTTAAAAAATTACTGAAGTAGTAAATCGCTAGATAAAGATGATTTGTAAAGTAATTTTATATTTAAGAGACACTGTGTCTATAAAAAAATAATCTAGAAAAGTGAATAGGCTACTAATATTAGCATTGCTACAGTGAGAAGATGCTTACGATGATCCGGACTTAGAAGATGTGTCGCCAAAAAAATATTAGAAAAAGAAAAAATAGATTAAAGTTTGTTTGAGTGCATTTAAGTAAGAATGCATACATATGTGGTAGGACAAAAGTAAGTTTAATAAGATCAGATCAGATAGCAAGTAGCATGTTTGGCGTCCGGTGAATTCATCATTTAGCGGCAAATGTACAATGTAAAGTGTTAATCACGGCTGTAATAATATTAACATATGCATGTCATGACGTGGTATTGGGCCGTTAAAAATAATTGAAAGCATCTTAGATCAGTATCAATATTCACACGTTTTCAAAATTACAATGGAAGAATACGCTGACAACGATTTACCTCTTGCTTGGATATTTGTGCACGATAACGACCTCAAACATTCCTCGAAAACCGTCAAAAATTGATTAAATGATTTTATTCATTGGAACACGTCTGGAATGACATAATTAATTAAAGTTATAAAGTCATGAAATTGAAATTCATTTTGTAGGGGCTTGATACTCTACATCAAAATTTAGATTGAAAAATTAATAAAAAGTGTGCTGGAGTATTAAATGCACGAATTCATAGATGCACAATTCTAAGTTTAACCACTGTTTTACATTGTAATAATAAAGAAATTTGTTTAAAAAATGTCTGTTCTTCGTGCAGTACTCGAACCCAGGATCTCATTCTCTCTGAAAATGTGCCATCACCATTAGACAACGGAGACAATGAATTCGAGTTCTTGTAATGTGCCATAAATTGCATTTTGAAAACAGTTATTAAATGAAAATGCACAGTAGGTGATTAATAGCATAGAATGCGATTACAATGCTAAACTGAAAATTAATAATTTTAATCACTTTTTTATGTCGTATATGTAACGCAGAAATTTTTGAAAAATTTCTATTCTTTATCCAACCAGCGATCTCATTCTCTCCGGGAATGCACTATCACTATTAGACCACTACCAATGTGCCAAAAATGTCTGTCTCTGTGGTCTAATAGTAACAGTAATCATATTTTTTGCATTTTGTGGATTAAAAGTACTTTGATTTTAGAGCTTGACATGACATTAGGGATTCAAAATGATTTAGTTTTTATATTTATTTTGTACATTGTGAGCGGTAGTACACATCAAATCA
Organism: Dermolepida albohirtum; assembly: GCA_031893035.1. Classification (NCBI taxonomy): domain Eukaryota; kingdom Metazoa; phylum Arthropoda; class Insecta; order Coleoptera; family Scarabaeidae; genus Dermolepida; species Dermolepida albohirtum. Next base: position 5,460 of record JAVIWB010004775.1, on the reverse strand, counting down.
AAAATGGTTGTGTGGCTGTAGATTTAGCGCCAATTGAGGATTTAGGAATTAACTGTAGCAGGAAGGATTTATTGGAAACTAAATGTTCAAAATAGTGATATATTTATAGAAAACCACTTGAGGACTAAAAAAAAATTTCTGAAAAATATTGAAAATAGATTTTTTTGTACTGTCATCTTGAATTTTTGCTTTCAAATTTAAGCCTCGTGTGCGATGAGCGTATGGAGAGGCGATACCTTCAATACAGGCATGAGTTTAATAATACATTTTTTTTTAACTTTCAGTTCTTTCTAAATAAAAATTGAAAATTTGCACTGTGTGTTATTTATTGAAAAGGTAATATAAGTAAAACTAGAGCTATAATATAAAATTTATTATGGCAAATATAATAACATTAGTATAAACATTAATTTTGTTACTTTGTATGTATACACATTTATATGTTCAAAATAAATAAAACTCCTCCACTGCGTATATTTTCATTTTATTTTATAGTCAAAATATAATAATTGTAACCCTTACAATATGATAAGCATAAAGTTGGACACACTATATATAATATGGCCAATTGTTTGAAAAAGGAAAGATTTACATTTAGATAATAGGCAAAATATGTGGCAATAAATAATATTATCGAAAAAAATCCAAAAGCTAAACACTTAGACACACATTAGTATCGTCCGTACAGCTCGGAAACGTCAAGAGATAAATATGATGTTTAATTTGCCAAACGGACAATACTACACAAATATATATTATAAAAAAATCTTATTTCTATAGAATAGAAGCTGCTGAAATTTCACATTAAAATGATCGTATTCTTTCATCATCACAGAGTAAAAAAAGGTATAAAACAATGTAAATTTTTACATACCTACTTAAAAGAATTAAAAAAAAAATCGTATCATTCGAATTTTCGGCAGTCTTTATGATCATTTTAAGACAGTTAATATTTATAATTAATAATATTATCAATAATTATAATTAAGAAAATTAATAAGAAAAGAATGTATATAACACATCTATGTACATTAATATACAAAAAAATTAACATATTCACAAATAGGTCCTCTTAATTTTCCTATATCGTCTACGTCACCACCATTCTCTGAATCGATAATAGCTTTGGAAAATTCCTCGTCCATCATTGTTTAATGCTCTTCTCTTATGAATATGTCTTTCCACTGCCTAAGTATATCATAGCTTCGTAGTTTATGAACAGTATGTTACACATTAAAAAAAATATCTTTTTAAATATAATGTTATAGGTGTGTACACAAAAAACGGTGATCGAAAAATTAAATTTTCTATTATATACTTGGTATTATAAATTTAGTTATTTTATGCATTTAAAGATATTTTTTAATTGATTTTATAACACCCTGTATATAACATATAAATGTCTCCCTAGTATTTTTATATCAATCAGTAAGTGTACAAACAATAATTTCGCCTTTCTAATTTACAAAAGAAAGTCATTACTTTCTGACTAGAGATATTACATGGGAAGGGATTCTATTATCGCGAAATATAATTTTGTACACTTACCAATGAAAACAATCTCGATTTTCGTTTTTTTTCGTTTTTTTCTATCAAGTTATGTACAAGTTATACAATCTTATTGTTTAAAATATAGCCTCTCTTCTTCTATCTCTTTGTATACTTTTCACCTATCCCAGTCATTTTGTACCACATATTAGTATATAAAGTAGTAAATGAAGTCTATCTAATTTCTATAGGTATTTTACAAATTATGTTTAAATTAAAACATTGTGATAAACTACTAAAATGATTATATTTGAAACGTATTAAAGAGAGTAAATAATTTTCATGTACCCTTGCAATTATTTATAATAAATGGTATTAAGTAAATTGATTTTATTACTTAAAAAAAATGAATAACATCAATGTTATTAACTATTTCAAAAATCAAAACATTTTATGGAAATAATAATAAAATGGCAAAACACTGTGTTACGACTGCCTTATTACAAAGTTGTAATTTTTTTGCGAAAACTATAGATATTAATTGAAAAGCATACAGAAAAAGTATAGATATTAAAACCCTTTTAGAACATGGATATTTTTCAGCTAATTTAAGGTAGTGGTGAGAAAAATAAAATATTCTTTAACGGATAATATTTGCGCTCTAGCCTGGCTAGTAGTGGCTGGCTGGGTGGTAGTTTTTTTCATACAATTATATGAGAACTTGAGTTATTACAGTTGCAGCAGGTAAACTATACTTGCAACAGAATGAATTTCACTCCTCAATTTATAAATATCTGCAACACAAGACTCTTAAGAAAGAAAGAAAACGTAAAAATGCGAATTAAGCGGATGAAATTAGAAGCGAGGTTATATGAAGAAAATTAATTATGAACTACTAGAAGAAAAATAGGAAGATCGAAGGCAAAATAATTAAAATATCTGAACAGAATATTCTTATATTCTGTTAAACAAATAAATATAATGTATATTAACCTAGAGAACACTGGAGGCGAAAAGTTTGTGTTAATTAAAATCTGAAAAATGAACTAATCAAAGATATGATTTAATTTTATAAATTTTAATTTAGGTTGATAGCATTATATTTTAAAATTAAAGAAAAACTTCTCAATTAATTTATAAAAATTCACAATTTTTACCTACAAAACTAATTCTGCATGATTCCAGTTAGATATTTAAGAATGCATATTTTATGATGTCAGTGTCATTTAATTTATAAGATTTAATTAAACATGTATTTATAAATTTTAGACTTTTTCTTTTTTTTTGGAATCTTTCGGCACGGTATTTTTAAATGAAATCATTAGTTTTGTAAATGAATTATATGTTAAATAAATAGAACAGAACAGATTAAAATAATTAATCACATTTGCAAATGAAAATAGCAAGAAAAGCCCTTTTGTTATGCAACATACCCAATGCTGAAAATGAGTTTTTTGTACGATAAAAAAATAAATCAGTGGGTTTGTAGAAATTTAATGGAAACAATGCCACAATGTACTAAAGAAATAATTGAAATAAACAGTGGCGTTATAAAATATTAACATTTATTAATAAATTATGATTTAGAGAATATGTAGAGAGTCAATATTGATAATGTAAATAAACTTTTGACACTAAAAAATATGGTGTTTGTGTAATTGCCTATTTGCTTAAAGTAATAAAATAATTTATCTCTATCACTTTAATATCCAATTAAGATCATTGACAGTCAATAAAGAATTTATTTTCATTTTTCTTTTAGTTTCATAATGTGTGTCCATATCATACAAGAAATAATCGAAAATAAGTGTGCCCTATTTTTATGTGAAGAGAGGGTAGAGACTTTGAGTTGGCATTATGTAATAGCTCACTAATAATACATTGCTTATTACTTTTTAAGTGGCAAGCACGTACTGCTGTATTAAAGAAAGGCAGAGATTTGATATAATCGTAACAACAGATGATTATTATCGGCTAGAAGTATTGGGAACTACTCTTCTTAGATTTTCTATTTTGTGTTCAACAACTTTAGTTTTTTCTATGTTTTGAAGAAAGCACTGTCGAAGTGGAAACTGCCATTTGTAATTTTGTCTTGGATCTTTGAAGTTTGGGATTAAGTGAAAAAATATTTAGTACTTCTTTCTGATCACATCATGTTCTTTCGAAAAAGTACATTTCTCTACAGGTTGTAGACTAGAGGAACTTATCTATCGATTATTTCTCATACAACAATTAATCTGTTATCTGGAATAGTTTGGCTTTAAATTAACAGACTTGGGAATAATTATTACTATTACGCAAAGTAGATTTTTGTTTGATTCAAAATAATCATTTTATGTTTAGTATAAATTGCCTTGAAACTAGAGTATGGACTATAAATTAATAGAAAAATGCATTTCTATTCTTTTTACACATACTTTCGTCTATATAATGTCAAATCCGGTATTTTTAATATTGTTTACCAATTTTTAAAAATCTAATACCTATTGTATAATATACAATATACATTTTATATCCTTATTTTTCCCAATTCATTTAGATCTATCGATTTCATTTTTTTAGAATAATTTCTTAATATAAACGTTTTAGGCAACACATCTAATCTTAATATGTATACAATATTGTGAAAAAATCTGGCAAATTTCATATATATATATATATATATATATATATATATATATATATATATATATATATATACATATATATATATATATATATATATATATATATATATATATATATATATATATATTTATTACACATTTTCAAATTCTATTTTACAAAAGTTTTACATAGAATAAGGGGGATTTTTTTTGTTGGAAATGAAAACGTATTAGTAGAGAGGAAAAAAGAACGTTTTCATTCACGTCAAATGCCTATCTAAATGTCCTGAAAATCCACCTTATTCATTTACAAAACCACGAAAAATCCCTGTACATGTAAATAAGCTGCGACAAATCAAAATCTAAAATAATTGTTTCAGCCGCCATCTTTTCTTTATACTGTCTTCTTCATTTCATACTACGAATCACAGTTTCTTTTGTTTCGCAAAAATTCACATTAATTAGTGTGTGCTATAAATTTCAAATATATAAACTTTAAACGAGTGTAATTTGAAATAAATATTTTTAGTTTTATTTTAATCTGCAACATTGTCTCCCGATAAATAATAACAATAATAATAATAATAATAATTTGAAAATTGAAATAATTTCTTTTGAAATTTATAGCACCTAGTAAATACACATCATAAAAATATAGGAATATATATAATTTTCCCCCAAAAAAGCAGAAAAGCAACGTAAGCGTTCCAGACCCAACTAGACGATAAATGTTCAAATTTTCACAAATAGGAATTAAAAATGTTTCTAAAAACAAAATTAAGAATGTAACGCAAGTCTTCGTTGTATGTGTAAGCTCCAAGTAGTCCTATTTGAGAAATTTGGAAGAATTGAAAGGAAAATCATAATTAACATTTCAGGTCTACAAAAAATTCTTAAAATTCCCATAGTATCCCAAAGCGAACACCCGTTTATTTAAAATCACACTTTTGTAATATATACATACGATTACAAAATGTCCTCCATAATTCTATAAAAACAAAATGATACCAGATTCATTTTGAAAGTTTTAATAATTTTAGTTTGATAGCTATCAAAAAATTAAAGAGTGTCAATTGTATTTTTCTTGCTCTTCATTTTAAAAGTGATTAATATATATAATGTACTGTACTCTTGGAATATTGCATAAATTTCAACTTTTAGTGAACGGCTTAGCTTCTAATTTTTAATATAAAGAAAAAAATAACTAGTAAGGTTTTTAAAAAATATTTTCAATTTCTTTAACTTTAATTCAATTTAATTATTTTGTATAAAAAAACTTTGAGGTTTAATTTTTCATATTCTGATTTAAAGAAAACCAAAAATAATTTGTATATTTTCAAATATTTTAATATTTTCATAAATTTCT